>OX104134.1:9880714-9918304 GCA_944470555.2 Heterobilharzia americana | reverse complement strand
AAAAGGTTCCCCTTTGATTTCCAACATCTATGACCACCGGATACTTCTTTGGAGAGCCTATTTGATGAGCCAGCAGTAGAAGAAACTGTGAAGTGAAGCATACCACACTCACTGTTTTGAATGCGTGAATAGCTATTCTTGTCAAACACCTTAATGGCGATAAAGTCTCGCTATACTTCGTCAACTGGAAAATAATACTATCTTCCAACTGATCACATTGTTCAGAACTAGTGTATTTCGCTAGCTAGTGACACTTTTGTGTTAGAGATCACTCCTTGTGATCTTGATTGCGAGGTATTTTCTAACGGAAACCCTGTTAGCAACAGCAGAGATTACACAAGTAAAAATACACCTTATACGACAGTTGGGTGGTTGAAAAACTACTCAGCTGTCAGAAATGTCAATATGAACCGTGCAATTTGTATATCATTTGTAAATTGATAACCCTATTTTAGGCATATTGGTCCATCCAAGTTAGCCAGTCAGATTCAGATGATTTGAACTAATTCGACTCTATGGGCTGAATTTGTCCGGGTGTACTGCTGATTAGTTCTGCTGTAAACGAGTAAAACGGCCGTAAGGTGTTTGGGTCATTGTAATCAGGACAGCAAAATTTACAGATCATCCAGAGTGGTTTCTAACCACCTAAGTTGTTCAGCAGTAGTGTATTTCTTCCCTGTCTGTTCAAAACATCTTTTCCGTCTGAAAAAAGTAAAACCTGTTTTTACTGCTTAAATATTGTTACTGTATTTTAAATGCGATTTCAATACTAAAACAAGTTGCAATTAACTTAATACAATAACATTTGAAGCCAAAATGTTAAAAATCTTATGATAACAGAGTTGACTGATTAAGGAGAGCTGTCGGATATTTTAACCCTAGAGAAACTATTTTGCATAAGCGTAGAATAAAATTATCAGTAAGAAAGCGTTATGCACCCGAAAGTGCACAACCAGACCAACATTTCAACAGAACAAGAGTTGTTTCAGATTGGCGGATGTTACTCCAGCTCCCGATAAATGATAAGAAATCGCACTAAGCGCACTGTCAGCACAACCAAATACACAATTTTTCGACTACTTACAATTCTTCATTACTAAGAGTGGATGACGGCAAAGACTCTAAATACTTTTTGAAAGCATATTGTAATTTTCAAGTTGGTATTCATCACACACTGACATCAGTTGGAGAACCACTGAAAACCTGGAAGCAACTGAATAGTCTGTGATGTATACTAACTGGAAACCAATAAATCCCACAAACCTTAAAACCGAATTTGACTGGATTTTGTCGGTGCATAACATACAATACGGACAATGACCACCTAAAAATTAAGGGTGATTGAATTAGCCTGGATGTTGTGGCACAGTGAAACAATTTCATACACATACTTTAGATGAAAATATTTTTCTCCTCTGTAGCTCTACACCGCTACTATGAACCATCTTAAGAGCAAAATCAGACAACCTTACCTTACTCCATTGTTATTTTGAAATAAAAAAAAGAAAATTGGTTGCGTATCCTCATCCTATCTTAGATGTTTACGCATAGGACCTTAAAGATACTGATAAATTTACGAACATTGTCTTCTCTAACAAACGGCTTTAGGAACGCAGTCTTGTTACTTTAATGTAGAGAAATACAACGATTATCGGTTCGCAATACACTTAACGGTATTCGAGTATCTGATAGAAAGTATAAATTCGACCAGCGAATCTTGAAAGACCCTAATTTTTCTAATTGTAAATTACCTTTATAAATATTTGGAAAAACTGTTAAGTAAGGAAGCAGAGGATATCTTGAATACAACCTTCAAAAGACTGGTATTTAAAAGATTTCGGTCTACGTTACATAAGATTTTTAAAGATGAGACAACGATGATAAAATATCACCGTGATGTAACTCAGTCTGACATACCTTCATAAACAACGTAGTCACTTTTCCTGCCACAACATTTTCCCGCATACCTAAAAGAAGCTAGAGAAAATTTATCTGTGAATGAATCACTTTGGCTTTCATTACTTGGTGGTTTTTGTGAGTCTGCGCTATTTTGGATGGATAAGTTTCGGGTTACCGTGAAGCACAATGCATTAGACATGCAATTACTGGAGCATTGGGTCAGATGAATCGCGTATCGACACTCATCACCTAGTATTCTATGTCTCGTTGGATTTCTTATATCTGGTTAACATCTGTCTTAAAAAGCGCCGCACTGATTTCACCTATTTCGTTGCCAGTGGTTCTGATCATAGAGCTTCTCATCTCGCACAAAAGTTTTGTGTACTCGTTTGAAGAAGCAATTTACACATATCGCAGTACTCACTGTACTCTAGGATAACTCAACGAACTTCAACTTGTTTCACAAAATGCGCAGAGACCCAGAATTTATTGTCAGATTTTTTTCCGAAGAAATAATAAACTTTGCATATTTTTTCATCTACACTTTCTAGGAGTTGAACAGCTACACTTGAGTCGATCTTGATTGGGTACATTTGTAATACTGGGTGAGGAAGACCAGTTTGCCTACTTCGACCTGGTTGGGATGATAGTTTTCATGAATACTGAAATACAGGATGCCCTCTTAGCATACAAAAAGCACTATTAGGGTATAAATATCTGCTCAATAAGGAGCTAGAGTCTTGAATCCATCCAAACCGTCAGTACTATCTGTACATGTTCAGCCTCAAACAGAAAAAAGGAGGACACCAGATAGACCAATGGCAACAGCTGTGCCTAAATTTTTTCCACTGGCTAGAAATAGGTTGTCATGTTATCCACTATTCAGCCCTCACTCAACTAACCCGTCCCTATCAGACTTAGTTACAACAATCGATGGTTAAAATGTAGATAATAATAATATCTATCCTTCTCTTAAAAGAAGGATAAGTGAATGATCTCACCGTATTTCTACATATGTGCAATAAGCAAGAATTGCGTAATACCGATAGCTTCTGTTAACTGTAGTAGATCTTGCCTTCAGTCTACGTTTATTGGTGTGAAGGCCGCTACAGAATCCAATTTTTGTTGTGTTAACACCATAGTTTCGATGGTTTTCAGTAAAAAGAGTCCACTCTTAATAACGCAAGATTCTTAAATCGCTCCGGGGAAACCAAGTTAGTATTTCCCATCAGTCTTTCTCATTCTTTGTTTGTAAATTCACCTAAAAATCAAATACTTAATAATTAGTGTCATTGTTTTTACTACAAATTTCGTTCTTAGTTGAATCTACTCAGATTTAACCCTCAATTCCATCTACTTGTCATCAGGTCGTTTGAATAACGAGAAGGCCTACTTCAAATAACCTCATGAAACTGCTATGAACAAGGAATATTTTGAGACTATCAGTGATCATCTGTGTAGTAGCTGATTCATTTCTTTTGTTGTCCTGATCTCAACTGTCATCAGCTAAGTCAAAAATAAAGTATGCGTCATCAGCGACTATAACAGAAGCATAGATTCCGTAATAACGATCCTGTTAGTGTACGAAAATTGTGATATTTGAATGCTGGTGATATGAGTAGATGAGTGATTCATTTTTCTCCAATCTTGCATGAGTAGACCATCATTCCAACCGTGACTGGTAACTTTTATCTCCAGTTTCCTGACGAATAACATGCTTTCTTTGTTGCTTAGGTACCTTTTTTACTTTCAGTAAATAGATTTAGACTTCGTAACTTAAAAGTGACAGTTCTCTGTGTGTAATTATTAGTTTTGGTCTATAATTTATTTGGTGTTTGATATTGTCAGTTTAATTTACTTACGTACAAGTGAAGATGGACTGAATTAGGGCTTCAATAATAAACAATCATGTTTTTAATAAGGAAAAAGTGGGTGCATACAAGCCACATATATAAACTTTAATCCAGTTTTAAAGCAGCTAGCCCGAGTTACATCGGAGACCTTATCTTACATGCCTGCAGTTCCTCATTTAGAGTAGATTGACAACCAAGTACGTGACGTTTTTTCGTCATCTAACCCCAGTGATGTCACAAGCCAACAGCACGTCCATCCAGTATCATAGGGTTAAGTTTAGTGTCTAAGCGAGTTCGCAACTGTTTACCGCTCACACTTACCCGGACATAACCTTGAAAATTATTTATGTAATTTTTCAACTATCTTAACGTTAGTGATGCTTAGAAAGTCTGGTTGTCAAACACCTGTAACTTCCTGCTTTACCTCTCTTCAGCTTATCATCAAAACGCTACTTAGAAATCAGATTTCCCTGAAACCTTGTGAGCAAAATGAGCTGGTGAATTCGAATGAGGTTACTTATTTTCTTTGATTACCTATTAGTTTTCAAGAGTTAATTCAGCTAATCAAACAACTGAATTTGCTAAAGTGTTCATTTAGTCTATTTGCTTCACTTAGATTATGCATGGTATGCAAAAGTACTCAATAATTACTTTGTGTATGGCAGATGTATAAAGGATGTCAAAATTGTTTACGAAAATGTTTCTAGCAAACTGAAGAAAGAAATGCATTGTAACTGGAATAGGTAGATGTAAAGTCAGAAGTAATCAGTCTCTAGTACTTGGCGTAAGACAGCCTACAGTTGTAGTGTTTGACATTTACTGACTACTTGCATTCACCTTCGCACTGATAGTCGTATTCTGGAATGTTAAAAAAATCTGTAGAAAGGTTAGTAAGCGTACTCAAAAAGAACTTTCTATTGCCATCTGTTTATATAATTCATGTTTGTTGCTTGTTTATTTCTATTCTCTTGTATACTGTAGTACATGTGATATATGGAAGCTAGATACGCTGAGTTACTTCAAATCATATCACTTTTGTTTTCATCATTTGACATATTATATATGTATGTCAGCTTAATTTGCGTGTACTTCACTGACAAGGTGGAAATGATGATTTTTAAAGGTAGGTAGGAAAAAGAGAAAGAAGTGACGCCTATATACGTCTAACTAGTCATTAGGTTTTTTTTCCTGGAAGGAGGAAATATTTCCTGAAACTTTCTGCTTCAACGCTTGTCTCTTCCCTAAAAGATAAACATCGTCAATCAGACTATTCATATGTCCACAGATAAATCTTGACCACTTTTTCTAGTGTTGATTAGTTTGACAACTGGCTGTGAATAAAGTGATTAACTGTACTATTATGTACTTTGGCTATCAGAAAGTTGTAAATAGTTTTTCACAGAGGTGTTTGTTTTTTAGTAATCACCATGTTTTGAGAATATGTTATATTCTCAACCTTCTGTTCGGAAATTTAAGACAGATATCTATTGAAATGTAATCATTATCATAGTAAAGAAGAATTTGCCTGATTTTCCACTCACACGCAAAACCGCTGAATCTGTCCAGATTGGAAGGAGATAGTTGTCTTATGATAAGTGACTTGCCATGATACTTTGGATGATCGTTATCTGTTAAGAACACTATCTACTAACTAATCAGATTTCCAAGGTCATGAAAATTAAATATGGACAAGGTTTATGTCATAGTTACATACTTACTTGTGGACTTATATTTTGCATCTGTTTTTCACCTAGTCAGTTACTTAAAAACGCATCAACAAGCCTCACACTTTACTGCCATCTACTCAATGAACATAACGAAGAGATAAGTGTGTCGTAATGCAAAAGTTGACTGCTATGCAAAGTTGAACATAGAGAACGTTTAGTATTATGTAAAAACTGACTATTCTGGAGACGACAACAGTAATCAGAAACACTTGTAATATGAGGATTAGAAATGAGTTACAGAATACAAAGATATAATTATTGTTAACACTTTGTTAACACATTGAAACTTCATTTTGCCCTAGTTGACCATTTTCCACCCATTAATTTCACTATTTCACATGAAACTGCTCTGTATAATGGTCATCGGATTCAATAATAACAGCTGAATTTAGCAAAAATCCTGGGTCATGTTACGACTCAAACTTTTATTTCCTATACTTGTATATGACTAATTTATTTTAGTGAAATAAATAGTAAGGTACTTGAGAACTAGATCATTTCGGTCTGTTTCATTCCACATGAAGTTTATGAATTATCACCTCAGTAGACGAAAGCAGCAAACCTGTTCGGGTAAATGACTTTAACACATTAATAGGATCAGCAAGAATCTCAATTGTTTTCACAGTCATTCTGAAAAAGAAGAAAACATTTGTTCATAACATGCTTAAGAGAAAACTAAATCAGGTTTGGAAGGAAAGGTACCTGCGGCTGATATGAAGAAGGGCTAATTTGTCAAACTCCCAAAGAAGACAGATATAAGCCTTTGCAAGAACTGGTGAGGAATCATGCTCCACCCCTGTCCACTCCAAGCAAAATATTATGCCGCATCATCCTGGAGAGACTAAAGAATGCACGGGATTCAAAATTACGACCAGAACAGGCTGGCTGGTTGGCTGTCTTCAGGAAGAACAAATCATGTGCGGATCAAATTACAACACTACGCTACGCATCATCAGTGAACAAAGCATAGAATGGCACTCAACTCAACTCAACTCTACATCAACTTCATCGACTTTGGAAAGGCCTTGGACAGCATCGACCGAGAAGTAATTTGGCAGGCAGCTGCTTCAAAACTACGCTTTTAATGCCACAAACCTTTATCAACCTCATTCAACAGCTATATGAAGACGCCATATGCCTAATGATTCACAACACAATGGAAAGCTCAGTGACGCCTTTGAAGTGAAGACAGGAGACAGGAGTGAGAAAAGAAAAGAAAAGACAAGACAAGACAAGAAAAGACTGCCTACTGTCACCCATGATCTTCCTGATTGTGGTTGAATGTGACAGGACTGGATCATGCAAGAAACCATGACGGGCGAGAAGGTGGGCATACGCTGGCTGGACCGATGAAAAGACCCCAGAAGAAGATTTGGATTTCGCCAACGATGATGATGATGATTTATGTCGAATGTCTTGTGGCACAAACTCGAAGATCTACATGCGAAAACTAACAAGTTGACAGGAGAGGCGAGGTGAGGCGGGGTGAGGTGAGGTGAGGCGGCGAGGACGCGACTTCCTTCGAGTGAATGTAGGGAAGATGGAGGTGATGAAGATACCCAACCGACAACAGCATCAAACACAAGAGGCACCAATCACCATTAACGAGGGAAACCTAAATGAAGTAGTCTCTTTCACCCAGCTGCCTAGGCAGCATCCTTTCAACTACAGGCGGTGGCACAGGCACAGACGAGGATGTCAAAGCCAACCAGGATCGGGGAGACAGCAAGACAGACCTACCTTCATTAATCTGGAATCTACTGCACTACACTCAGCATAAAGCGTGAACAACATCCGGATTTTCAACACCAACTTCAGTCAAGTCAGTGCTTCTATGTGGTGGTTGAGAGACTTGGTGTGTCACCAAAAGCATTTCCAACAAACTACAGACATTGATCAACAGCTGCCGCCTACGCTCACTCAATACTGACACTGAAGATGGAGGTCAGATGACCAGAATACTAAGAAAAGAATAAACAACAAGGAACTCTGATTGGTGACGAACCAACCAAGAACGAACGCATCCATCACCCGACGAATATGCAGAAGAAAGTGGAGTTGGAATGGATTGGATTGGGCATACACTGCGAAGACCGATTGGGGACATCACGTGCGAGGCCAGACCGTCTAGTGTAATCCGAAGGGGAAACGACGTGTTGTGTGTTCGATGTGAGGGTGACATGAATGAGATCATGTGAGGAGGAAATGAAAGCTTGTGGGCAGTGGTGGATTCAGGTTGAAAAGACTGTGGGAAGAGAGTGGAATGGAGGTGTGCAACTGAAGCTTTATATTCCACTAGGAACGGAAGTGGGGAAGTAATTACAGGTGATTCGCAAAAGAGAGACTAAATTAATCCCAGTTCGATATTAAAAGATATTTAGATGAATACAGGTAATTATTTCGACCTATTGGATCAGCTTTCTTGTTATCCTTTTTTTTTTCATCTCACATGCAGCAAGTTTCTGGTCTACAATTAAGTTATTTTGTGGTGGTCATTTTGAGCTGCCTCTTCTTTTTAGCGTATCTATCAGATTGGTGTTTATATTTAATTGCCGCTGATTAAATCCCTCGGGTGTTAAAGATACCCGAAATGATTTAGATTTTAGGGTTTATATTAATGTAAATGGGTTTCAGTCCAAAGCATACACATTCTTAAGCACCTCAATAACTGTTACCAGGTTTCTGCATTGCACATTCGGATGAACCTAAAGTGTGTAGAATTACAGTAGTACCCAGTAGACCAAAGTTAGGCAAGAGGAATGGGACTAAAATAGTGATCCAATTTTGATAGTCGAACATCTCCACAACTCTTGATTAACTGTAACAGTAACATGTACACTTATGGTAGAAACTTGTTATGCAGCTTAAGTATGTAACATTCTGTATAATAGAAATTGTGTCTGACATTCCCTAGTGGGTGCAGAACAGACCTTCACCAAAGGCTTACTTACTTATCTTTCTTATCAGTACTGCCAACTTATATTAGCTATTTATTTTATTGACTTAATCCTTAACTTATTCAAAAGCCTTAACTATTCAAGCTTACCTAAAACTGTAGTTCTTACCATCGCATAATGTGTAGGATCAGTTTTGCCAAACGTAAATGTTCCACATATTTAACCAATTGGTTCCTACTTTTTCATGAATTGTCCAGCTGCATTGAATCATAAAGACCTGGAAGAGAAGTTGGTAGATCTTTGGGTAATCTGTCGATAAAATGACTATCTAGTAAAACATTTAGTGTTAGAAGTGATGTTGAGATCTGGTTGACAGCTAAATCGCATAGCTCTGTAGATGTAGTACCACATTGAAAAGATCTGATTTCATTTATCCTTTTGAACTTGAATGATCGAATGATTAAATCAAGATCAGTCTGTGAACTTACATTTTAGCAGAGAATCTAATCAAAATGCTACTTGCACCATTTTTAAATGTTTTTGCAAGAATTTATCGTCAAAATTAATGTATATTCAGTCGGCATCAAATCAGACGAAAAAAGTGACGATCAAGGGTTTCACTTGTTCATTTATTGACTAACAAATTCATAGTGCTATTTAAGCAACAATCGGGCATACATACTACTTGAAAACAGATTATTTTTATGGTCCAATTTAAATCTGTACACGTGTTCAAATGGTTAGAGCAGCAATTTCTAAACCCCAAGTAAAAACGAACTTGGGGAAAAATGTTCATATTTCACCACTTTACGTTAATTACAACGGAGGTAAAAGAGACTGTTAGAACTAAAAAAGAAGAACCATTCACTTGTTTATGAGGGCAAAACCGATGAGACAGCTGTTGAAGGGATAGGTTTACAAATAGACTTCCAGACAAATTAGGTTTCAGTGTAAAACAAAGCTGGTCTACAAGTATACAAAGCTGTTAGTTAATAAAGACCACTGTGTGATCTACTGAGATGGTATTTTTCCTTAAGTTGAGGTAGATATTAATCATCATGCAGAAAGTGAATAGCACTTGACCCCATTAAATGCGTTTTGCTCATCGTCCACGTGGATAAAATTATTTAAGATATACAGCCAGAAAATAAGTTGAATAATGAATCGTTTAGTGGATAAACTGATTCTCAGTGCATGATGAAAACTACCCTGGGATCAATTACTCCCTATAAACCACCGACAGAATTACTCCTGATATTCATCACATACTCTCTCTTAGATGGATTTCGCGGAGATCTAATCAAAAACCATGTTCCCGGGGAATAACCAAGTGGGGTTTTTGAACACATACTCACCGATGGTACTGGACGATAGTCCCTCTGTGTCACGGACTGATAGAGTAGAAAAATGTGAATCATTGCATTCCAAACCAGTGGCTGAATGGCAGCTTGCTCACTGCGAGAACTCATGGTCTTTTGCTCGACTCCTCGCGAGGTTTTAAGTGAGCACTTCCGAGGAGTTCCAAACTACAACCCGTTTCAAGTATATGTATAGCTGTAGACGTAGTTGGACATCTATTGCCTGTATCAGTGGGATCAATAGATTTGATTTGTGGTTGCGGCTATTTTGAAATGTCTTCTGTGGTCATTACCTGTATAGGTTGACAAATACTGTGTTTTATTTCATATAAATAAGAGTGACAAGTAAGTATGTACCCAAACTGTTCGAAATGTATTACTCTAAGACATTACATGTTCCAGATAAACTGCATCTTCCTGCTTTGTCAAAATTTACACACTTCGGCCACCAAATGAGATTCTATCAGCGAACTAAATATTTTGTATTCTAAAACACCTTCTCTAAAGCATTCTTGACAAATATAGTTTGATTTTTGCATAAAAACTAGGTGATACTACTTTCTCTAACTGAAGCAATAAAACTTGTTTTATATGAACGTCGCTTTTTCTAGGTGTTAAGTTGTGTAACTTCAAAATTCCTCACTTGTTAACTTAAATAATAGTTGTCACCTAAAATTCTAAAGTAGAGGTATTTGAATCAATGCGATAAGTGAACTTAATACCCCTTTGCCATGAGTGTTATCTGTGAGCATAACTTAACCTATAATTAGAGAAATTCCGTAAAGCCACTCCAGCCTGGTGTCGTCCCAGCAAAGCTGCATCCATTTCACTTAGTACTGTCTTGTATGGAAGGTAGGAGATTGGCTAGATTTCATATCAACAACCATATCTGATATAAAAAGTATAAACCCTGAAAATCTCACTATAATATGACAGTAAAATCCGTTGTATCTAGAAAGTTATTCACACTCTTAGACGATTCACATTAGGATGAAATATTTTATTGAGAATTATTTTCCTACTGATAGAAATACTGTGCATACAGATGTTAATGATGAGTAGTAGCTAGCAGTGGAATCCAGGAATTCAGGAAATACCGGGAATATCGAGGCATCCACTCAGAATCCAATTCGCAAATATTGACCTATCAACTCAGTTCAAACCACGATGGAGATGCACAAACCTCAACAGTAATGAAAATACATACAGATGCACATACCTGGCTCTATAAGTGGAATTTGTTTCTAACTCCATGACCAAATGATGAAAGGTTTCATGCACAACAAACTGTCTAAATACAGTTACGGAACTCAACTTCAAGTGTGCTCTTCTCATGTCAGTCTGTGGACTTATTGGTAAACTTGCTATTACTGTATTGGATGTGATTCCTTAGTTAACCAAGTGGATGCTGGATGATTACATTACCAAACTGGTAAAAATGCAACTCGAAAAATAGATAGAATTCACACTCACCACGATTGTTTTCGTATTCAACAAGTATTTATTTGTTTACATTATATAACTGAAAAATTCACACTAAAACCTGCTATTTTGATTCTCTGAATTGTTATTACTTTTGGGAATTTCACCCTTTGTCTTTTTTCTTGTTACAGTCTTTCCATTCAGTCACTTGGTGATCCGAATACGGTTCACATGTGTAACAGTTGGTTTATTCGGAAAAAGGTAACAGAGGTTGTTTACTTGGATATGATTAGTGATTAGTTTGCCTAGGCATTTATTTTTGTTATCATACACTCGCAGGTTAACTTAGCTTACCGTTATTAAGTTAGATTACGGCATAAGGCATGCCATGTATTCTATTTACAAAATGGGCTAATGTACTATGGTATCCATCCATGCACATTTTTAATGAGTATTTTACCTAAAATGACGTACCGGCTGCCTGGAAGGAATTAAAATAGTTCCTGTACCTAATTCAATTCTTCAGGAGCAAAAGTAAGATTACAACCGATCTCAGTAACCTCACTATTCCTAAAAACAATGGGAAAACGGTTGATTCGTGTACCTGAACCTCCTTTGGAAGCTTTCAGAGATCTAAATCAATTTACCTACAAACCCCGAAGAAGTACTTTAGATGCTACAGTTGTTTTACACCATAGTATCATTCCTAGTCTAGACAAAAGTGCTAGGTTTATTAGATCTGTCTTCTTAGATCATACTCCTGTCTTTGACTATATCCTTAGATCCCCCTTATTGAGTAAGCTTGCCAGAACTGACAGAGTCCCTTATTGCAAACTAGCTTGATTCTCATTTTCCTGAGAGAAGATAGCAAACTGTATACGGAGGGAGGCGCTCTACTTCGCAACTTAGTGATGCTAGTGGGCGTCACGGTGTTATTCTTTCTCCTTCTTTTTGCATGACTTGCCAACCTCAACTAAAGCTAACTTTGTTAAGTACGCAGATGACCTAACAGTATCCATCCCTATTATCTCCTCTTAGTTTAATAACTTTTTAACTAAAACTGGCCACTGGTGTTCCTTAAATTCCCTCACACTCAATCTCTTCAAATGTCAGACGGTTAGTTTTAGCTTAAGACTTGAACAAGACCTTTGTAAATTGCTTCAGTCCCGTGACTCTTGTCTTATAGATAACAGTTGCATCAAGTGTGATTCATCTTGGGTTATGATTTCCTTCTGATCTTTCTTGGTCACCTCATATCTCACTGATTTTCAGAAAGATCCTTCACTTAACCTTTTATATACGGAAATTCAGACCGTCTGGCATAACTTAGCATCCACTCTTTCTTTTCATTAATTCCTGTGTTTCGCCTGTGCTTATTGATTGTTCCCCCTTATTCTTTCCTGGACTCCAGAAAAAAGACTCCGCTGTATTGGGTAGGATTTTGAAGGCTGTTAGTAGAGCAAGTGGTATACCACTAACTGTGCTGATAAATGAAGTCGTGGATAGGTATCCGAACTCTTCTAGACAGCTTGCTAAAAATATTTCATCTGATGATGAACATTCTTTTTATCCGTACCACTCACCATGACTGTCCCCCGGGAAGACAAGAAGTAAATTTATTAAACTGTATGTACACACGACTAAATATAGAAATTCAACCATACCTTATTTAACTTGTGTATTGTGTGAAGAAAATCATGTTAGACATAGTCCTATTAATCAGCTTTGGAACAGTAAACGGTTATCATGTCCCTGAAGTCACTCAACGTTTCAACAATCATGTTATTCTTTATCGGGCATTTCTGAACAGCACCATTTTTAATACATATTTTAAAAAAGTTGTACAACGAGTAAACTTATGCAATATCACATGCTGAGAATTTTATACTGTAAACGTAATTATGGCTCAGAACAAGGCAGATATTATTATTATTATTATTATTATTATTATTATTATTATTATTATTATTATTATTATTATTATTATTATTATTATAGACACACAATAAACTTGTGGAGTGTTTCACATGATAGCCTTTTCGTTGGTTGTTTTTGGGCTAACACACCAGAATGTGTACTTAGCAAGGTGTCGATAGATAAGTTGCTTCCCTGCACATGAATGCAAACAAATAGTCTGTCATTCATTCATTCGAGTCAATCACCGTACATGTTTGCAGAAACAACTTGTCTGCATGTATACTTATACCTATCTTTCGATGCAGAATTCAATCACTACCACTGTAAATCTTATTAATCTGAACATGTCACTGGTAATTCTCTTCTGGTAGTCTCTGTCCGTCTTATTCGTTTTCCTTCCCCTATCTTTTTGGTTTTATCTCATAGTCACTATCACTTACTACTACTATCACCCCTTTTCTTTTTCCTTTCAAAATTTTCCTCATTTTCTGAAGTGGAAACATATCTACTCTTGATGTAAATAAACAAATTCAAGTTCATAGAATCGACATTCATCTAATCATTGAGTTCTCTGTGTAACATATACGATGATGTTTATGTTACATTTTGTGTGTATTAATAATGAAACAACGAATGAACTTATCGGCTATCGTTTTTTTAAAATACTTCTTATGCGTCTTATTTACTGACTGTCACTAATGTAGGTGTTGGAAATATCCAACATTTATGCATGTGCAAATGGTGATATACAAAACTTACATAAACATGCCCAATAAATATGTGTACACCCTGATAAATGAGAAAAGTTTATTCACTGATAAACGGAAATAATCTCGAAAGAAACAAAAAGAGGGTTTTAATATTTGAAACGATCCATGTTTCTGTTTCTGTTGTTGCACGATATTATATCATTAGTACAAATCGTCTAACATTATGTATTTGTGTGTATTCAGGCAAATAGAGGATTTTCAAACCTAACTGATAGTTATATTCTAAGTTCCATTTCTGTCAGTTCATGAATTAGCATCTAGCTTTGTTACGATTTGTTATATACAGGCTCTGATATGAACGTATACCATGTAAGTATTATTTTGGTTACCCTTTCACCTTGTTACTTGTTTCTTGACCATGTTTTGCAAATTACTACCCATTTTAAGGGATAATTTATTTGGAACCATGGTATTATGGTCTGTACATTCGATTTTTTATCACGAATTCACACTCAGTCCATGTGATTTCGTCTTAAAAGTCACTCTAGTCTTCGTTTAATAGATGCAGCTGACAGTGGCACGTGTTCATGCTGATGTAGTGATATTTTCTACAATTTTGCCGGGGACAACAACTTTTCACTACTTAGAAAAACACAAGCTACTATAGGCACAAAACTGATGTTTCTAAAATCAATGTTTCAAAAGAAATTTCACAAACTAACGTAATGTCGATTAGATACACCGATTACGTTTACTGTTGTTTAAAACTGCGGTTCGCTTTCAATTTATGACTTCATCTTGATAGTTAAAAGAAATATTTGTTAAGTCGAACTCTGAGCCTCATAGGAGATAAGCAAAAATTAGTTTTACAGAGAAGATCCCTTTTGTATTTAGGATTGTAACACTCATTTATTATGGCTTTACCACTACCACTTCCTGAGCACTTTGAGTGCAATGAAAATTGAAATGCATTGTAAATACACTCCAACTTAGAAGTAGGAATACATTTGGACTTTCCAACACCCTTTTGTCTCCCTTAGTTTCATCTCAAAAAGTTAGGAAACATTATAATATACAGCAAAAAAATAAAAACACATTTCGGTATTTGGGCTTAAAATAACAGTCGTCCTAGCAAGACATTTCAACAACTGTTTTTAGAACATCTGTGAAGTTGGTGCAACTGGAAATCATCCATCGCTAATAGAGTACTGAAATTATTATGTCCGATGACAGATACCCACTGAATTAAATCCAAACGTTTTCCAGCAACAGGCATTCATACTCATCTTGCTGTAGTGAAGCAACAGATTAAATACTTTCAGCATGGTCGAGTACATATTGTCTTTTTAGTAAGTTGACAGCGAAGAAATATTCACTTTTCAAGTTTTATAAGTTTTGCAACTAATGTCGTTCTTCCTCCTTGAAGCTAGTAGACTACCTATAGTTTCAAGTGAAATCTATATCAACCTTGAATAATTGTAATAGCTAAGTATGTTTTCTGAAGAATACTCTGAAGTATGATACATTATCTGGACAACAAATGTCTGAATTTTAATCCTAAAGGTAAATTCAAAAAAGTGTTGAATAACTGCTGTAAAATATACTCAGATCACTGCAGAAAGTACGCATTATATTGAATAACTTGGTTTTGGCAGAAAATACTTGATTACTGTAAGCGATACTTAGAATGCTTTCGAATGTAAGTCACTGACTAGAAGCTTCAACCATGCTTCTATCTGTTGCGTGAAAAATTAAAAAAAACCCAATCTGCCAACATACTGCACCATAAAGTGACATAAATTAAGGAACCACTACAAATCAGAGTAGGCTGAATACTAATCGCATTTCACTTTGCAACTTCTCAATAGTATCTACTGTCATTCTGAGTAGTGTTGAATTATTAATCTTATGGACTTGCAGACAAGATATATAAAACGAGTTCACGAGCTAACATCCGATAGATAACTTTTTAGCTTTTGGAATCATCATATCTAGGCACTCAGTTACCCAGGCTCTTAGTTCAGTCAATCAATCCTTATTAAACCAAGAAAGTTGTAACCACGATAAGACTACCAACATCAGACGAATCTATTTCTCAAAACCTCCTAGTGGAATTAAATATCTGTTCTCAGGTGTTTATGACATCTGACATTTCCTTCGTCGAGGATTTTAATCATTTCAACCCAACTTGGAAGATGGGAATAGAGTAGTAGTGAGAATCAAGTGGTATATATTCAATAAACTTATATATCTTCATATATACTAGTCAAAAGAAACATTTTTAAATTAATACTTTTTTACTTCACATTATCATTTTTATTTGTACAAATACCTGGGTGAAAAATTGTTTGATATTGTCGTGTAACAGAGTGTAAATACTTTTATCTTGTTCAAATTTATGCCAATAAATTATAACTGATGAATCAAAATATTAGTGGCAAAACAAAAGGAAGAAACAAAACTTCAGTGCAACAACAATAAAACAAACATTACAATACAAAGAATAAACTGTAACCCATGGCCATCAATACAAACCATACCTTATACTTGCTTATTCTTTACGTTGACTGGTGTAGGTGCAGCAAAAATGGATGTAAAAATCACTGTGTTATAAGTAAATTGGATAAAGTGGTTGCATGCATTTTAGCAAATTGATTAAATATACCACTATTCCTTTATAGAGAATGAAAAACCGAATGGATTGGGTTCTGAATAACTGAAACGGGAGAAAAAATATACGAAGAATTTAATAATTAAGCAAAATAAACAGCGTATTAATTTTCATATTAACGGTTTTACTAATGGTACTTTTGGTGATATGATCAGTATGACCATGAAATAACATAAAGTGAAGAAAGACTGAAAACCATGAAACTTTGAAAAGGTGTTTTATTTTAGTTGGGAGCCCATGAATTGTTCGGGGTTTCTACAGATAACACTTAAGTCTGGTGGTTAGGACGTACAAGCTCCGAGGTTCAATTATGATTAAACAAAAATGACTTTCGCAAAACGGCATTAGTTCCACCACAGCTAAAAAAAAAACTTCAGTTATTTTGACGGGTAGAGTCAGAGCAGTATCGTTCCGTTTACGCACTAACCATCAACAAAACTGACTGTCTGACAGCCATAAATATAGTCTGTTTAAGCCACAAATTTAAAAGAAATATTTTCTCGCTCGTAAAGATGCCTCATCAACAGCAAAAACAGTTACCATGGCTTCATGCAAAGTATTACAAACAAAACACTAGTTGGCATATGAAAGTGAAATGACGACTTTCTATCTACGAAGTTTGGAATATTCAGTTTAGAAACTGCACGGACGGTTATTCACTGAATTAACATTTCGTGTAAATACGGGGTGCTGACTGAAGATGCAACGAAAGCCTGAGTTGCGGTATGATTCTAATCAAAAGCCTCTGGGTTATTAAGGTAGTAACTACCTAGCATTAAAATGTAGAAGTATTCACCGACAACCTTGAAAATGCAATTAGTTTTCAACGTAAGAAGTTAGCACCTTATAAAGACTTGACTTATGTATTCGTCATTTGTATCGTTCACTTGAATAGATTCATAACTTAGCATATAAAGCCTATCCGGTTGCATAATAGGGAGAGATGAAGCAGACGTTGAGTATAACAGTGTTTTAACAGTTTCAAACAGAGAAGTTATCAGTATAATTTCGGAAATTCCGAGTAAAGTGTAAATAAGTATGTTCACCTGCCACTAGAAGTCACAACGTAGGACATTTCGGAACATAAAAATGGAATGCATACTCGTAGACAGAATTCGGGCAACGTCAAAGAACTGTTATAAAAGTACTTGTCAACTAATTAAAGCACTGAGAAAATTATCAGATGGAAAAGAATGTGAGTTGTGATCAACATTTATGAAATGATCAAGCTGAATAGACGTAACAAGATTTATCACCAAGACAGCTGAAGTGCAACTGCTTTTTTTTAGGTGCATGGGCCATGTTAACCTCTTAACTAACATGGCCTCGATGGCCTGAATGAAGTAAAATGGAATTTTATTGTTGAGTGATTACATGTTGATTATAAGTAACAAAATAATTAAGTGGTAATCTGACCAGAAGTGAATATTCAGATAGCTTGTTCATTTTAGAATTATTACGGTACTTTTACTTTTCAGTTACAGTATATATGAAAAGATTTTGGTTCCTGTCCGCCTCTGTTTCCTTTCCCATCATAAAAGATTAATGCATGTTCTTTTACATGGAATGCGATGATAACATGAAGCATTTTTTCTCACTAATCAGAAAACTTTACTTGTAGTAACAGGAATTTTTTTCAGATCAAAAGACAATAAAAACAAAGAACACCTGCAAGTATGTAGTTCGTTTCTAGAACCGTTTTATTGGAATTCGGTCTATGATCACTGTTGTAGCCGGATTACAAGCCTAAGCCTCAGAAAAAGCGTACCAATAACCGAGAATTACAAAGCAATGAAGTAAGATGCAGTACCATGTTTCCTTCGGTATCATGTTTTTCACAAAAGAGACCAAAAACGGGGAAGGAACTCTTCAATTCATATTCATTTCATCAGTTGTTCAAATGATATTTTTTCAACATGAAGATACTTTTCAGTATATTGAATTAAATTATTTGAAACAGTTGACCCGCATCTTACGGATATAAACTCACTCAAAAGTAAAGAAGCAAGCTAGACAACCTTGAGGAAATTTGATATTGCAATTAGCCTACATGTTTGAAGAAACTCACTTTTAACACAGGGAATGTTATTGCTTCATAAATGAACCCTTTTAATCTAGTTATTTTAAACACTTGATCATGATTCATCACTTGGGCTGGTAGTGATTTGATGGTTTGAATGATTTCTATGCAGACATAATGATCTGGCATATTGTTGTGTTTCTCTGTTCAATAAATCTAAATTGTTAATATTACCGTGAAATAAACTTGAGAAGTTCTCATCTCTTTGATGCAGCAACTTAGGATATAGTAAATTATTGTTCAGATTGGAAGAATTGACGCAGAATTTCGATGTGTAGGGTTTCTGCTGTTCAGTAGATGGTTGTTGATGTGTTAATGATGACAATGATGACGGCATAGATGACTGATTTTGTTCCTGTGAATGTTGCAAGTGTTGTTGGTAGTACAAGTAGAATGCTGCCAATGTACTAGGAGAAAACAAAGACGAAGAACCACTTGGGAAATGACTGGAGCTACCAGTTGCAGTAGAGGGTACAAAATCTGCTGTTACAAAATTTGGAACTGAAGACAAGATATCTTTTGGCTTCCTATCAATGTTGCTGCTATCGAATGAGTCAGCGGTTACATTACTCATTTTAACTTGGCATGTTGATAATTCATATGGGCTTTTAAAGAAATTTTGAGCAGACTGCAAATTTCTGTTACTCTGTGAAAACCAATTTTCACATGAACTGTTTTGTAAATCTATAGGATTCTTTTCATTTGATGTTTCATGATGAGAATGATCAGAATTGTGTTTTTCGTTCATTATATCGACTAGGGACCAAATTTTTCTTGTTTTTGGCTTTACGGTAATACCAGATTTCTCTGTATATTGTTCATTTTCTGCATTTAGTAGGAGAGAGGTAGGTGTCGGAGTACAAACGCTTTTATCAATATCTAAACTTGCCCGTTTCTTTGGTATTGAATCAGTTTGATCACAGCCGTTTGGAAAACTACGTATTCTGCTCAGTTTGTTTCTACCACCTTCAATAACAGCACCTAAGCATCCATGTTTATCAAATAATTTGCCCATTGATAACTTCTCATAATTTTCTGAATGCTTGCTAATTAAATATTGTTTTAAGCCTTCTAAACCGGTAATTGTTGATAAATCGTGCTCATTATTAACCTGGTTATGAGTATGACTAACACCAACGGAATCATCATCAAAGTCATCACCATCATCATCTTCAACGGAACGGCCATCTTGTTCAACATCTGACGAGCAATCTGTGCGCAGATTCCACGTAACTTTATTCTCTTTTTTTAATCTTCTTCTTGCATTTGCAAACCAGGTAGATACTTGGGTTAAGCTCATTTTGGTAATTAATGCCAGCATGATTTTTTCCCCTTTAGTTGGATATGGATTTTTACGATGTTCGTTTAACCAGGCTTTGAGCATACTTGTTGTTTCTCTGGTAGCATTTTTACGCCGACTGGTACTCGATAATTCCACAGGACAGCTGAATGAGAATACGGACAAACGGGAACAGATAAAATTTATATAAACAGTTATAGGTGATTAGTAATTACTCAGTTTTTCAACAAATATGTTCTAATCAACTGCTTCACCAATCACTTTCATTCATCACGCAATTAGATAGGTTTTGATTAATGTATATTTCGTATTCAACTTCGGTAAGATAATCTTCCTAATTACAGATAAATCAAGTCAGTTCTATATTTCAGTTAAATTAATCTCAACACATACCAAAATGTAAGTTCTGGAATAAAAGTTGAGGACGTTTAGACGCATTTGAAAAGCTTACGTTAACATTACCAAAGAATATGAAAGTATATTTCCGAGAAATCCACTCAGTTTTGTGTCTTATATAAACGTGGTCTCATTGGTGTTGAATGACAACAAACACTATGCTAGTGATTGTAGAAGTGTTTTTCAGTATTTAGCATAAGATTTATACTAATGCATTTTCATACAAACTGCTTAAGTGAAACCAAGCATGTGATCAACAGCATATGATTCTTACATTGAACTTCAGTGTGACTAAAAGAATGACAGGTCAAGACAGGTGGTTTGAAACTTAAAAGCTACAAATAAACTAGCAGCAGACTGTAATTTGTCCCGTACTTTTCACTAGGGGAATTTTGTAAATGACGATTGACTAATTAAGATCTAGTGATTTAACCTCTGCATATTGTGAACTAGAAGTACTGTTAACTTACAACACTCTACAGTTTAACAGTAATTTGCAACGGTTTTTAAAAAGTTAATTTATTTGCGTATTGTGGTAAACTATAAATAACAATGGTGAAACTTTAGTTTAGACATACTCCTACTTTTGCGATGATGAAAGTTAGTGGAGTGGCTTTAAGGGGCACGCAAACAATATTGATATAACCCGATTACTTTCCACTCTATAAACGATTACCATTTCAACCGAAATAAACGTAACTAATTGGTTACTCCAATCGTTGCTAGGGTGGCATTTAGAGTCACTTGTACTAAGCAAATAGGCTTGGATTGTAGCACTTTCAGATAGCTGATAAAATATACTAGACCGTAAGAATAATCCCTGGTTATGTATGCCATTAAATAGCAAATTTAATTTATTATAATATATATTTAAATTATTGCATACCATGATCCACCATAGAACGTTAATAAGTGAGGGTCTATATTAGAGGACACAGCGTTTTTCTGAAGTTGTTGCCAACTTTCCAAATTTTCCTTTAAAGAGAAAGATAAGGAAACCGATTAGGAATTCTGTTTTCATTTCAGATACACATGTTTACCATTTATGTCTATAGTGACTCAGGCAATAAAAGATTATGTAGTGATATGTAAAGTTAAACTAATTTTCACTAAAGATTTGGAAATCTTCCCTGAATTACTTTTACTGTATTGTATAAGTAACTCACTTAACCATCCCCTGCGTAATAAAGCCTCAGTTAATTGTAGTCAATACTTTTCAACTGCCGTATACGATCTGCATAACCTGAAGTTTGTGCAGACTAACAATAATTGTCCGTTCACTGTTATGTGTTTATTCAACAAATGAATAGTTTTTCGGTATCCAGTGATTTTTCTTCCTAAGAAAATTGTAGAAAAACTCCTTGGTAATTTTAACACGAAGCAGATAGAAAAATGATTTTTTGCTGGACAAAATTTCTGTTCTAATTCAGAGTCCTCTTGGTAATCACTTGGTGTTCATTCACTTATCATACCCCTCAGTTTAGCATGCTATCAACATATCTTAAGTACCTAAGGATTTTGACTTGTTGCATGTTTCTCTGCTGTCATTTTCCTCTGCTGATACTTGATGAAATCGTATAACGGATTCAAAGTTGCGATAGTACACCGAACACCTTTCTTGGTTTTAAATGCAGTATTGTAGAAAATTGCTGAAAAAGGCATTGGTTGGTCACTGGAGAGAAATCAGTCTCATGTTGTCTAGTCATGAGGGTTGAACAAACTCTACGTCATTCACAATGTTTCTACAAACAGTGTGCCAACAAGCTTCCTTCCGATTGCCTCCAAACAACCAACATCCATCAGAGTGCACCACAATATTTAGTCTTCCAGTCTGGTGGTCGCATTGCAAAATGATCGGTAGAACTCTATCAACACTTAGGATTAAACAACAAGAAATTGGTCACCCTCCAATGACCAATCAGTGTACCTAATCCAGTCCTACGTTAGGCCAGTTGCTACCCGAATAGCTCGGTAGTAACGTCGCTGAATGCAATGCTGGGTGAGGCGAGTATGAATCTCTGACGAGACATCAGTACTATTGAGGATGCAGATACGCCTTGCTGATGGGTGCCAGCAAACGCGAAACATAGGTTCAGTGCTTTTTGTCAATTGCCTCCAACCAACTGCCGAGAAATATTTGGTTTCACAAAAATGAGATGGTTAAGCTGACGCATATAGCCGTATTCTTTGTTGTAATTCTGAATTATGTGGCCATCAGGAAAACGGTAAAGGAATTTTATGTGACTATTTTATCTCATTCCTAGGCCTTTGTAACCTAAACTGAACTCACTTCCTGTCTCAACAAACTTAGCTGCTGAAGTGGTGGACTAAACCTTAGTATGCGGCAGATCAACTCTCCAATAGTTCTTGATTTCAACATCTGTTTGACTGATCTCGGAAAGTGAAGAATTCCTTACAAATTACAGTAATTTTAATTAAACTAAGGCGCCGTTTGTTTGCTAACTTGTGCGCTCATGTCAACTTGATTTTGTTCATGCAAACATGTAGGTAGCCTTTAGAATAAAGAAAAGTATTACACGTGAAAGTAACCCAAAACTTACTGTGTAATCTAGATAAAGATTGAGAAAAAGGCAGAATAAATTGAATATAGGAATTATAAGGAAAATGATTGTAGCGAAAAAATGAAGAAGACATGACAGCGAAATAATGACTCAGAGAAAATGAACAGAATAATGAAAATAAATACATATTCGATAATGGTGTTTTGCTTCTTGTTTACTAGCAGTGATAAGTCGGTTACAATATTAAATTTTTGGTTCTTGGTATTTTTTGATTCTGATGAAATATATCAAAGAAATCCTGTCATTGAGCTTATATCCAAAACTGATCCACGATTTCCTCCAAACAACTAGATCTATTTCGATTGGCTTGAGTAACAGTAATATAATCTACTTGGTGGCTAGCAGTGGAATTCAGGGCATGTGTTTCGTCCTGTTTGCAATTCGTCAGCTGGATGTAACTACCTCACAGTGAGTGATATTGTCCCCGTCGAGACTCCAACCTAGTACCCATCGCTTCAAACGCTACAGTGTTATCCACAGTTTTATTCATCTCCTTTCTCCCTTGTAGATTTATCTGAATCTGAACTGGAAGGCTACTGTGGTGTAGAAATTACATTTGTTTATTGCTTGTTTATGTTAAAAGTGAAGAAAAACAACGGATAACTGAAGCAAGATTGAAAACTGGTTAGTAGCAGTGCCTTATCGTCTATTTCTTAGAGCGCATTAGGAGTAAGCAAGGGATTTCTGCTTTGAAATTCAATCTACCAGTTATCACCCCCAAAATATTCGGTGGCATTTTTCACCGAGAACTAAGCCTCTTCACATAACTTAGAAGTTTGGATGAAATATTTATAAAGTAAATTTGCAAACCACAACATGAACGTAAACTTAAATATAAAAATGAAGATAATTTTTTGTTTCATTTTGTGAAATATTACAACCTGAATGAGCCACCTAATTTCACTGAGCTAATACTCCTATCTACCCAGTATGCGTTTTAGTTAAAAACAATTCTAATCAAAGAATTGCACACTAATTAATTGTGACTGTGAATATCATTGAACTTATTGAGGTGACACACACACATACACACTCAAGGCTTACAGAATAACGAAAAACCATCAATTAAACTTTTAAAGAACATTTGAATAAACTCTCACTAGTTACGTATATTGCATAAAAAACTATACAAATCAAAATATCATAAAGCATATTCGATGTATCCTCTAAGCGTTTTTGTCCACTTGAACAAAGAAGAGCATAGTCATTGCATACAAATTAATAAGTGTTCAAAATTGAAGCATTTGCTTTTTTTCTTTCCCAATCAAGGACGGAATATTTACCATGTTAAATTCCATCTATTATCACCTTTGCTGTTAATCCATCCTCACTTTCGTCATCAGCTTAATACTGCTAATTTTGTCATTTTCAATAGTGATTAAACATAATATGTTATTATGACGTAGTTTTGACAACATGGTGTAATGGGAATTATAATTAGGTGAAGATCCCACTGGTGTTGTTTTGTCCAACCTACCCCCTCTCCCTTTTAAGAAGTCTAATACTTTTGGAATAAATATCTCAGGATAGATTGGAATAGTGTAGACAGATCATGTTACTTTAGAGAATCGGTCACTTAAAGCAAAATTCTGCAGGACGATATGCAGCTGCTGTTATTTAATCCTTTTTTCTACTCTGTACAAATAATGTTAAAAATGCGCGTAAAATCGGAAGAAATTCTTCTAAGTAGTTTTATATCCCCACTGTTTAGTGTTTCACCGTAGGAGAAACGTGGAAGTCGTCCCCGAAAGAGCCGTGAACCTTTTCACCTGGTGTCTTAGATGTACACGCAATTTGTTTCAGCTTATTGTAAAGCCTATACGTACCGTTTCCTGGCACCTGTACAGACGACAACTAGACGTCAACTAGGCTACTTTTACTAGCCCAACCAGCTGACGTATTATCAGCTTTATTCCATATCCAATGATAAGCTACTTTATGTTTAAAAATAAGTTTTCCAAATAAATCCCTAAGTGAGAACTGAGTGATAGTCGACGAAATCTTTCGGTTGCTGTCGGTGTTGATGAAATTTTTCCTTCGTTCACCTTCTTTAACGTGTTGTGTTTTCACAGCTAATGTAAATCTGTGAACTTTTTTGTATTCTTTACCTAACTCTTAGTATTAGTTTGCTCTATGTAGAATACTTCTGCCTTCACACACTTTACAAATCCTTTAATTGTTCCCAGGATATGCATAGAATCATCCTATGTGTGGACAAGTTCAGTAGTACTTCTGGTAGCGCTAATCACTCAGTTCTTTGATTTCTACTTCATAACATTGATGAGAAACATTTTCAAGTTTATGCTTTTTGGTCTAATTGATTCATGTATGTAGAGTTTGTTGATATTTTTGCTTTTATGTTGTAGGTAACTGGCAATAAGTCGCAAGAAATGAAACACTAACATACGGTTGTGCTCCGATCGTTAGCGGGTAAATTACGCCAGCCCGAATAGCTCGGTAGTATCAACTTAGAATGCAGCACCGAGTGATATCAGTTTGAAATTCACGCTGTACATTAGTTCCGTAGAGGTTGCAGGTGAGTCTTGCTGACAAGTGCTATCAAGTAAGAAACATAAGTGCATGGCTTTCTGCCTATTGCTCCCTTCCAACTAACATGTCAGTAAATTTAATAACTTCGTTACATTTCAGTCAACTTATTAGTGTGCATGCATTTAAGCATGCACCCCCCACTCACTGTAAAATCTGTAACTATAATACATCTCTGAGGGAAAGATTACATTCAGTTCGTTTGCATGAAATACTTCAACAAACCTACCCTCATTTACATTAATTTAAAATAAACTGCAGTTTTTAATATAAGCACAGTAAATATATTTTAAGCAAAAGAAAATTTGATAGTGGACGATTGATGATGAAATAATAATTCGAACCGCGGCTGAATTCGAACTAGCGACCACTGGGTCTCCGGTCCGGTGCTCAGTTGGCTGCTGTCCAAATCCTCATTTCACCTTCAATCATCACCTAGTATCAATACTAGTCTGCCAAACCACGACTATCTCAGATAGTCAAAATGATAGAGTACTTTAAATCTCCTTTTAAAATTTTCGAAAGAAAAGTGAGAGTGCTTTTTGCAACAAGTTCCCTTGAAAGAAGAGAATTATGTGTCATTATGAATACAAGGAATGGCAATGACATAATTCACATGAAACCTGCGTTTTTATGAAAATCAAAACTACTTCAAATCAGCCTGAACCTCCTCCGGTTCCAAATAGTTTTAACTGAGCTTTTCCTTTACAAAACAGATGAATGCAATCCCTAAATGCACTGAAACAATCCTTCATCTTATTATGATATATTATTTGTCCCTTGGGTTCCTAACGGAACATAGGGCTTCAGTAGCACATCTCCACTCAACTCTGTTCTCTGAAATCTTTCGAACCTGGCTCCACGACTGCCCACAAGCTCCCATTCCCTCCTCGCACGATACCCTCCATGTCACCCTCGCCTCGGACGCCCAACTTGTCGCTTCCTATCTGGGTTCCACTCGACGGCCTGGCCTGGCCTGGCACGTGATGTCACCAGTCGGCCTTCTCAGTGTATGCCCAATCCAATCCATCTCCACTTCCTTCCACCGCATATTCGTTCAGCGACAGGTTCTTGATTGGTTCGTTGCCAGCCAGCCAGAGTTCCTTGTTGCAGATTCTTAGTATTCTGGACATCTGATTTTCAGTAACGAGCCAGCGTAAGCAGTTGTTGATGAATGTCTGTAGTTTATTGGAAACCCCTTTCGTAACGCGCCAAGTCTCTGAACCATACAGGAGCACTGACTTGACTGACGTTGATGTTGAAAATCCGGATCTTGTTCACGCTTCATGCTGAGTGCAGATGATCTCCACAGTGGTTTCAGGTTAATGAAGGTAGGCCTGTCTTGCTGTCTTTCCGATCCTGACTGGCTTTGACGTCCTCGTCTGTGCCTATGCTGCCTGTAGTTGAAACAGTGCTTCCTAGATAGGTGAAGGAGGCTACTTCCTTTAAGTTTCTCCCGTTCAGGGTGATTGGAGTTTGTTGTTGTTGTTGGTGTGGTATCTTCATCACCTCTGTCTTCTCTATGCCCACTTGAAGTCCCGTCTTCGCTGCTTCTTCTATCAACTTGTTAGTTTTTGCCTGTAGATCTTCAAGTTTGTGCGACATCAGACATAAGTCATCGGCGAAATCTAAGTCTTCTAGGTTCTTTTCAGTAGTCCAGCGTATCCCCCTCTTCTTGCTCCCCACTATTTGTTACATGATCCAAATCCTTCATCTTATTCACTATTAAATCAACCTAGTTGTATAATTCAAATAATTTGTGGTAAGAATAGGTGTTTCCTAATTCCGCGTAAATACGCAGTTTTAATTTATCAAATTTGGAATTCCGTGTTCAGTAGTTAATATCAGGCTACAAAGACCCTGAATAACATGTCTTCGTTCTTTGTACAATTGCTTCACTTTGTTGTATTAGTAATCACTTCTTAGCCACCATACTTTATCAGGACATTTGCCAGACAAGACCTTGAGATGAAGTTCCGAGTATGTTTTATGGTAGATTCATTGAAATATACATTAAGAAACCATATAGAACTGCAATTAGCCACTGAAGTTAGTGAATATATAGAAGAGATATCCCCAGTGATAAGTAAGTCAGAGAAATGCACACAATGTGAACATTTATCTGGAGCTAATTTATACAATCTTGAATTACAAAAGGTTTTATTTTGTTCTACGAAAACATTACTGGAATAGGTCATTAGAGGGTAATCGGAGTAGCTATCTATTCCTAAGTGCTTAACTCTGATTGAGGTCTATTGATCAAGTTCTGAATCGTGAACAGCAGGTGGAGTGACGTAACACTGCAGTACACAGTGCTAAATACTGAGGACTTGACAGGTACATCCAATTACCCACTGATCAATTTATGTGCATAACGTAATCTTGCAAGAGGTCCATCAAGGCCTAGATAGCTTAGTGGTTAATTCTTTGACTTCAGAACTCAGTGGTACAGGTTCAAAACATTGAAGGAACATCAGTCTTCTCATAGTTGCAGATACACCTCTCTGATGAGTACCAACAAGCACGAAACCTGAACTCAGAGCTCCGTACAGATCAACCTGACACCAAAATACCCACAGTCTTGTGATTAATCCATACCACTAGGAAACTTCTGTTGAATTTTTTTGCTAAACATAGCCTAAGACCAAGATGACATTTCGAGAGAATGTTCTGGTGTTTACATTTTATTTTGCTGACATATATATATATATATATATATATATATATATATATATATTCATTATTTCCATGCTTATTCATGAAAATGCATTAACTTAAAACTAACGCTACTGTCCAAATATAGAATATATTTGAGTAATGTATGTAAATAAATGACTTTCATTAAGATAAATTGTGTAATATCTCATAAAAATTCGAAAAGACCTTTCGTAACTTACAATTAAGAGATTATTCATAATCGCTGGGAAATTCAGTTGACTAGAATTGTTTTCTTGAGGTAATTTGCAATTAGCAAAGCTCTTATTATTGCCAGTGATGTTACTGTTGACTGGATCACTAACAGGTGGGTTGGCTGAGTGTGATAAACTTCCGGAATTTATTCTTGCTAAGGAGTTGGCCAAAATATAGAGGATGGCAATGCTGGCGTTGTAGGTGATGGTGATATTGTTGTGGACTGTGGTACTGTTGCTGATTGGGCTTCCGATATTGGCACCAATGAACGATATTTAAGTAAGTTAGGAATTGAAGGATATTGCACAACTGGTTGAAATTTTTCTCTCCGTCCATCAGTAGCATTCTTATTGTCGCAACTGAAAACGTCGTCACACTTATTGCCTAAACTGCAAAATCCGTTGGCAATCAAGGATGAGTAAGCCATAGATAATGCATTCAAAGTGGTCTGCGTAAGGCTGCCTAACTGTTCAGTCTGATGCACTGTATTGTTGCTATTACGATCGGCTTTACAATTAACTACCTCTGGGAAGAAATTTATTCCAGGACTGGAATTCATCGGGGTAATTAAACTATTTACAGACATTTTCTGATGTATTGTCCTCGCAGTTTTATCAAGTTCAGTATTATTTGTTGGGTGATTTACAAAATTCAGTAGTGATCTATCAAAAGGGTCTATGGTATTGCTATCTTTCATAGTGTTGGCGGTACTAGCGTTAATCGTTGTTTTACAATCTTTATTTTCGTTTGTTATTGAAAACGTTGATGATAATGACAGTGGAGATTCTGTCACTTCTTTGAGGACATTATCAATACTTTCATGGCTACCGTTATTACTACAGTTTCCTCTACTAATATTAATCTGGTTGAACTCTGAATATGAACTTATTTGATCCATTTTGCTATCTGTTTTTGTCATCATAATATTTGCTGCTGTTGCTGTCACTGTTGTTGTTGCTGCTGCTGAGGGAATTACATCCACTTGTTCCTGTTCACCACTAAATTGTCGTTTCTGTTTTTCGTAATACTCAGTAGAATCATTAGAATTCATTGTTGCCAGTATTAAATTGGTAGTTGAAAATGAATTATCAAAATTAAATGTACTTGAAATGCTTTGTGGGAAAATCTAAAATATTCAGTAATTATAACATTGCAAATAAGTTTAATGTTTGTATTTTTGTAAGAACAGATAATGCAAATACCACTTGTAAATTAAATTGTTCAAAGTCCATTAGTTAATAATTTTTATGTTATTCATTTTAATTTCAACGTGTGAGTCTGAAAACAAGAGTTAGTAAGTTCGTCTTATATTGAGTACACTTTGCTCTATACATCAATGTATACAAGCCAATTGAAACGAAACAACTTTGAAAGACTGTAGACGCACTGGTTCAAATTAAGGCTTGAAGAAAGTCAAAAGAATATGAACATTGTTGGACGCAGACTTATAATCCGCTGTCTACTTAATTCAGGTGGTTAAATTCCTCATAACCTTAGTTCTGTTTAGTAGCCATGGCAAAATGAAGCTTGTAGACTATACGCTTTGGGATCATTTTTGGGTAGTACTTTTATACGTTGTATCATAAAATGTCTTAACAACCATGAACAATAATTTTGGGTTTCATCAATCATGAGTGAACTTCCCAGAATTGTTTTTCACACGAAATTTACTCACTTAGTTTTCCTAGTCAACTTTACGTAACAGTACACCCCCCCCCCTATGGCATGGATACTAGACATAATGTTTATTGCTTGAGTTCATCCGAAACTGATTGGTTTGAAGATAGTCTTTTAGCAAGAAGTAATATTACCTATGCGAACGCTGGGGACTTGAAATAATGCCTAAATGTTTGAACTTAGTTTGAGATTACTCAACAGTGGACATCGACAATCTCATGACTTATGAGCTCACTTGAATTAGTACATTGTTTGAGTACTTACTGACGATACTAGATGATGATCGTGCTATACTATAGATGAACAAAGTTTTTAAATTGCGGAATCCTGAATTGCATGTCAAAGGATGAGAGGGAAACTTTCAGCAGCAAAACTCTACAGTCTCAGTTTCGTTCGAGATCATGGATGACGACCACTAAGGGATTATAAATCCCCTGCTGATGTCAGTTTACGATTATATTTGTCGCTTGCAAAAAGTTGTTTTCTAATCAATAACTATTACCATGACAACTAGTAGTTTCACTCTGGATCAAAGTTTGTAGTAACGATGAAATACAGAAATTAAAACTTTGTATCTAATCACCCTGATCTGAAATTGTATTGTCACCATACAGTTTTCTTCTTACAACTAGAACGGAGATACTGTAAACAGTATCACTGGAATTGTAAACGAGGCTGTTGTAACTAACCATTGTTCGGAAAACTTGTCTTTACTTAACTGGATGATGATTGAAGGGAAACGAATACCTGTTTCAAACCTTGCAGAGCTTTAGGCAGTCAATTCTCTATCAATCAGTAGGCCATCAAGTATTACTGAACCAGAATGTTAGTATGACAATAGAATACAAAGTTTGAAGGTATCCTGACCAACAATGGACTGGATGGTTTGAAAAACTTGGGCACTGAATTAGTATGATCCATGATGTGCGTTGTATTTTTACTTGTATAATCCCGGCGTAGTACACACAAGTAAAATACACCTTATACAAAGAATGTTGAACAATTTCCATATGAATTTTTGTATGCATTTCGTAACAGTAATTGACAACACCGTGATGCTAAAGGGATTTGACAGTCTTATTATAACTGCTGTGAGACCTGTGATGCATCGGTTTGAAATATCGATCATTTAGATGATAATAAAAATGTAACTTTATTAGACTGGAGTTCGAAAACAGTACAGCTGACTAACATACAAAATGATCACGACGAAAGCCTGTTCTAGCAGTTCATGGATGTTTAGAATACTTATCATACCCCAGGGATCTGTTCAGCACAAAAGTACAAAGTATTTCATAAGACCATCTTTTAGGGGGAACGAAACGAGTGAACTAATTGGAAAGTGGATAGAACTATGACTGTGACTTTAGTTTTATAGGAAGTCGTTTTGAAAGGGTGAAATCCATTACTGAGTGTGTTTCGTCTCTTTAATCTTCTTACCGAATCAAGATATTGTCCATTCGTCCATAGGAAATGAAACACACAGATAACCTTAGAACCCCAAGGTAAAAATTACCAGCAGATGATGTAAGCTTTTGATAATGATCGATCACAAAAATTATTTAGCTTAAACAGCACAATACAACTGTTAAATAAATTGCTGCATTAATAACGGTCCCAACAACAACAGAATATGGCAAAAAATTATTGCGAATTTCAATAGCATCAATAAATAACTTACATTTTCACTCATATTAGCTATTATTTATTTCACTATGGAATTCGGCTGAATAATTTCTGAATATCAGGAGGTAATCTCTTTGCTTATTCGCTTCAACAATAATACTAATTCTGAAAACACTGAAACTGTTCACAACTGAATGTTAGATGAAAAATTATCGGAATTTGCGATAGACAATTCAAGCGTCGTATTATTGTGTATCCTAACTAGCAAATGAATATTAATATTTGAAATAACAGTTGAACATTATCTTGTATAGTTAAAATAAACCAAACAACAATTCGTTTGTAAGTGAGGGTGAGTGGGTGTAACTTCGACTTTGTTCTTGTTTTTTTCGCTTCTTATTTACAGGGGCTCATAAAAGCATGATGCACAAAATGGTTGAGGTTGTGGCGCTGACAGCAGTGTCCAGTCCCCTCCCACTATCTTTCCTTTTCTTTTCTCATCACTTCACCTGCTTATTCACAACCCAATTAAACTAGTTGTTTCTTTGTTAGCTTTCTTTCTGAGATATCTATTTCTCAAAAAAGCTCAGCATGTGTAGGACATACATTTCACCCCTGTGATTAAAATTGGGATGACAAGTTAGTCCTTGTTCTGTTCAACTAGTTGAACATATATTATTGCCTTCCTTGGTATTGGACACAGAGTTTGATGCTCAATATTGATTGGTCTGTTAGACAAACAGCTGCAGAATTTATTGTAACAGTGTTTTGGCAGAGGCGTGTAGTGATTGTTTTCCTTGTACCACTGAGAGGGATCAGTTATTTTATCATCTGATTTTCACACCTACACAAAGCAATCATCTGTCTGACTGGGAAAACCATGTTAGCTTGTTTTAAATGAATAGACATAAATACACACAAATGTTTGTTGTAACATGTGTGTTGTAAAAACAATATGACCCAGTGCTTCATAATTAATTTCTAACCCAAACAACATTCTTAGCCAATCAAAAAGGACGTCGCACAATGGAAGAGAGGAAATAAGTATTCTCTGCTTAAGCTTAAAATAAACAGAACTATAGAAATTTCAATTAGAAGTTTGTGTGAATTGACTGGCCTTAAAGCGGTTTGTATTACAGATTGATGTCAGCTGCAAAGCCAGTGAAACTTTATTTTAAAATTTGTTACATTAACGAATTCAAAGTTTTAAAGGTCAAGTTATTGTATTGTGAGTCTGATGACATCTGTTTACTGAGTATGGATACACAACCTTCTTTCTGTAGTGTAATTTTTAAAAAAGGAGTAACAGTGTACTGAATTTTTGTTTTCTGTAGAGAAAACAGTTAATCAGAGAGTGAAATCTTGCTATTTAAAATACAGATTTTAAATATTTACTGATTTGCATGAATACGATGTATCAGAATAAAAATGGAGTAAAATGAACAGTTAATAATTCTGTTTCCTTTGATAAGGTCAACTGTTTATCTTTTCAAAATAATTTCGGATTGAAGACAGAAATTTCACTTCTTGTCTTTATTATTCATTTCGGTTGGACTGTACCAACCCTGATGAATTTTTGCCCGGCTACATCGAATAGCCGTTACTATTTGAAGCCAAGTGTTGATACAATTACTCACTCACTCACTCACTCACTCACTCACTCACTCACTCACTCACTCACTCACTCACTCACTCACTCACTCACTCACTCACTCACTCACTCACTCACTCACTCACTCACTCACTCACTCACTCACTCACTCACTCACTCACTCACTCACTCACTCACTCACTCACTCACTCACTCACTCACTCACTCACTTGTTTATTTATTTATTTACTGACATAGTAATAAGCTTATCCGCTTCGCTCTTGTGCTCCAGTGATAGACAGTTGATAAACAACCATAACATAATAAATATCCAGCAGGATCGAGAGATCCGCTGGGGGCCCATGTGCCGACAGAGGTCAAGCGGTTCGGCCCTATATTATTATTATTAGTATTAGTCCCTTGGGTTCCTAACGGAACATAGGGCTTCAGTAGCACATCTCCACTCAACTCTGTTCTCTGAAATCTTTCGAACCTGGCTCCACGACTGCCCACAAGCTCCCATTCCCTCCTCGCACGATACCCTCCATGTCACCCTCGCCTCGGACGCCCAACTTGTCGCTTCCTATCTGGGTTCCACTCGACGGCCTGGCCTGGCCTGGCACGTGATGTCACCAGTCGGCCTTCTCAGTGTATGCCCAATCCAATCCATCTCCACTTCCTTCCACCGCATATTCGTTCAGCGACAGGTTCTTGATTGGTTCGTTGCCAGCCAGCCAGAGTTCCTTGTTGCAGATTCTTAGTATTCTGGACATCTGATTTTCAGTAACGAGTCAGCGTAAGCAGTTGTTGATGAATGTCTGTAGTTTATTGGAAACCCCTTTCGTAACGCGCCAAGTCTCTGAACCATACAGGAGCACTGACTTGACTGACGTTGATGTTGAAAATCCGGATCTTGTTCACGCTTCATGCTGAGTGCAGATGATCTCCACAGTGGTTTCAGGTTAATGAAGGTAGGCCTGTCTTGCTGTCTTTCCGATCCTGACTGGCTTTGACGTCCTCGTCTGTGCCTATGCTGCCTGTAGTTGAAACAGTGCTTCCTAGATAGGTGAAGGAGGCTACTTCCTTTAAGTTTCTCCCGTTCAGGGTGATTGGAGTTTGTTGTTGTTGTTGGTGTGGTATCTTCATCACCTCTGTCTTCTCTATGCCCACTTGAAGTCCCGTCTTCGCTGCTTCTTCTATCAACTTGTTAGTTTTTGCCTGTAGATCTTCAAGTTTGTGCTACATCAGACATAAGTCATCGGCGAAATCCAAGTCTTCTAGGTTCTTTTCAGTAGTCCAGCGTATCCCCCTCTTCTTGCTCCCCACTGTTTGCTGCATGATCCAGTCCACCACAATCAGGAATATCATGGGGGATAGTAGGCAACCTTGATTCACTCCTGTCTTCACTCCACCTCAAAGGCATCACTGAGCTTCCCATTGTGAATTATTTGGCTGGCATATGGCGTCTTCATATAATTGTTGAATGAGGTTGATAGAGGTTTGTGGTATTCCGTAGTGTTGAAGCAGTTTCCAAATTACCTCTCGGTCGACGCTGTCAAAGGCCTTCTCAAAGTCGATAAAGTTGAGGTGGAGTTGAGTTGAGTGCCATTCTATACTCTGTTCTATGATGGTGCGTAGCGTAGCGTTGCAATTTTGTCCACAGATGATTTGTACTTCCTGAATCCAGCCAGCCAGCCAGCCTGTTCCGGTCGTAGTCTTAAATCCAGTGCATTCTTTAGCCTCTCCAGGATGATATGGCATAATATTTTGCTTGCTTTAGGTGGTTAGGAGGGTGATTCCGCGCCAGTTCTTGCAAACACTGAGGTCTCCCTTCTTCGGGAGTTTGACAAGGTAACCCCTCTTCCGATCACTAGCCAGGTACCTCCTCTTCCTTACACACCTTCTGCAATAGTGGTGTGAGCATGTCTGCTGTTGTCTCTGAGTCTGCTCTCAGTGCTTCTGACGAGATCCCATCTGGTCCTGCTGCTTTCCCACATTTCAGTAGCTTTATGGCGTTCAGGACTTCCATTTTTGTTGAAGGATTTACGTCCACTTGTAGTTCGGCGGCTGCAGGTGGTATTTCTGGATGAGGTGCAGGTGGTGGTGGTGGTCGATTCAAGAGCTTCTTGAATTGGTCAGTCCACTGTTTCCTTTGTTTCTCTTCTTTCGTAATTAAATTTCCGTCATCTTCTTTTATTGGTTTCATCTGCGTTGATCTCTTCCCAGATAGTAATCTGGTTATTTGATACAATGTTGTCAGGTCTCTGTCTCCGCTACACGCAGTCTGTTGTGCTTCACTTGCCAGTGTTTCGTAGAAGTGTCTTTTGTCTTTCCGTGCACTCTTCTTCACTTCTTTGTCCAGTGTCTTATGCGTTGTACTCATTTGCTCTTCTCGTCGTTCATCCTTGCACTGATTTATCTTCTGCTTCACCATCCTCCTCTCCTCTATCAGCTTCCATGTGCCCATCGAGATCCATTCCTTGTCTTCTTTCTTCTTCCTTCCTAATACAGCTGTGCAGGTTTCTTTCCACATCTCTTTCAAAGACTTCGAAGTAGATTATTGATTCTCCAGTTGACAGTTTGGAGAGTCCACTCCCATTCCATCTGCCTTCACAAATTCCAAGCACTTCAGTGTGATACCTTCTCATCTCTTTTGCAATCTGGGCTGCCTTGCTAGGTTCAATAATGGTGCGAACATTCCATGTTCCCACGTTTACTTTCGCTTCGATCGAGAGAAGATACATCGGCCCGGCCAATTGGCTTCCCGAAGGCTTTCACCAACTGGCGTCATTTCGCCACTCCGATTCCAGTGAGGGATAAGTTTGTTTTTATTTTTATATATCGTTTATGCTTTGAAGTTTCTTTAGCGGAGAGATTTGTTTTCCGGGGTAGGGTTGCTAGCCCTATGCCCAACCTTCCTTCTTTACCCGGGCTTAGGACCGTCTAATAACTAGTGAACTAGTTAACCAGGCGAGGTTTCGGCCCTATATAGCAACGGGAAATTAGATGTTTCATAACACCAAGTGATACCCGTTGCACAAGAGGTGACCATCGTCCTTCAGTGGCCTGGTAGATAGCGCTTTCATGATTGAAGTGATAGGCACTGGGTTTAAATCTCGAGAGAACATCACTCACTGGGGTACATGTACATCCAAATAGTCCCAAATAAGACGAAACGTGCGTCCTGGATTCCTCTGTTGGTCACCAGGATGAATATGACTTTGGGTTAAAGTTGTCAGCGCGTAGTATAGAATGTTAGTTAAGTGTAAGCTTGTTAAGATCAGTTTACCATATAAAGGTGTAGAAATCTAAAAAGCTTGTCTCACTGAGTGTTACGAAATAATATTCTTTAGTGAAGTCAAAAATAACCAAACACTCAGTCGACAGGAATTAAACTCTTATTCCTTGTAAAAGATCTCTCAGAGTATCTTCATGGGATAGCTCAAAATGGTTCACCTTTTTTAATAAACACTTTTTTGAAACATATAAGTTATCAACCAGCCTGAACTAAGCAAACCGAGTGGAAACTTCCATTTAGTCTGAAAGAGATATTTGTCACAACTCAGTTTTAGTGAAACAGGTGCTGGAGATAAGGTACACGTTTTGTCTTTCATTGCGACTCTTCAGCAGCAGACGCTCATTACCACACTCTGAAGATAAGTAATCGGCCAACTATTTTGTGTTTGGTAGGCTCTTCAACATAACGCGCTGTTTATACTATCGATCGAGTACAGTCACTTGGTATTTGACAGGTTTCCGGAAAAACCACTACCAGAAATCTGTTGTTTGCTGTCATTAAATTGTTTTCAAGAACTGGCTATTGCCTTATCCATGCATAGATATGGCCCTAATGAAATGTAGAGGTTTTCACAACCCACGATGAACAAACAGACGATAAAAGCATTTGCGATACTGAATTATGTATGTCAGTTTAACTCAATTTCGAGTTTTTGCAAATGTCGGTCTTAACTCAGAATGACGTAATGAGAACACCATTTGCATGATAAGATGACGTCATTCATCCCACAGGATTTCTTCAACTGCATACAATTTGAATGAATAAGTAAATAATCACTACAACAATGTATTAACATGACTTAAATGGACCATTGTAAGATGCCAGTAAATATTTTATCGAACATGAAAACATTATAATTCAGGACACAAAGGAAGTTCAGGTAATAAATTCAGACAAACTATGTAAGGGTTACATTAGACAAGGTGAGGAATGTTCACAAATGAGTAAGACAGGATTAGAAGTAACTAGAAGGGGTTGCGTAGTCATGTGAGAATATTTATAGAAATCCAAACCAAGTTGGGATTTGATGGTTTGAGAAAATTTGGGCATTTAATAAATGATATACATTATTTTGGTATTTAGATTTCCTAACAAAATGTGAAAATATTATGTCAACAAGACTATCATA
>OX104134.1:9759574-9880214 GCA_944470555.2 Heterobilharzia americana | reverse complement strand
TTTCCAGAATTAAAAACCATCTAAGTCCACAACAAACGGTTGTGTTTTGTGTTATAGAGAGAAAAACGTAAGTTTTCACACCAGTCACAGACGGCTACCTGTAAACAGCATGTTGTCATGTAAACTTAATGGGGCGTGACTGAAATTAGTGGTCATTATTTCGTTCAAATTGTGTGAAAGAAGTGTGTTTGACAGTAATTTTATTTAATCTCTTCATTTACTGTAGCATTTTTAACTAAATAGTTCGATTTGTTATGCAGTATATCGGCTTGTCTGACTGCGTTACAGTGAGCACGTCAGTACTAGCCTCCTGTTTGTCAACTGATTTGCAGTAGTTGTGTCTGGGATCATCACTCTGTGTAGGTAAGTCATTTATTGCTAAGGTGACTTTTTAGTGAATCAGGTGTATTCTGTAGAATATTTCAAAGTTGGCACCTAATATATGTTTTTCATGCATAGAAAATGTAGTTGGAAGGTTGAAGGAAGATAGTAGGTCTCCATAATTTTTAAGTCTGTTTTATTGCTGTGTTTCCAATTTTCATCTTTATTTCATGAGTAGTCTTACTGTTATTCATATGGACTCGCGGTCGACGACCTACAATTATGCACTACCTACACCCTTATTCCCAAGAGGAATGAGATTTTACATGCATTAGAGTATTTGTGCTCAACGGTGGAAGTACTGTATACATGCCACAGAAAAGTGTACATTCATTTTTATAGAAGTATCTTTGCTGAATACCTAAAAGTAATGAGGTATGCATAGAAGATGTTTAGGGTCTTCTGTTAGCCTCTCATTTACCTGTTGGTAAAGAGAAGAATTATTCCGGAGATAGGGGATTCGGAATACATGAAGCTGAAAGAGCTGACATATGCGAGTCAAGAAGACTGCTTTGGGAGTAAATGTATGATAATATAAGGAGTTTCTGGTAACATAGAACCGATAGAATCCCATATTAACAGGAAATTTAGAAAGACGTATGGGTTTTGTGGGTTTAACCGCACCGAAAATGTCACCTATAATTGTGAAAGACAATCGCTTCTGATACTTTTCTTGACTGTGGACGCGGAAGCCAAGTAAAGGAGAAAGTTTTCTGATACAGTGTGCAGAAATGTTGACAAAATTTTTACTAGAAGCTGCGTATACCTAAAACCTTTTTCGACCAATCGCTTTGCTTCGAAGTTCTGGATGGCAACCGATTTACAAAGATCTAAAATGCCAATCCAATCATAACTCTTAGATAACCCTTTAATACACTGTTTCGTAACTTCTAACTTCTTATTTTACCAAATGTTCATACAAACACCACATACTGGTACTTCAAATTTGCGTCTTCGTTTTCACGATTACACTGATTGACAATGTAATGCATATTCGTCACCTAAACTTCTAGTTATGTAATTTCTAAGTATGCTTTCTAAAAAGTATTAACCGCCTCTTTCAGTTGACTCCAGACAATAAAATGTCTGGCTCAAACACTGTAGAAATATCCGCGCACACATTGGATTAGCCAGGCCATCACTGCTCGTAGAAGCTTGTTGAGACTCTATGAGGCTAAGAAAATGAATAAGTAAACTAGACTCCGAGCTGAAGGATAATAAACAACAATGGAAAGTGTTATAATGTGCACCAACTTCTTAAACCGTAAAATAAAAGCTGCTAACGTAGAACGAATTCAGGAGACAAACAGCAGAAAAAGCATAACGGGATTAACGGTCAACCAATTTCTACCCAAAATCACTATAATGCGCATAAATTTACACAAACCCATTGATATAATGTGAATAAATACATTTCAATAAGTAAATATGTGGAAAACACGCTTTTTGTAACTGACCAGTGTGCCGAAGCATCGGAAGCAGTAAAGGCAATAGAACAAACATGCAACCAACGAAGCCAGCATGATAAATGTAGCACACCCAAGTAAAATTTATGGAATATGAACGTCAACAATGCCTGCGACGTGTATAAATCAACAAAAAAACTAGCAAGCACGAAACAAGGTCATCCAACATGGCCGCTAAGATGCCTGAAATGACCTTCTAATAGCCACGAAACAGCAAACCGATTGGATTCCAAGTCCTAAAATGCGTGTTCAACTGAACCTGTAGGATAACAGCAGTATCAGACCCCTGATAAGGTTGTTATATTGACCAAGTGATCAATTGAATTATTGTAGTTGTTATTTCAAAGAGCATTATTAACATAAACTTCAGGAAGACTGAATCTTGTCAGGCATTGAAAAATATAAAATAATCAAGCAGAACAACGAATGAAAGTTGTTAGGAGGGGTCCGTACAGTTGCACGTTTAGTTTCCGCTTAAAATGTGTCACTACTTAGCTTAACACCAATCTAGGCTGTCTTGAACGTAGTTAATAGGATTTAGTATGTACTCATGAAATTAAAGGAAGTTTTTCACTTAAACAAAAATTATATAAAACTTCTTTATAACCAATCGTGTCCGGTCATAATTTCAAAGGAAGAAAAGGATGTGTCGAGACGATAAATAACATTGTTATTATTAGAGGTCGTATTTATCAAGGAATATGCCCCTATAAATAATGGAGATCAAGCGAAGAAGGAGGACCTCTATAGACAACTGCAATCAGTACTGGACAAGACCCAAACCCAGTTGGTGACATCAAAATTCATTCTGGTGGGCCACATGAATGCCAAACTGGGAGCAGAAAACACAGGAAGAGAACACTTTTTATCATGGGTCAAGAAGCACTAAGTGAAATGAATGAGAATGCAGAACTGTTTGCAGATTTCTGTGCATTCAACGATCCGGTGATTGGAGGCACCGTGTTCAAACACAAGGACATCCACAAAGCGAGCAACATGGATTTCACCAGATGGACACTTTAAAATCCAGATCGACTTCATCTCAATGTGAAGAAAGTGGAGACTCAGTCAGCCTACTGAGCACAAGATCAGATGAAGAAGGAGAGCAGATATAGGCTCAGACCACTTAATGTCTAGTGCAAGGAACCCACCCTCCAAATCAAGTTGAAAGCCTTCAAGGAAGTTGATGATAGACCACAGCTCAAGTTCAACACCCAGAAACTGAAGGAAGAAACTGCAGAGGACATCCTCACGTCAGCCATCAGAACGAAATAGGAGACGTTGAGCAACATCCGTGAAGGAACCTGTGTGGAAGAACACTGGAACTCTCTGAAAGAGATGTGGAAAGAAACCTGCATAACCGTGTTAGGACAAGAGAGGAAAGAAGACAGGGAATGGATCTCGACGGACACATGGAAGCTGATAGAGGAGGGAGAGGAAGATGGTGAGGTGGAAGATGAACCAGTGCAGTGCAAGGATTAACGACGAGAAGATGAACTGAGTACAACGTATGAAACATTGGACAAGGGAGTGAAGAGGAATGCGCGCAAAGACGAAGGACACTTCTACGACACATTGGCAAGTGAAGCAGAACAGAATGCTGGTAGGAGAGACACAGAGAGACCTGACAACATCATATCAAATAACCAGGTTGCTATCTGGGAGGGGAGAGATCAACGCAGACGAAACCAATGAAAGATAGTGAAGGGAAGCTAGTTATCAAAGGGAGAGGAGAAAGAAAGGAAACGATGGACTGACCACTTCAAAAAGCTAATGAATAGACCACCACCACCACCACCACCACCACCACCACCACCACCTGCACTTCGTCCAGAAATATCACCAGCAGCCCAGCTGCAGAACCACCAGTGAACACAAGCCCTCTGACGAAAGCCGAAGTCCTAGAGGCCATAAAGTTACTGAAATCCAGGAAAGCAGCAGAACCAGATGGAATTCCGCTAGAAGCACTGAAAATAGACGCAGAGACAACAGTGGACATGCTCACACCACCACTGCGGAAAATTTGGAAGGGGGGAGGGAGGGAGGGAGTGAGGAAGGAAGGAAGGAAGGAAGGAAGGAAGGAAGGAAGGAAGGAAGGAAGGAAGGAAGGAAGGAAGGAAGGAAGGAAGGAAGGAAGGAAGGAAGGAAGGAAGGAAGGAAGGAAGGAAGGAAGGAAGGAAGGAAGGAAGGAAGGAAGGAAGGAAGGAAGGATGGATGGATGGATGGATGGATGGATGGATGGATGGATGGATGGATGGATGGATGGATGGATGGATGGATGGATGGATGGATGGATGGATGGATGGATGGATGGATGGATGGATGGATGGATGGATGGATGGATGGATGGATGGATGGATGGATGGATGGATGGATGGATGGATGGATGGATGGATGGATGGATGGATGGATGGATGGATGGATGGATGGATGGATGGATGGATGGATGGATGGATGGATGGATGGATGGATGGATGGATGGATGGATGGATGGATGGATGGATGGATGGATGGATGGATGGATGGATGGATGGATGGATGGATGGATGGATGGATGGATGGATGGATGGATGGATGGATGGATGGATGGATGGATGGATGGATGGATGGATGGATGGATGGATGGATGGATGGATGGATGGATGGATGGATGGATGGATGGATGGATGGATGGATGGATGGATGGATGGATGGATGGATGGATGGATGGATGGATGGATGGATGGATGGATGGATGGATGGATGGATGGATGGATGGATGGATGGATGGATGGATGGATGGATGGATGGATGGATGGATGGATGGATGGATGGATGGATGGATGGATGGATGGATGGATGGATGGATGGATGGATGGATGGATGGATGGAAAGGTACCTGCGGCTAAAGAAAAAGACAGACATAGGCCTTTGCAAGAACTGGTGAGGAATCATGCTCCACCCCTGTCCACTCCAAGCAAAATATTATGCCGCATCATCCTGGAGAGACTAAAGAATGCACAGGATTCAAAATTACGACCAGAACAGGCTGGCTGGTTGGCTGTCTTCAGGAAGAACAAATCATGTGCGGATCAAATTACAACACTACGCTACGCATCATCAGTGAACAAAGCATAGAATGGCACTCAACTCAACTCAACTCTACATCAACTTCATCGACTTTGGAAAGGCCTTGGACAGCATCGACCGAGAAGTAATTTGGCAGGCAGCTGCTTCAAAACTACGCTTTTAATGCCACAAACCTTTATCAACCTCATTCAACAGCTATATGAAGACGCCATATGCCTAATGATTCACAACACAATGGAAAGCTCAGTGACGCCTTTGAAGTGAAGACAGGAGACAGGAGTGAGAAAAGAAAAGAAAAGACAAGACAAGACAAGAAAAGACTGCCTACTGTCACCCATGATCTTCCTGATTGTGGTTGAATGTGACAGGACTGGATCATGCAAGAAACCATGACGGGCGAGAAGGTGGGCATACGCTGGCTGGACCGATGAAAAGACCCCAGAAGAAGATTTGGATTTCGCCAACGATGATGATGATGATTTATGTCGAATGTCTTGTGGCACAAACTCGAAGATCTACATGCGAAAACTAACAAGTTGACAGGAGAGGCGAGGTGAGGTGAGGTGAGGCGGCGAGGACGCGACTTCCTTCGAGTGAATGTAGGGAAGATGGAGGTGATGAAGATACCCAACCAACAACAGCATCAAACACAAGAGGCACCAATCACCATTAACGAGGGAAACCTAAATGAAGTAGTCTCTTTCACCCAGCTGCCTAGGCAGCATCCTTTCAACTACAGGCGGTGGCACAGGCACAGACGAGGATGTCAAAGCCAGCCAGGATCGGGGAGACAGCAAGACAGACCTACCTTCATTAATCTGGAATCTACTGCACTACACTCAGCATAAAGCGTGAACAACATCCGGATTTTCAACACCAACTTCAGTCAAGTCAGTGCTTCTATGTGGTGGTTGAGAGACTTGGTGTGTCACCAAAAGCATTTCCAACAAACTACAGACATTGATCAACAGCTGCCGCCTACGCTCACTCAATACTGACACTGAAGATGGAGGTCAGATGACCAGAATACTAAGAAAAGAATAAACAACAAGGAACTCTGATTGGTGACGAACCAACCAAGAACGAACGCATCCATCACCCGACGAATATGCAGAAGAAAGTGGAGTTGGAATGGATTGGATTGGGCATACACTGGGGACATCACGTGCGAGGCCAGACCGTCTAGTGTAATCCGAAGGGGAAACGACGAGTTGTGTGTTCGATGTGAGGGTGACATGAATGAGATCATGTGAGGAGGAAATGAAAGCTTGTGGGCAGTGGTGGATTCAGGTTGAAAAGACTGTGGGGAAGAGAGTGGAATGGAGGTGTGCAGCTGAATCTTTGTATTCTACTAGTAACCCGCGTGACAAATAGGAGTGTTTTATCACTGATTGATATCATTTTGTGAATGATTTAAAATCTGGGAACACTGGACGTGTGTTTGGTTCTCTTATGGGACCTCTCTGGATTACGAGCTATCAACTTGACTAGAGATCGAACCAAATACCTTCATGTTTCACGGAGCAAGCCTTAAACATGCAGCCATGGGTTCGTTTTTCGGTCCGTAATGAATACTACATCTAAATTAAAAATCCACATCCATTTCAAAGTACATTACTTTATGGTGCTCAATTATGTCGTGCTTGCAGATGAACGTCACGAAATTGTAATGAGAAGCTGTGACCTGTGGGGTCAACCAGTCGGAAGGGAAGCGGATACCAACTGAAGACCTTGGGTGATTGTCGTGTTATATCATGAATTGACAGAAGTTGAAGATTCCGAACCACTGGGCTCCCACCCACTGGCTGAATGGTTAGCGCGTTCCCCGTGAGACATGAAGGTCGTGAAGTCAATCCTTAACCTGGCAGTGGATGCATACTGCTGAATGGTCTGAAACTAGGACGAAACAACTGTCCAGTGCTCCCAGGTTTTCAATGGTTCTCCAAATGATGTCAGTCCGTGATGAACACTGCCTCGAAATTAATATCCCCACTAACCTCAAAATTTTACTTTAGCTTAACATTCAGAAATTGAAGGCAATATACTTCTGTTTCGTTCATTCAGTTTTAAGTTGAATGTAATGTGTCGATAAATTTATTCTAATAAATGATCAACATTTAAGCTCATCAAACTGTTGCCTTTCCAGTGAAATAATTTTCAAACAGCATTTAAACATTCTCAAATTTTTCAGCTGCAATGTTGAATCGAATAATTTCCGGATATATTAACTACTTTCTGATAAATTCAAGAAGCGGCCAAGTTCACTGGTGTGGAACAGCATGTACAGTTCTTCTTGAAGTTTTCTTGAACAAGGGTACCTTTGTAAACAGTTTGAATACTCCTTGACGAAGTAACTAAAAGAAGATGGATGGCACATAGTAGCAAACTAGAGAGATGAATGCACTTGAAGGATATCACTAGTTGTTGTTCATCTGTGACGGGAATGGAACACATAAATTGTTCTTCTGTAGGTAGTTCAACACAGTTCGTGAACCTTTTTTTGAAGATGACACTAAGCCTAATCAGTTGTCAGGTAGACTGGCTTGTTCTCTACAAAAAGGGGTTTAAATTGAGACACCTAGAGTGAGCGCAATGGTAGAACCTCAGGAGAAAAGGTTACGTGTTCCTTTTTCTGGTCTAACTGAGAAAATTTGATCTACTGAATGACAGAGTGGTTGTGGTTAAATACTATTACCAATTAACTTTGAAGCTAATTTTAATGCTATCTTTATATTTGTAATTCTAATTATATTTAAACAAATATGCTTCATTGACTCCCCTTTTCTATGTTCATCTATCAGATTCAGAGGTGAATTGAAATTACTAGCCATATTTAGGCATCAGTAGTATTTATTCTGCACTCAGAATTCAATAATATCTTACGGTTTCAATTTCCAGTTATTTTCAGGGTGGCAAGGATAGATTTTATTTTCAGGTCGACTGATGATACGACATGCAAAGCTCACTTCATCAGGATTTGTAGCTGACACTTGAACTTGTACTGCTCTTAGTTGTTTCCCCTTTCTGCTGAGCTGTAGTGTGAAAATTAAACAGGAAATCTACTCCCACTAGTTGAGAATAGTTGTTAAAGGTACTCCTGTTATTTCAACCACTTCATTAATATTACAAATTGGAGTGACCACAAAGTTATACTGGATTTACAGTCTGAAGGATGACTTTCTGCCGACTGCCTCCAACCAATTAACATGCGTCAAAGTACATCACGCTGGTGATGCTCTCTTATCTTAATGACCATATTACAAAATGACTGATAGGATTCGGTCATCAGTTAGGACTAGACGACATGAAACTAGTTGTTCTCCAGTGACCAATCAATGTGAGTTGTAACTGTTTTAACTGCAGAGGTGTCCCAGACTAGGAAGAGACGGCTGTCCAGTGCTCCCAGATTTCCAGTGGTTCCCCAAATGATGTCAGTCGGTAATGAATACCACCTTCTTTGATCTCAAAAATTCATGTTTCTTATTATTTTATCATATAAACCTTCCGTGTCAACTCCTTTTTTCACAGAAATGTGGTTATCTATTTAAACATATGTGCACAAGTGTACACGTGTATTTTGCTGATCGCCATCGAGTATACTACTAATACAACTGACAACATTTGTTACCGCAGGTTTTTCTTATTTTTTAAAATATTTTTGTAGGATGTTTATGAAGCATTTATGACAGTGACCACTACCGAACTATACAGCCTTTCACTTATATTTCATTGACCTGAGTACAAAAGCTGATTCAGGGTTGTGTATGTAAGCTGTACAGGAAATAAACAGTCATCCATTCCAGTGAATCAATTCTGTGACCGAATTAGTGTCAGATGTTTTAATTACACACAGATCATATTTTTTATGAATAATAAAAATGCTTCGAACATGAATTGAATAAAGAAGGTTCCAGCGTTATTGAAACACTACTGGGGTTATGGGGAAGCAAAAACATGATATTTTATGTGACAATATCTCAGCTGTTTACAACTAACATTTTATGAATATGTGTAACATGCATTCTGCATATCTGTTTTCGCTTGACAAATAAAATTAACGAAGAATAGTTCAACAGAGACACCTTTCTCTTCTAAAAATCATTTTCAGAAGCTGCTCAACTGTATTTATACTGACAACAGAAATATATAACCATCTTTATCTATTCTTACGCCTATTTACCGTTCAAGCGTTTTGTTTATTTCTTTTCTGAAATAAGTATCTGTTAATACTGTTGTTTGGACAGAAATATGATGCATTGTTTCGTTTGATTTGAACAGTACAACAACTACTTATCTCATTAGGAAAGAAAACAGACAAATCAAATGAATCTACAAAGAATGATCTAAGGACGTAAATTCATTCTATGTTCTTTGCACAAAAGTTATCTGTTGTACCTCAATAAACATTCAGATTATGTGGTGTTTTTGCAACTAAGGTGGTAGTGAGGACACTAAAGGAGATGTATGTGTGTATGTCAGTCTAGTGAGTCTCAAATTAAAACCAAATTTCCGTTACAGGTTAGTTTCCCGGGTTCCATTTGGTACATATCATGATATACTGAAGAAATTTCCAAATAAAATATCAGCCAACTGGATAATGTTCATGTGATATGACGTAACATACTAATCACAAGTTATTTACCATATATTCTATTTACTTCTATATATACTAGTAACAAAGTCTGTCATACCCCATTAAACTTCGACCAAAACTAGAGTATAGAATAGTGGCTAGCAGTGGAATCCAGGATGCACATGTAGTCCGATATCCATTACTACTATAATAAGAACAGAGGAAATATCGGGACATCCTCAGAGAAGCATATATACCAAAAGAGATCGACAAATTCGGTACAATCAACAACGTCATGATCTAAAAAAAATTATAACTCAGCCACAGGAGAAAGAAGTGAAGAAGAATGCGCGCAAAGACGAAGGACACTTCTACGACACATTGGCAAGTGAAGCAGAACAGAATGCTGTAGGAGAGACACAGAGAGACCTGACAACATCATATCAAATAACCAGGTTGCTATCTGGGAGGGGAGAGATCAACGCAGACGAAACCAATGAAAGATAGTGAAGGGAAGCTAGTTATCAAAGGGAGAGGAGAAAGAAAGGAAACGATGGACTGACCACTTCAAAAAGCTAATGAATAGACCACCACCACCACCACCACCACCACCTGCACTTCGTCCAGAAATATCACCAGCAGCCCAGCTGCAGAACCACCAGTGAACACAAGCCCTCTGACGAAAGCCGAAGTCCTAGAGGCCATAAAGTTACTGAAATCCAGGAAAGCAGCAGAACCAGATGGAATTCCGCTAGAAGCACTGAAAATAGACGCAGAGACAACAGTGGACATGCTCACACCACCACTGCGGAAAATTTGGAAGGGGTGAAGTAAGGAAGGAAGGAGGGAAGGAAGGAAGGAGGGAGGGAGTAAGGGAGGGAGGGAGTAAGGGAGGGAGGAAGGAAGGAAGGAAGGATGGATGGATGGATGGATGGATGGATGGATGGATGGATGGATGGATGGATGGATGGATGGATGGATGGATGGATGGATGGATGGATGGATGGATGGATGGATGGATGGATGGATGGATGGATGGATGGATGGATGGATGGATGGATGGATGGATGGATGGATGGATGGATGGATGGATGGATGGATGGATGGATGGATGGATGGATGGATGGATGGATGGATGGATGGATGGATGGATGGATGGATGGATGGATGGATGGATGGATGGATGGATGGATGGATGGATGGATGGATGGATGGATGGATGGATGGATGGATGGATGGATGGATGGATGGATGGATGGATGGATGGATGGATGGATGGATGGATGGATGGATGGATGGATGGATGGAAAGGTACCTGCGGCTAAAGAAAAAGACAGACATAGGCCTTTGCAAGAACTGGTGAGGAATCATGCTCCACCCCTGTCCACTCCAAGCAAAATATTATGCCGCATCATCCTGGAGAGACTAAAGAATGCACGGGATTCAAAATTACGACCAGAACAGGCTGGCTGGTTGGCTGTCTTCAGGAAGAACAAATCATGTGCGGATCAAATTACAACACTACGCTACGCATCATCAGTGAACAAAGCATAGAATGGCACTCAACTCAACTCAACTCTACATCAACTTCATCGACTTTGGAAAGGCCTTGGACAGCATCGACCGAGAAGTAATTTGGCAGGCAGCTGCTTCAAAACTACGCTTTTAATGCCACAAACCTTTATCAACCTCATTCAACAGCTATATGAAGACGCCATATGCCTAATGATTCACAACACAATGGAAAGCTCAGTGACGCCTTTGAAGTGAAGACAGGAGACAGGAGTGAGAAAAGAAAAGAAAAGAAAAGACAAGACAAGAAAAGACTGCCTACTGTCACCCATGATCTTCCTGATTGTGGTTGAATGTGACAGGACTGGATCATGCAAGAAACCATGACGGGCGAGAAGGTGGGCATACGCTGGCTGGACCGATGAAAAGACCCCAGAAGAAGATTTGGATTTCGCCAACGATGATGATGATGATTTATGTCGAATGTCTTGTGGCACAAACTCGAAGATCTACATGCGAAAACTAACAAGTTGACAGGAGAGGCGAGGTGAGGTGAGGTGAGGCGGCGAGGACGCGACTTCCTTCGAGTGAATGTAGGGAAGATGGAGGTGATGAAGATACCCAACCAACAACAGCATCAAACACAAGAGGCACCAATCACCATTAACGAGGGAAACCTAAATGAAGTAGTCTCTTTCACCCAGCTGCCTAGGCAGCATCCTTTCAACTACAGGCGGTGGCACAGGCACAGACGAGGATGTCAAAGCCAGCCAGGATCGGGGAGACAGCAAGACAGACCTACCTTCATTAATCTGGAATCTACTGCACTACACTCAGCATAAAGCGTGAACAACATCCGGATTTTCAACACCAACTTCAGTCAAGTCAGTGCTTCTATGTGGTGGTTGAGAGACTTGGTGTGTCACCAAAAGCATTTCCAACAAACTACAGACATTGATCAACAGCTGCCGCCTACGCTCACTCAATACTGACACTGAAGATGGAGGTCAGATGACCAGAATACTAAGAAAAGAATAAACAACAAGGAACTCTGATTGGTGACGAACCAACCAAGAACGAACGCATCCATCACCCGACGAATATGCAGAAGAAAGTGGAGTTGGAATGGATTGGATTGGGCATACACTGGGGACATCACGTGCGAGGCCAGACCGTCTAGTGTAATCCGAAGGGGAAACGACGAGTTGTGTGTTCGATGTGAGGGTGACATGAATGAGATCATGTGAGGAGGAAATGAAAGCTTGTGGGCAGTGGTGGATTCAGGTTGAAAAGACTGTGGGGAAGAGAGTGGAATGGAGGTGTGCAACTGTATCTTTTTGTTCCAGAGGAGCTCAAGTTAGTATAATAATCATGCTTTGTTGATAGCTATGTGATCCGAACGGTTTTCTCTAATTTTCGCTGTTCTTTATAATGAGGTTTGTTGCTTACTCGGTGTGATACAATTGTATGTTGGGAAATATTATATTTATGGTTATTCCAACCTTTCGAGCCGTTTGGCGTATACAAATATGATATGTTTTATTGAAATGTGAATTAGTGGCTTTATAAATACCTTGAAATGAAGAAGCTTCGTTACCCATGAAATCGAACTGACAGCACAGGTTCCTCCTGAATATCATCATTCAATTTTAAATTTTCTGCTCATAATTTGACAGCTTACTCAAGTTCTTTGTCGCTTTGACTTAAGATTTGCTGGTTGACTCTTACACAACAGTATTAAAACAATAAAATAAAGTTATCCAGAAGCCTTATTTAATTGTCTTAAACGGATTAGTTTTTATAGATGAATGTTGTTTATCATTATTTGTGTATTCTCAGACGGATAATTGAAAACAGAGTAATTTATCACGCGCTTGCCCACACCACATATAATGTGATTAAGGAATTAAATAATCTAAGTCCTCGAACGTGCCAAGTAACTCACTATTGAAATTATATTTAGATAAGTTTAACTTCTGTCAAGATTTACTTTCGGTAAAATCACTTCAACCATCATAATAACTTATGTTTTCGGTGATGCTTTTCAAATTATTTTTAAAATGATGGAGTTCTAAAGATCAAGCTACAAATCTTTTAACTATACTCAAACCCTCATTATTAGCGGACATTATCTATCTTCCAATACTAATGCATTCCAATTTGAATATTTCACGAAGACAAGCAATTCTAGGGAGTTCGAAATACAAAAATAGTTTGTTAAGTGGAGTTGTGACGGAATATCACATCCCTCACCAGCCTGATGGTCAAAAGATATGGGAAAGTTTTTGTTGCTGTAGTGGTCGAACAATTCGACCCTGTATATCATAAAGGATAGCTGTCGTGTCCGGCGGCCTAGTGGATAACGCTTTCGCACTTGAAGCGATGGGTACTGGTTCGAGTCTCAGTGCAGATACGTGCAGGTGACGAGTCTCAAACAGGACAAAACGTGCGTCCTGGATTCCTGTACTAGACACCAAGCAGACATCAACATAAAGTTGTAGAAATTTAGTCACGTCTTCGACACGTAAGTCATATTACCTTGTGTTATCATACTTTTGGTTATATTGAGTATGTTTATGGCTTGTTTGAGTAATATCAGATGACATTCTTACAGTTAATTGTCAGACATATGCTCATACATACCACAATATTATCAAATAAGCCACTGATTAATTCTACATATCACACAGAATAAGCAACAAAATCGACCGGAAGGTATGTTTATACATGTTGTGTTTTGGATATTTTCATTGCTTTTCCGACTCTCTATCGCTAACCAGTATGGAAATCAAAGGAATGACGTAACAAGTTATCAGTCAGAAACAACTGATCAGTATACAAGCTATTTTTTACTAACTACCTTAAAATTGTACCCAAATGTGTTGGTATACACCAATCATTTAAAGAGAACAAATAGATTCGTTTAGTCCTGCATTACCAAAACTTCACGTTGATGAACAACGTTTATTTGTTTCTTAAGACTGTGACAAATGTAGCTTAAACGTTTAGCACTTCTAAACGCAGAAATGTACGCCATTCTATTCACACCTCACACCAGTAAAAGATAACTGGCGATCAGACTTAAATCGAAGTCTAATTAACAGCCGACCTATCGCCTATTGAATATTGGAAGTCAGTCACAGTAGAAATACCTCTTTGGTCTGTGGTTCATAACTATCCACTAAAACCTTTAACTCACAGGCCAATCCAGCTTGTTAAACTTTAAATTACCAAACAAGGAGACATACAAGTCTTTCATTTAGGTGCTTGCGGTGCTATATACTTGAACCAGAATCCTAAGCCATTCAGATAAAATGGCCGTGAATCAACAGAGAGTATTAATTTGCATTTACTCAATGAAACACTTAGATGATCCAAATGGATGAAAAATACTGATCAAAATTAGACTAAAATATAAGTAACCAAGTAGGATTTGAAATGAAAGATACTGGGTGTCCATAATAACATTGAAATAGTTTTGGGCTGTAGATGAATTATTTTTGCGAACTTCAAAGATAAATGGGCAATAGTATTTTATATTCTACTATGCACTACAAACTTCTTGATCTCGTTACTATTCAAGTCTAAAGATCAGCAATACTTCAAGTGCAGTTAGTTTTATTGTCAAATTCATTCATGTTTCTTTATTGAGAATTTTATTTTGTAGATAGTCATAGAAAAAGAAATCACTAAAATAATAGTGAAAAATCATGATGAGGATAGAAAACAATATAGGGTAACGTACTAAGCGATGTTCAGTATCCGTCATAGATACAGCTACTAAACTTATTAAGCTTGAACGAACTTAAAGTTGGCTACCTCAAGAATAATCTGATTGGCTGTTCTTACTGTCATAGAAAATCATCAGTATGAAATGGTATCATGCAGTGTGACTTTTTCACAGCAGAGTAACAAATTCGCTTTAAATGTTTATTTCAACGAAAAATGCATCAAAAGAACATTAAGTTATCAACAGAGATTTTGATTAGCATGCTTGTTTATTAAATCATAGGTAAACTAGTAAGTTTAGCACGAGACAATTTGCTATCGATGCAACAGACAATATTCCATCTCGTTTTGAGACTATCCAAAGTTCCATTATCGCCTGATCAATCAAGAAGGGATACAAACCAACAGCTAACCCTTCAAATTTCTTATAAATAGGCTTGCCCTTTACCGAACACGTACTACTTGGTATGGTGTGTACCTGTTATCAAAGACCGGTTGCCTGACTTCTGAAGTTGAACATAGTTTAATAAGAAACACCTGTTTTGTTGATATCACCAATAGATTTCAGCCACTGAGATGTATTTATCACAAATTACTACAGTGCAGCTTTCGATCATTGGTGAACTTTTTGAATGAGCACTTTACTGTAGTTATGGATTAAAGTGAAGCGGTTGTCAACACTTCATTTTAAGTCATCATTTGATTGACCTCACCGTTAGGTAAAAACCGCTTTAACGCCTATTGGATATTGGTAGTCAGTAAGTAGATGTCCTTGATCTGTGGTTCATAACTATCCACTTAAACTAGTAAGTAAAAATATAACTCGACGGAAAGTATTGTAGCTACCAGTTCCGTATGCACAACATAGTGCATTTCTACATTGATTAATCACTAGGGAGCACCCAATTTCACGTCTTCTTGTCCTGAGTGCTGACCGAATTCCACTGATCATTTTGCAATATGGCTACCAAACTAGGAGGCTTACCAGCACAGTGCTCTTTGAGGAATGTTAGTTAGTCCGAGGTAACAGGCAGGAAGCTTTGGAACTAAGTTTCGTGCTTGCCGATACCCGTTAGCAGCCTTGATCGGCAGGATTCTATCAACTCTCAGAACAAGACAGCATGAAATTGGTTGCTCTCCTGTGACCAACCGGTGTATGTAATCCAGTCCTACAGGAAATCAATCGCGACCTGAATAAATCATTAGTAACTTCGCTGACCGCAACATTGGGTAATGTGGGTTTGAGCCTCACAGGGAACGTCGGTTCCCTCTAGTTTGTAAATAAGCCTTGCTGGTCAGCGGCCACAACCTGTGCCCCGGTGGCTTAGTGGATACGCTTTAGTGTTTGAGGTAATGCGTAATAGGTTCGAGTCTAAGCGGGAACAACATCACTGACTGAGGTGCACGTACACCTAGCTAACGAGTTCCAAACGCTCGTTCTGAATTTCTCCACTAAGCACCAAGTAGACATAAAGATAATGAGTAAACAGGCAGTATCGAGGCATCCGCATAAGGGCCTATCAGCCAACAGAGGTCGGTCAATTCAAACTTGTATAGCAATGGAAAATTGCAGGTATCAAAAAGAACATCTATCTCACTACTTTCAGACAGTTTATTGAATATTTTCGAAATGAAAAATTCATTTTGCGGCTACCAATGATAGTTTTTTCTTCAAGAACATATTTTTCAATTCTTCTCAACTTCATAGGATTATGTAGAGCTTTAATGATTGAGATAAATATTTCTAGGGAATATACCTCCAGGATTTTGAAATGATGGAGAATATTTATAGATCAGGAGGATGATTTTGATGGTGTTGTATTCTCTGAGCTGGAAGGTTTAACTGTGAAGCTTTCATTGTCATTCGAGATATCATAGGTCGAAAATTCCGAATGTCATGCTGATGCTGTTGTCTAGAATGACAATGAAAGCTTCACAACTAAGCCACCTAGCTCACAGGACATAACACCACCTAAAACATCCTGAGGAAGCACTTTTTCATCCAAAATGGTGCATAACCGGTAAGGATTGAAATCTACTTCCACTTTTTACAAACTAGCAATCAGTTTCACATAAAATGATAAAAGCAGCCTTTAAGACGATTACATTAGATGGGTGTATCGCCTCTATATAAGTAATATTAGTTGGTTTGTAAAGTTTTTCAGTTATATCGGCAGTCCCAAATGTAAATGTTTATTGATCTCAAGTAAAATGTAGAAGCGATTTTCGTGTATAAACGTAATACAAAGAGGATGCAGAGTACATGAATATATTTTTGAAAACTCTATGATTTATGTTTCCTAGTGCCCCTTTCTTTTAGTATGTAGGTGTTGTAATTAGGCATTATAATCTCCAGCTTCATCATTGTTGCAATTTGAAAGAGAGATTGAGAAAGGACTTTTATAAAAGAAACTGAACATAACAAACAACAAATAACAACAGGATCTTGATTAGGAGGGGAAACAGAAAACAGTATAAAAAAGCAAAAAATTGTATAATAACACTCGAAACAACAGTACAAGCATGTATGTGCATCAAAATCTTAAACTGTTTACAATTAGCAAAAAAAATAACATGAACCAAATTGACAAAATAAAACAAATACTTATAAACATAATACGATGTAGTTCATCATTCATTCACTCTCTTACTGATTTATTTATTTGTTTATTTATGAATACAATCATGAAATTATTGTTTAAATGTTAGAATAATGGAGTTAGTACTGTTCAGCAGGGTAAGAAAGAGGGGGAGTATCTTATCTCCAGTGAGCGAAGTTGTGTAAAAGAAAAACAGAAAAGCAACAAACAAATTTAATCTTTTAGTATTATTATTATTATTATTATTATCACAAACCGTTTTTTCAGTCAAAAAGGTTTATGATTGACATTTTTTATGTAAACATAGATTTTAAATAAAATTGTTTACACGTGTATATGTTATCTAAAGATATATATATGTATGCGCGTGTATTGAAATTTTTTGATTCGTCCAGTAATTTCCTGTTTTATCTGCGCACCACTTTTACAGTTCTGATAATGTTCAGAAAACAGAGTCAAACGTTCAATGGTAGGAACGGATCATCAATAATAAAAAAAGATAAATAAGCTTAATAGCATATATATATATATATATATATATATATATATATATATATATATATATATATATATAAAAAGTCACATACAGCGTTCATATTCATGTATGCCTTTTTATCAGTAATGAGAGGAAAATGTATACAAATGTAGTTTGTTTTCATAAATCGTTTGTTACCTGTTGATACAAAACGTTAGTGATAAGCAATGCCCGCAACCAGTGTACCATTAAATATACATACGAATGAATGTACTTACTATAAAGAGTTACAGTATACACAGTTATTTGTTAAAGTATTCCCTCATACTTTTTAAAGAAGTGTTTTAAGTTATATATGTATAAAGTGTAAGACTTATTCTGGGCTGATAATTATGTTTAGACTGAAATATATGTACTACTAGCGTTATCGTGATGGACAAGGAAAATAGTGCTAAGTTATTTCTTGTCATATACATGTGCACATAATGATAAAGAAGGAAGAAAAATTATCTGAATTGATGTAACAGCAGTAGCAAGGAAACTAAGGTACACTTTACAATCAACTAAATAAACATCATGGATAATATGAAGATGGAAATATTCATTGTATTTCGAGTAGGTTGTGAAGATTTAAAAATATTTCAAGTTGATATTCATCGTATTCATCACACTGCTGAGGAGTCCTATAGTAGGACGAAACAGCTGTCCAGTGCTCCCAGGTTTCCATTGTTCCTCCAACTGATGTCAGTCTACGATGAATACCAACTTGAAATATTCATTGTATTAGAATAATAAACTAGTGATTTGATATTCATATGCATATTTGTGGAAAGTACTGAACATTATTCTGACGATATGATAAAATGTCTTCACTGTTGTATGGATTTCGTTAATTTTAAACCTTTTGATTTGCTAGTTTAATTTCATACCGATAATATTGTAATCTTCGCATGAAACAGTTCTCTTTCGAATACAATAAACAAGTGTGACTCTGATATTACTTGATGATTTTGATTGACAGATTTTAGAAACTTCCCTTCTTTTCCTTAGGACTAGGCAGATGTAGCTGTGTTGGTGCCTCCATGAGGAACTAAACGGAGTAAGTGGTATAATCTTTGAGATTTTAGCATGAAATAACACTTGTCTATCAATGTTAATAATAAATTTAGAAATCCAATGAATAAAATTTCAAAAATTGAAAACATTTGTTTCCTGATACAAATTTAAAACAAGCAATAATTGTGAAAAAGGCAGGATTTAATGAATTTATAAATTTCAGTAGTACCCGTCAGCTGGATACTTGGATATGTATGTTGCTTGGATATGTAGAAGCCTGCACGATTCGAGCTGTCAAACCAAACCTCTGCATTCAGAAGGAAATGGTAGTCAGCCTGAATCTGCCACGATAGTAATTACAAAATTGTCTAATCATATTTAATCTTTCTTATTTTACTCTTCACTACTAATTATCACTCATCTCATATTTTGTTTTCCTTCCCTGATTTGTTTCGTCTAATTAACCTTATTCCTATTGCCTATGTTATCATTATTTTCATCTCAATATACACCTTGTTTTCTTATTGTCTGCACAAGTACTATTAACTATCTTGGTTTCAGTGACGGGATCGACGACCAATCGATTCAGTTCTCACCTCTATGTCAACAATGTTGAATATCCATTTCTATCCTCTGGATTACCACTTGACCTGTAAAAACTATTCACTTCTAAGTTGTTACACCTAAATCTGTCTCAGTCTACGTTATATATCTATGTATGTATGCTCCTTTCCATTGCTTAATGGTATATATTTTCAAATATGTAGAGTATCCAGCTGACGAGCAGACTGAGATTTAGGAATTCATTAAATCCTGCTTTTTTCACACTTGTTGCTTGTTTTAATTAAATTTCACTATATGGTAGTTTCTAGGCTTAATTGTAAGATTTCACTTACATTTTCAATGAATGAAGTAGGAAAATCTTAATCAGTGAATAAATCCATATCTTAACTGCAACTTCTCAGTTTAAAATGTTCCAGTTAAAAAACAATCCTTAGTAATGACGGACAGTAGCTAACAGTGGAATCCAGGACATGCGTTTTGTCGTGCTTAGGACTCACCAGTCAGATGTACCTGCCTTCTAGTGAGTGACGTTATTCCCATTGGGACTCGAACTAGGGGCTGACAGAGCAACAACATTAATAAAAATCCCTACAAAAGATTCAAATCTGTGAAAATAAGTCATAGTAATGAATCCGCCTCAAGGTTTAGTTTGTTTTGTTGTTGGTACAAACGTTGATGATGCCAACACTGTTTTCAGCAATATTCTTCACCATGTAACTCGCGACTGATAGATCAATCATCAGGAAATTTGGGAAAATAGCGCTCCAAGCTGTGTAGTTATTTGCACTGGGCTGTAAATACGCTTTGATGAGTTCAACTTGTCCCTCGACAGTGATCTTTAGAAGTGCAGGCATTCATAACTCCTAGACGGTATCGTGACTGGAACAGGCTGGCTGGTTGGCTGTCTTCAGGAAGAACAAATCATGTGCGGATCAAATTACAACACTACGCTACGCATCATCAGTGAACAAAGCATAGAATGGCACTCAACTCAACTCAACTCTACATCAACTTCATCGACTTTGGAAAGGCCTTGGACAGCATCGACCGAGAAGTAATTTGGCAGGCAGCTGCTTCAAAACTACGCTTTTAATGCCACAAACCTTTATCAACCTCATTCAACAGCTATATGAAGACGCCATATGCCTAATGATTCACAACACAATGGAAAGCTCAGTGACGCCTTTGAAGTGAAGACAGGAGACAGGAGTGAGAAAAGAAAAGAAAAGAAAAGACAAGACAAGAAAAGACTGCCTACTGTCACCCATGATCTTCCTGATTGTGGTTGAATGTGACAGGACTGGATCATGCAAGAAACCATGACGGGCGAGAAGGTGGGCATACGCTGGCTGGACCGATGAAAAGACCCCAGAAGAAGATTTGGATTTCGCCAACGATGATGATGATGATTTATGTCGAATGTCTTGTGGCACAAACTCGAAGATCTACATGCGAAAACTAACAAGTTGACAGGAGAGGCGAGGTGAGGCGGGGTGAGGCGGCGAGGACGCGACTTCCTTCGAGTGAATGTAGGGAAGATGGAGGTGATGAAGATACCCAACCAACAACAGCATCAAACACAAGAGGCACCAATCACCATTAACGAGGGAAACCTAAATGAAGTAGTCTCTTTCACCCAGCTGCCTAGGCAGCATCCTTTCAACTACAGGCGGTGGCACAGGCACAGACGAGGATGTCAAAGCCAGCCAGGATCGGGGAGACAGCAAGACAGACCTACCTTCATTAATCTGGAATCTACTGCACTACACTCAGCATAAAGCGTGAACAACATCCGGATTTTCAACACCAACTTCAGTCAAGTCAGTGCTTCTATGTGGTGGTTGAGAGACTTGGTGTGTCACCAAAAGCATTTCCAACAAACTACAGACATTGATCAACAGCTGCCGCCTACGCTCACTCAATACTGACACTGAAGATGGAGGTCAGATGACCAGAATACTAAGAAAAGAATAAACAACAAGGAACTCTGATTGGTGACGAACCAACCAAGAACGAACGCATCCATCACCCGACGAATATGCAGAAGAAAGTGGAGTTGGAATGGATTGGATTGGGCATACACTGGGGACATCACGTGCGAGGCCAGACCGTCTAGTGTAATCCGAAGGGGAAACGACGAGTTGTGTGTTCGATGTGAGGGTGACATGAATGAGATCATGTGAGGAGGAAATGAAAGCTTGTGGGCAGTGGTGGATTCAGGTTGAAAAGACTGTGGGGAAGAGAGTGGAATGGAGGTGTGCAGCTGAATCTTTATCTTCCAGTAGGAACCGAAGGGGCTAATAATAATAATAATAATAATAATAATAATAATAATAATAATGTATGGTATGGTGGTGAATTTTAGGTGGAGTTTGTAAAGGGAGATCGAAAGAAAAGCGTTTTCTTTTCTCAGCATTACTGAAGAATAATTCTATGGTGAATTTTATTATTTAATGTAAAACACTTGTACGCAGAACCGCGATAAGCAGGATTTTGACATTTCTAAATAGTATGATGTTTACTTATGCTATCAAAAGTAGGCAAGTATTCATCTCATATTGAAGGTACATATTTTAAGCAATGTGAATTGTAAGGAGTGAATTTCGGGTTCTTTTCCAGTTTACTTAATTTTTGTATGATATGTTTACACAGAAGAAAACGAAGCACATTATTGGCTCACTCAAACAACACAGGCTATGGTTTAAATGTCACAGAAGCAATTAAGACAAGCAGACGAAGTGGAATTATCTTTCTTCCGAATTTTAGAAGTCAGCCCTAGAGACTGAAGTCCTCCTAGATAGTTTTGAATGGTCTGAAAATACTAACTAAATATCATAATCCTCTTATTACTTTTTTTCCTTCATCGCTTCTCACCAGATGTTTAAGTAAACCGTTATTTGGCTTTTGTTAACAGCTCATTCTTAATAATATGCATATATTACTGTAAATAGGTAGGTATATGTAGTGTGCATATCTTCTAGTCAAGAAATAATTAACTGGCACCAGTAAAACTGAGATTCATATACAAGTTTTCATGAAAATGGATAACTTTGTGTAGTCATTTGTCAATTCACATTTATGCAATGGTTACGAATAATGAATTCGAAGTTTTTTCCGGTGTCATCAGATCATTATCACAAAGCTTTCAAAGAAATGAAGTTTGATTGTGGAGAGGTGACTTCATTTGGCTTTTCCATGAGAACGGATAAAAATAACTCTATCTCAGAACTCATGTTAGTAGATTTAGCAGGAACGAGAGTAGGTATTTATCCAACTTACTTATCATGTTACATGAAAAGCGGTCTAACTCATTGAGACCCCAGTTTCTGTTTTAACTTTGCATTTACGCAACAAGAGCGAATAAAAAAACATTACAGAGTGAAAATGTGCTACTCAATTGTGTTCCAAAGCACAACGTCTTGTTCATATGGTACATTCTAGCAACAATAAGGAAAAGTACTAGGACTGGAAGGTACTTCAGTAAAGCTTTTCGAAGATTTATATGCCAGGTATTTTTAGCAGTCGAGGTCATCTAACGCAACCATGATGAACTTCGGGTAGCTAAGTTTATTATAACTTCGCTGGATAACTGAAAAGTGACATAAAAAAGTAAAGTTTCAAAAGTACACGTTTCAAAAAATAAAGGAGATAGTGTAACCTTTTATGGGTAATTTAGCTAATGTGGAGTATCTTTCAGGTCCAGTTAATGTAATCCGTTTTCTAGAACCATTTATACCTCGTTTCCAAGAGAGGAAGAACTGTGTGTATTCCTGTAACTCAAACACGATGAGTCACATTGTCTTTACTATATATTTCTTGTCTAAAGTGGACGGCATTGCGCCTGGAGGTCACACAAGTTTAAAAGCTTAATGCATTGCCCACGTTCTTCATAAGTTTGTACTTGTTTGGTAGTCAAGTCACAGTCAAAATAACTTTACTTGAAACTGATGGCATTTAATATCTCACAAATTTCACACCTTTATGGAATGTAAATTTAGAATATGAAATCTAATGAATAGTCTGAAATTTACTCTACTAACTGCCAGATTCAATAGTCTTCTATCAACTAAGGTTATATAGTGCAAAAAAATTCTAAACTAGGAATAAATGACAATTTAATTTTTTTACAACTTCAGATTCTACCGTAGCTTACATCAGTTTGCGACAGAAACCATCTTTAAATCACTCAGTTTCCCGGCAAAACACATCTAAGCGGAGTTATACAATTTTTAAGTTGTCAACTTAATGACTTTCAGCAAACTTAATGAATTCATGACTGTATTCAACTAGATCAGTTTAAAATGTATGATATTTTCATCTGTTCCCTGTTTCTTTTTTAAAACACTGGTTTGCAAGTGTAGTTCTGCATTTTGACAATATACAATCAATCATAAACTGTGACTGATATTTCCGTTTTTGCTGGGAGCACTTCATTAAACTCTGTTTATGTCCATGTAAATAAAATCAGAGGCTCAATAATTATATGTTAATCGATATGTGATTGTTGGTGGATAATATTTGGAAGTACACAAAGGAATAATTACGAACAATATTTACTAGATCATTCATTCACACAGATGTCTAGGATTAATTGATATCCAGATATCTAATAAAATTGATCTAAATGAGTGCGGAAATGAATGTCATTCAGATTTATGTATGTTTATGAATATTTTCGCAAGAAAACCATTTTATTATCAACCTGTTCTTAATTAGTGTACTGACTGTTAGATACTTTATTGTCATTTTTATATTGTCAAAATAACTAGAATAGCTAAAACACTACTATTGTACCATTGAAAGAGAAGAGAGATTTAACAAGAATTACTTTATCAGTGGTTTCACCAGTCAGCCAGGGGTGATCTAGGTCACCGAATGACTATTAAACTCTTTCTAGATGGAATCCCTATCAATGAAATTTTAGAGGTTCAGCTATATCTAACAGTGAGTCATGAACTCCTAGATCTGGCAGAAAAAAAACAGTAAATTATCATTTTCAGCATTCATTAAACAAAGTTTAGGTTTTTATTACGGATTCCTTTAGGAAAATGATTATGATACTGTTAGATATATTCCATGTTGATGAGTTGTAGCTCACCTTGTAAAAAGTATATCTGTTGATTCCGTTTTAAAGCCGAAATGTCTAAAAGCATGAGCTTCAACGACTATTCTCTATGACTATTGACAGAATCTTTGCTGGTGCCTTTATAAAGTTTGTAAAGCAACACTCAGTTTTGAAAAAAGTCTAAGTAAACTCTCTGTTCCTCATAAACTGCAATTTGTCTAGCTGACATCCAGACTGCTGCATGCTCCAAGTAATTTTCACTATTCAGACGAAATATCTTAGCTGATTGGACTTCACCAACTTCCAGTAAATGCAAACAACTGTCAGTTATTTGACTGATCAGATATTCTAATGAGTCTTGGTAGTCCCTTACTGCTTTTGTATTTAAATGTTGTATTTCATGACTCCATAATATTTCAATCGCCAATCATGTTCTTTAGTCTAAATTGTGTGAGTTGTAATGGAGGATGCTGTTAATATCATGGTAGCTAAAGGTTGGTTTTCATAGACAAATAAACAGATTAATTTATTATTTCAGCCATGTGAAGCAGCGAAATTTTAAGCAGTGATTCAGAACAGTATACAGTATGTCACTAAAATGTAACGCATGCAGGTTACTGTTGGCAGGCTTCATATAAATAAAAACAGCAGAAAGGAGTGTGAGGACATTTTATAACTTTGGCAGTAAACTTGATCAAGAGTTTAAATCTAATGAAAACAGTAGATATATATACCGATGGATAAATGCTGTTTGCAAGCAGATCTAATTCCTACATCTCTGATAAGCCACATGCGAATAATGATTTCTAATGAGTACCTATGTGTGCAAAAGTGCTTTCTATTTCTGCAATTGCTCTGCATCAAACGCTAGACATAAGACTGGACAAAACTACATATTTTATTAATCTATGATCAGTTAAGAAGCTAATCACATGTCTAACTGATTCAATTCTCTTCCGTGGCATCGTGTTTCAAAATCTAGACCAGTATACACAAAAAGCGGGCGTAAAGATATTGGAAATTGCTTTTATCCATTCCCCATAAAAATAAAGTTACTTTCGGCATTTTCTTTATTTATTTGACAGAAACTCATACAGAAAGTAGTTCATTCTCCAAGTTATCTTTGATTTGTTTCTCAAATAGAGACATTTCATTTCATTAGATGAGGAAATGATTACAACTCACAGAAATCGCAGACTTTTAGACAAATCAGTTTAGTTAGACCAAAATGAACCATCAAGAGATAGTCGTGAACATACAACAGCAATAAAATCAAGCCTGTTATTCGTGTGCGCATAATATACAGACAGCAAATTAATCGTAACGATTTATACCTGAATTTCAATATTAATTCGTTTTGCGATATGTCAAAACAGCTAGTCATATATATCTTGTTGTTCTACTCAATATAGCCGTCACTTCATCATTATTTTTAATTACATGTAAGAGAAAGATAAATGACTATTGTTATTACTGTCTCCATCTTAACATTAGTGATAATGATGATAGCAAAAGCGTCATAAGCTGTAAAATTAATAGAATCCATATGAGTAGTAATGAGTCGATTAGTCAGGCGAATAAAACAAGGGAAGCAGAAATCATCTGAATATATACAGAAAGGAAATCTGTTTATTGAAATGTCAAAGAAGATTGTGATAAAAGGAAAAGCAGGAGGAGTAGTAGAAGCATGGAATAAAGAAGGCATACAGGCGATCACCTATTCTTTCCGAAACTATTATCAGACGATTAGATCTACGTGTTCTGGTGTATCAATAAACGACAGTAAATGATAATTTCATAATCACGCAAATTATTCGCCTGTCATTATTTGTTTTTTTCCGGTACTGTCTTTCTCATTAGTTTACAGATTTGTAAGTATGCTGTTTGAAGATAGCCTTCTTAATGAAAGGGTATATGATGAGTATCTACTTAAGAACAGAGACTACTGGCTGGGTAGTTAACCAGTAAGCTCCTTTAATGATTCTTGAACCAATCTATACTCTAATATCCTTCAAAATCAAGTTCGATCCCTTTATATCAAAAAAGGGAAAAGTGATATGACATTCAAATTATGAAATAAGATTATGCAGATAAAAAGCCTAGGTAATTGGCTATCTAGCTCATCTATTTTCACAGACCACTTAAAAATTTATATAGAAAATCCTAACCCAGAAGGGAGGTATTCAAAAGATATAAAATCAAACTTCAGAGAATTTCATTCCTCTTGACAACCGCTCAGTGAATGATAGACTGTCACCTACTTCAGTTCAGGAGTGAATGACAAAATTTAAAAAAGCAGACTTTTAATTCCGTCTAACCCTAACTGTGTCCTCCTATCTGTTTCTGTAGTTTCGGTTCTCAACTATACTGCTTAAAAACAAATTATTTGAGGATATTATGCAGTTTTTTCTAGGTGAAAATCAATCTCCTCAGCGGAAAAACAAAATGTATATTTAGGAATCTCACTAACTACTTGTATTTCTGAACTAAATTTTACCTGGTCCCGACTAGAACACTCCAATAATGGGGCTCTATTATGATATCACCTTTTTCCTTATTCTCAGTAGAAACTTAAATTGTAAAACCTTATTACTCAGCCTATTGTATGAAATGTCTAAAATCTCTCTTCTTTTATGAAGTTATTTGAGTTACCTAAGAGATAAATCCAGGATATTTTGGTTTTTAATTTGTTTATCTGTTGGAAAATGATTTCAAACTTATCTTCCTTCTACGGTTATGGCAAAAAATTAGACAGAGTCATGATCAGTGCTGCATTAAATCTAGCATCGGTGGAACGTTTCCTGAGTTAACACTGGTAAAGAATCGTCATGAAAAGTTAATGGATTATTTATCTTTTATCAGTAAGTGATTCAAATTTTCATAAATTATGAACGTGATAAAGATACATTTGAAACCCTAAAGTAACTTAATGGAGTTCATCAAGCAGTTTTATTCTGAGTTGAAAATTAAGGAAATAAACTGATATTTGTGCAAGTATGTCTGTCAAGAGAAAAAAATGAGAAACTTACATTGAAAATATATATCAGAACTAATCAGTACAAATGTTCATAATCGTATTTTAGTTTCTACATCAATGTTTTCACACGTCTGTAGGATGAAATAAGGTGCACATGCTATACTGAAATTGTCAAAAGCTACAATTTGAGATGAAAAATTAATCAGAAATTGATATTCCAAAATAGTCATAAGATACACTCAACTTTGAGTTTGCAAAAAACACTTCAGTTGGGAACAGGAGGTTGCTACTGAGTCAGTTAAACCATCAGAATTTAACGATTTCATGAGTTTTGAATCTATAGGTCAAAGACATGCATCTGAATCGGGAAGTTATAAACTATTTTAACAAATCAACTCATTGTTACTAAGCAAGAAGAGAAAATACATGCACCTATCATATATGATTACCTTTATGACTCAACTGTTATTTCAGAATTCCCAGTTCTTACATAGTGGGATTAAAATGTTAAACACTTGAACATCTTTATGGAGTGGAGTAAAATGAAATAATTGGAATTAAGAGACGTTTGATCGTGGACAAGATGCTGATCCACCAGACACATGTTTCTTAAGTCCATATCCAAAGGATTGAACTGTATGGCATTTGGAAACTATGGCAGAAGACCTGTGCAATACCTGCTAGTTTCAAATGGTTCTCTGGCACACCAATTCACAGTGAGATCTAACTTTATTTCCATATTTTCAGTTTTATCTGGACCACTCATAGAACTTATAGAAACTAAATAGCCCCCAGCAACTGTTTGCATGCAATTCAATTATTACCAGCTCTAGTTAGAGAGAAGTATATGTTAAAAAGAAACAAATGTAAATATGTTTATTACCTTATAGTGTTTCTAAGACCATCGAATTCTCAAGCATGATTTATCAGATCTAATCCTCCAAAATAACTTTTCCATATACTCTTTCAAATTTAAAACACTCAATTTTACTGTAAAGTAATAGTAGGTAACCAACTTAGTGGAAAATTCCCTTCGGAGGCAATGTTCAAGAAAAACTTACATATCTATATGCATCATTACAGTTGGTTTTTATTTGGTAAGTTGAGACTGAATTATTAAAAATTATAATAACTATGAAGTTTACTTGTTTTTTAGGTGTCAGAGCAATTTATGTACAAACTGAGGTGATCATAATAATCCGAAAAGTTTACGATTGAATTTAGCGTGAATTCTTACCACAATGAAATATGTAACATAATTTTCAGCTAAGGATTATTGAAGGGAATTAGGGAAAGACATGATGGCACAGGCAGTAGAAGTATAAGCAGATATAAACTAGACTAAATCAGTCAGAGATTCTGAATAAAATCACTTCGAGGTGGAAAAATTTACTCTTCATTTTGCAAACCAACGTAGGAGAATTCAAACATCAGTAGTCTTCGTGTACATAAGTAGTGAATGGTTACTCTTTTTAAACTATCTTTCTTGATCTTGCAGATATTTTTGAAGGTGTTTCGGTAGTCTTCTTTGAATATGCATGTAAAGCTGTATAGTTTATCGAATGCAATGTCGTCAGTTTGACTATCTGAGACAACCATAGTTTGGTAGACTTGTATTGATACCAGATGATGAATGGAAATGAAATTTAAATATGGGCCGCGGCAAGATTCAAACAGGGGATCACCGAGTTTTTGGCTCTATGTTGTACCAGCTGAGCTATGAGACCAAATTGCTGACCAAATTTTTACTTTACTTCAGTTACCCAGACATATATTAGATAGTCACCCTGACACTCTATATGATGCTCTAATTCAACTGGATTCGGATTGGGATGAGAAATCTTGACTGGGCAGCCAGGATAAGTACAATCAAGCGATAGTAACGCTTCACAAATTCATGTGGTAGTCTAGCAAAAACCTTGGTAACTGTAGAGAAATCTGCTCAGCAGTCAGGTCCCGTAGCTCAGTTGGTAGAGCATCGGGCCGAAAACTCGGCGTTCGCTGGTTTGAATCCTGCAGCGGCCCAGATTTAAATTTCACCTTCAGTCATCACCCACTATAAATGCGATAGTATCCAGAAAATCATTTTCAGTTAAAGTATGTGAATGAGACCTCATGAAACTCAGATTCTAGATGTTATACATCTGAACATTCGATTTTTGAAAATCAGCTAATATCATAAATAGACATGTGTCCGGATATTTCTCGGTATACAACTTGCTATGAATATCTAGAGTTTCATGTTCACCTATAATGTGGGTGCACTGACTCCAATTATCAGCTATTCTGGTGAAACAAATGACATATAAGAACTGCTTGACTGAAGTATATCATGAGATGAGTCATGCACACAGCTTTTGTTTGTTCTGGTCAAATATGAAGATTTCAAAATATCTAGGACTTAGTATACAAATTAACACCTACAAGAAACTTGTGACAGTTTTTATCCCTGAATCGTTTTTACATACTATATCAATTCGATTACAACCTCAGGGGTTAAAAAGAAAACTAAGACAACTCATTTCCAACCACCTTAAAGAAAGCTGGCTTCTCAAAGGCTCGACCACATTTTTATTATGCATGTTTAGACAAAAATACTGAGCATAGTGAAAGTTGTTTAAAGTCTTCATTTGTCTTCTTAGCTAACACTACCCTCCTGACATCTTTGTTAACAAACTACTTGTGAAACTTATTCATTCTTATTCCTATGTACATGGGCAAAAAACAACTGATCGCAAAGAATAACGAGTTTAATTAAAACATTCCCCTTCCCATCAAAGTTTTGTTTTGATGCCTCTTATTTCTTAAGCTTAGCAGATTTTAATTCTCAAATTTTATTCAATTTGAAATTAAGTCCACTTTCTTCTTCTCTAAAGTCATTGACCACTTCCTTTTGAATAATCCCCCACTTCCCACTGACTTCAATAATAAAATCTTTCTACCGTTTCTAACTTTTCTTTATAAACATTTCATGAATTTTAAGTAAACCAAGGGAAGAGAAAAGCTCAGTTTACTGGTGTGCATTTTAATTAAAATACATTGAGCTAACTCATAGTTGGTAAAAAAATGAATTTGTTACTACTCTTCCATACAGAAAGCGAAATCTGTCCTGTCAGGTAGCGACATGAAATGACTCTTATTTTCTCAGTCTGTATGTGTGTTCTTATGTCATAGGCAACAGTATCTACAACCTATTGAAAGTTAGTACCTCATCTAAGAGCAATGTGTAAGATCTATTAAATGATGGTGGTTAAAGAAAACAGAGATGAATACATGCCAACAGGTTCGTTGTGTATGAATGTTAGTGAATGCGTCTGTAAGTGATTGAAATAAACTGGGTTGAAGATGAAGACAGAAAGATTTAACTAATAGAACACTCAAACCTAAAATAGTTATCGTAGAATCCTCTAGGTCTAAAAGGAACGCCATCACCACAACATTCAGAAGTAGAAGTTTCACACTTATTCAGATTTTTTGAGGTAATAAAAATATTTTCAAATAAGACTGACTACTTTTTTAAGAAAAAAGAACAAACAAATCCAAAACCATTCTGATTTCAAAACATGTCGGAACTCCATTGTTCAATGAAATAATGGTAAACATACAAGCATCACTGCACGAAGGTATACATTTCTCAATATTAGTTTAACCATATACACAAACGCAACACACTGTATGACAAAGACAAATGTTCGTAGATAGTAAATTATGCAAGAAAATATGTGTGTTAATTAAATCTGTCAAAAATAAAGTGGACAAGTGGTAGAGAAACAATAGGAAAGATGACGTGAATAGTGAAGGTTGGGGTAAAGAAGATGAAGACAGTGATAGGAAATTGAAGCTAGAAAACAGTGTGAATGAAATAATGATGATATAAAAAGAAGATACATCAAAACTTTCTTAAAACAAATCCTTATTGCATATATAACTGTCGATGAATTGGCCTATTCTGGTGGGAAGGAATATACACCTTTCAAAAGATTTAAAAAACAAGTATATCTATTTCTTACGATGGTGAATTTTATAAATGTTTTTGACCGTAAATCACGGAAAATCATGTATTTGAAGTTTGGGAATTTCACTGTCACTGAACATCACTATACAGAGTTTCATGGTCTAACAGTTACATTCTTCCCTATTTATCTAGTTTATACTTATGATGAATAAGATGTACATATTTGTAAGTCAAAATATAAAAAAGTAGATTCAGGAATATTCTACGTTGAACTTGTAGAAAACGAAGATTTCGCTGAAAATTGTACTCAGTGATCATTATTGTAACATCAAGAACAAGATATTTAGCGAAGAGGCTCTTTTCAACGAATTTATTTCCAAGCTGTACAATCGTTTATATATGATATTTGAAAAATTATATCCCGTGAGGAAAACTAAACACTATATGATGATGGTGATGACAATAATAATAAAAAGGTCGATAACACAGATATTCGTGATTATAACAGTTGAAGTCTGAATGATAACAAAGTAGGTTACATAATATATAGAATGGTTCATAGAAGGTATATAACTCAGAAAGAGTCGCCACTCAGACCACTGTTAGGAGACTTTTACATGTCGAAACTACAGAACTTTCAACTTTGTCAAACTATTAATAGCTTGGACTTTTATAAAAGATTTATTGACGACACGTTTATTATTTGTGACGAAAATTTTGATTTAGACAGTGTTCTTTGTTCGTTAAGTGAATGTCATCCAGCCCTCAAGTGTACGTAGAGAAGGAATCAGAATCAACCATTCCTTTTCTTAGTGTGCTTCTCACCAGATGTAAGAATGGATACCTCAAAAGATCCATCTACAGAAAAGCCACATGGAACGGACAACTAACTAATTTTTATATTTAGTTGCCTGTCAACAGAAAAAGAAATCTTATTCACTCTCTCTGCTATCGAATAAGAAATATGTGTAATGAAGACTGTATTGATGAACAGCTATCGTTTTTAAAAAGTGCACTTGTTGAAAACGGTTATCCTTGCCATTTTACTGATAACAATATGCGAGAAGGAAATATTGAACAGATCATTCACTCGGTCTCAAAGAAAAGATTGTTCATGAGCCTAGAATCTAAAGGTGACTTAGCATCAGATAAACTAAAGAATCGTCTGAGCAAACCAATCAACAGAATGTTCTTCGCAGCAAGACTTTAGTTGATTTTACCAAACGTAAACTATTCTCCGTTTGTGTCAAAGATCAGCTTCCTCGTTTGGCTGCCTGTATGTGCATCCACCAGTTCATCTGTTCCTGTGCAACAAGGTACATCGACCATAGCCAGAAAATGCTTTCTACACGTATACGAGAACATGTTCCAGATTGGTTTTATAAAGGTGAAAGAAAGTCTGTTAGAAGTTCGATTCTAGAACATTTGACTGATTTCTATCACTCAAAAAATCCAGACAATAGCTTGAAATTATTTAATCAATTCACCCAAACTTCCTACGTTCTCTTTGTTTTCAACTCCTTAGAACACCGGAGGTTTTAGTTATTCATTCAGTAAAACCTGATCTGCTTGTACACAAGAAGTATGTACAGCCACTCCACATAATGTTAAATATATGCAAGGGGTTTACATTTATTTTTCCATTCCTTTTACATCCTCTCATAAGAAGCTTGCCTTTCATTTAGGTTGTCAGTTCCCTTGTGCTTATGTCTCGTGCACTCTCTACATAAATTTCAGTCTAAACAGGCGGTTTCATCGGCTAACATCTGAAGCAGAGTCACATAGATAATTCAGAGTCTTATGTCTTTCATTTTAAACAGTATGAAGATAATCTTTTCTCTGCCTTCAGAATTTTTCCAGGTGATTTTACATTCTGGTTGGGTAACATAATAACATATGAGGGAATACTTTGGGCAGATGCAGGATAGTGTTCTAATGGAATTGAAAGGATAGCAAATCATTCAGAATAACACCTAAGTGAAGTTGTTTTTGTTTGACATCATTGACGTAGGCATAAAGAGACTGCAAAATCGACACATTTCCAAACCTTAAGTCTCGTGATGAGTACCGCATTTTTTAATGTTTATGACTGATACAAAGATGGATTACACCAGTTACACAAAATAAAGTTTTATTTATTGAGTCACTGAAAGGATATTGTTTTTTTTGAGACAAGTTTTTACCGACTTCTTACAACGGAAGTGACTGCTTTATTTTATTAAAAGAGAAAATATGATCATTCTACTTCGCATTTTGATATTTGTTTACCATTTAAATCCTTATTACTTGGTTTGTCAAGTTTGTGGCTTTAGTTATACTAGTAATTATTGCATGGGACCTTTACTGTGTTTAGTGACTGTTGCCTTAAACAGTAGGTATACTTGAATTTTATGTCAGGTGATGATAATTCAATAACATCAAACAGTAAATTCTCATTAACTCTTATAGGAGAATAAACTGAGTACTTCAAAACAGTGTCCATGTATACGCAATGTTCATTTATAAAGAGGAATTTAGAAAACCGAGTGGTAGTACCAGAACTGAATGAGCTCTCTTTTCCTTCCATCATTGTGTTCAGAACCGGTTTTACCTATTTCAGCTAGCAACCTATAAAGATTAACTATCTTCAAGGTAGTTTTCCTGACATATTGACACTAGTCACACAAACACTGGGAACTGAAAAGCTATTTCTTCTTAATATGAAACTACTTGTTAAGGCACACTCAAAAACCAATGTGGGAGTGAGCCTGGGATCCTTAGTTCTCGTCAGAATTAGGCTACTGGGTCATAAACTAATGTTCTTGTTTTTCAGTCCTTTGTCGACTGACGACACAGTGCGGCCACAATTGAATATCAATTCGGTTGACTCCGTCAGCTATCTATTTCCATAAAAAATTCGGGAAATCTACATCAAAGCAAATTGATAATGAGAAGTGGATAGTGATTCAATTGGTGATTTATGGGAACTGACAAAAGTAATAAAAATGTAGATCAATGGATCACTACCCGGCAGACGAGTGGTAAAATGCACATCGTGAAACAGTTCTAGTCTTGAAATCCCGTGCGGTCATGAGTGTTCACTCCTGAGAGGTCCCAAACTAGGACGAAATATCTCTTCAGTTGTCAAAAGCTTTCAGTGACACTTAGTTGAAATGAGTCTGTTTTGTAAACTACCCGAAGATTGTCTAATATTGCTGCATCTCCTTGTCTAAAGATGATCCGAGAAATGTATTACTTCTGTGGAGTGTTTATGAGATATACAGTACACTGATGGCCGTATGTTAAAGCAACCAAAGAGAGGTATGCATTTGTTGGCTACGAAAACCATATGCGTTAGCAATGAAGAAATCGACACCATACCACTACACACTTCTAGCAAAATGGTGTTCCTTAGGAACATTGCAGTCGGTAAAGTAAGCATTATTTGATACCTTCAGTTATCAGACAAAGGATTGTATAATGGTGTGATATCATGTGATTTTGCTTTCCATTTATAATGTGATTAAAAAGTGTCTACCCAACAGTCCTTTCGTGCTGAAGTCAACCAAATCATCATTCATAAACAACCTTGATTTTAAAGTGACAGGTGTTTTTGTTGACAGCTTGTATATGGTTCATCACCACCGAAAACTGGAGAGTACTGGCGAGTCCATCTCTTCCTACTTCTTAATAGATCGAATGTAAGTAGCTAAACCTAATGAATTTTTTTTCAGGTACTAACACATCATTCACAGACAAGTATCATAACCTCTCGAAGTCAGCGTTGCTTCAAACTCCAGCGAACCTATGACATGATGTGATCCTAGCCTTATAACAGGAAAAAAGAATTAGAAGAAGCCGTAAAATAATGACAATAGTGAACAAGGCACTACCACAGCCCATACAATCTCTTTAGGGTTAGCACTGTGTCTGTAATCCGATAGCCTGAATGACAGCCGACTCCACTGTCAAGTTCTGTACCAGAAAAGAAAACAGCTCGTTGCATTAGAACACTGAACCAGGGTTGAATTCAAAGTACTTATCCTATAGAGTTTGGAGAAAAATAGAATTCTGGTTATGTCTCCTTTGTATGAATTTCATTCTGAAAATCAGTACTTTCCTTTTTAACTAAGGCAGATTACGGATTAAAAACGCCAGTGTTTTTCATTATTCTGTTGAAGGTTTGAAGGTGTTATATTACCTTAGGTTACCAGGATCCACCAGGTACAGATGTATTTATCATTATTTTTTACTGTGAATTTTATTGTTGAGGTAGTAGTCATCACGGACTGACAACAGTTGGATTCCGGCAGCGTCGTGAGCGCTTACTGCTGAGGAGACCCATGCGGGGACGAAACAGCGGTCAAGTGCTTTCAGGTTTTCAATGATTCTCCAACTGATATCATTCCGTGACAAATGCAACCTTAACGATAAATATGTGTATTTCATGGCCTTGTGTAACATAGTGTTAGTTTTTTCTTCCAAACACATGCCATCCACTTATAAAAGAGCTATTTATTATGAATTTAGTGTAATCACATATGTGATTTGTGGTGAGGTCAGATAGCGCTTAAATTCAGAAATTGTCATTTCCCTTCTAAAATAGTGGGAAGAAAACGCACACACATACGTTAGAAAGTGTTTTTACCTCTTCTCTATTGAAAAACAATGCAATGAAACTACAGAATACTGTTTTAAAAATATTCCTTTCCACTGGACTAAATCGTCAGTTCTAAGGCAAAGTGCCAAAGAAGGCATAGAACAGCAAAGAAGAGAAGCAAACTGAACACTACAGAATGATGATTTATTCATTGTTCTATGATCACTTCATCTACGAATTTATTGTCTCTTTACCATAATCTTGTGCCTTTACTGACAGTGTTAACACCACTAGACTTACTTTTGAACTTACTTAATTGTTATCCCCTTCCCTCTACAAAACCTCTGTTTATCAACGATGAAATTATAGGAATAGTTAGCCTGTTTGTTAGTCAGACTGAAGAAAAAGGAGAAGGAAAAAAGTATGCTTTTCTTCAAAAATCTTTTGTTTGCAATGTTATTTTTCATTTGATTTAATAACAATTGATTTGTTCCAAGTTTTCTTCACAGTTAATCATAATTATGTCTAAACCTATTTTGCTCTTGTTTAGATATTTTTCATACTTGTACATTATATATATATATATATATATATATATATATATATATATATATATATATATATATATATGCCAGTGTGTGGAAATAAAGCCCATCAACGTGGAAATTGATGGTTTATAGAATGTCGAAAGCGTCATCAGAAGGGACTACTTCAGTGCAAGAAAAATTAACTCCATAATTTATTAAATGCTCAAGTTAAGATGGGTTTACTGAGGAAATAGGAAAGAAAGGAAGGAAGAAAAACCAGAGTATAAAATGTACCCATGAAAATGGTGATGACCATACAAAACGTGGCAGAATGAATTTCATTGTGGATAAACTAAGTAGATGCGTGAGTTTCTCACTTGTCTGTGGGTGTTTGTGTACCAATGCTAGTGGATATTTTGCAAGTAAAAATTTCGCCGTAAAATCACCACAAATCTCGGTCACTGAACAGATTTGTTCCTAGGATGTTTTTGTTTTACATGAATACTTAAGAGATAGAAACAACGCTAATTTATTTTTTTCCTAACAGGAACATTTAGTAATTTAGTATGATAATGAATATTGCGTGCTACCTGTTTTGACAATTATAATATAGACGCCATTCCGATTCGAAATATGTATATTCGTGTTCAGCAATGGTATGTATAGAAAATAACATAGAAGATTGTTTAAGATGCAGACAGATATGCTTCATTCATTTTGTATAACATGGGCATTCACTTCTTGTCCCCATAAGCATGTATGTACATATGTATTATATAGTATTGATAATTGTACATGTGTTTTGTTAACCAAGACAATAGCAAGCAATTCTTTGAAGTCCATTGTTTTATTTAGATTAGAATAAACAACGAATAAAAATAAAATATTTAAGAATACTAACTAGAAGAGTCACATGTTTTTCCTATTTACTGTTTGCAGGGTTATCGTGAGTGAAAAAGGTGAACAGTAAAGAATTATGTTCACATTCATGTACTCAGAATAAAGTAGCCATAAAGTCGATAGACCAACCACTCACTCAGAGAAAAAGCTGTACCACAAACTAACCGGTTATAAAGATTTGATTAGGTTCTCAAGGTTCAAAACCAACGTGACTTTCATCAAAAGGTTTTCCAATTCGAGTTTATAATCCTGAGGACTTCTAAAAGCGAAATGATTGGATGTTAACTGTAAAGGACTCAGTTAACTTAGGTGTAACAACTAAATTGCAGAATGAGTCACAGAAGAGAATCCAGTGATGGGCTATTGCTATAAAATCAGTCACATACAAGTGCTGTGAATAATTTAAATGGGGTTTAGTAAGTCCAATGAAGTACTTCTTTATTACGACAAGCATGGCTTTCGTTAGTGAAATAATTCGAACCAGAAAAGGTTAAAATTGGTGTTTTTGAAAGTAATTATTAACTAAACATTTTGAGTAAACAGTAAATGAAAATGCTTGCTTTAAAATGATGTGATAGATTTTAAAGGGGATGAAGTTGTTAGCAGAACTAACTACAAACTGTGTGTTATACTAAAAAGGATTCATCCACCTGCAAAGGTAGTTTGCATTTATCAGGTCAGCTGTTCACTGAGTCAATCAAAAGTTGATATGGTCTCATCTCTTGCCACCTTTAACTGCATCAACCAGTTCACATCTATGTATTCGTATTCATGCACTGAATTAATGAACGCCAGGATTCATGTTAGTTTTTCTAAATATATCCTAGGGAATTTGTCTCACTGCAAGTTTTAGGTACAGAGATCTCTTGGTCTTCTCAAACTTAATTATCGAAATACGTTGGTGGGATAAAGAAGAGTCTGTGCTTCTCTTACTGTTAACTTCTCACTGCTGCAAATTTAAAAATCCATCGTTATTTCTGCATTATGCTAATCTTACTCAAAGTAATTAAAATATCATTATGAAATGATCAGCATTGTACTTAATGAAAAATGATGAAAATAACTTTTTGAATATTAGCTGACTTGGGTAAGAATTTGCGTAACGTGACAAACTATTTGGAAACTCACTGTAGTCAGAAAGACATGGGGACGAGAATTGATAATAATTCATTTAAGAAGTCAACAGAGTGCAAGGAAAGAAGAAACATCAAGGACTAAAAATTAAAGCTATGAAAAGAAATATATTTTGTAAAATCCCAATCAAGCAGAAAAATAATTTTCTGACGTTTCGCGACCTCGTGGAAATCGCTTCTTCAGAGAATAAAACCTGTACAAGTTATCATTAGTTTAAATAGTAAAAGGTGACGAATCAGATCACATTGTCTACACATGATGATAATATGAACGTGAATGTCATCGTTATGCTGATGAGGAAGCGTTCACAATTTGTTTTTGTTTATCAGTTAATTAGTCTGAAGTTCAAGGTGATATGAATATGTGTACATGTAAAGACTTTATTCTCTAGAGAAGCTTTTTCCACGAAGTCGCGAAACATCAGAAAATTATTTTTCTACTTCACTGGGATTTTACAAAATATATTTCATTTACGATTCAATTACTCAATGCTCAACCTATTTAACTCTATCAGGTCAAATTTTGATCCTGAAGTTTACAATATGAAAGAAAAGTTATCGAAAAAGTCTCCTGAGCGTACGCAATCTGGGATTCACAGCACAGATAGTGGATGCTTCATGGATCTAAAGAATACGAAAATATCCGGGTTTTGGAAGATCGCTCTCTGTTTTATAAATGACTTTGAATGAGACCTATGTTAAAACAGATTGATGCGCGTTGACGAAGTGCTTTGAAGAGTTCACGACTAATTCTTACATTAAAGACAACGGTGCCTAGATTAAAAAAATGTAGTGATGTGAATGACTTAACACTCATCAAAAATCACTCCATTTACCTAAGAATAGCTTGCTTCATATTTCCAATTTCACTAACTCTATTGATAATTTACATCAATATTTCCTAAACATTGCCACGTGACTGGCAATTTGATTAAATTGTAAAACGATGTGATAGAGTAGAGCCCAAGATGAAGACCTAATTGAAAAGGAATATATTTCCTCGCTCAATCAGTCTTTCTCAAAATATTTAGATATTAACATTTTTCCAGTTTTTATTATATTTGACAAGCCACTGTCGAATAGTAAGTACTACACAAATGCTGAAGAATTTATGAATTTTTGATTGCATACGTTTGACAACTAGTAATTTGTTTTTCTTCCACGTCCTGATGGTCACTTTCCGTGAATGAGTCCGACAGAAAACACTAGAGTTTTTAACAATTCTGGAAAGTCCTCTTTGAAACCTCAATTTAACTTACGTTGTCGAATCCAAAATATTCAATCATTTTAACAAAAATAAAACTTGAAACCAATAAACAAATCCTCACGAACCTCCAAACTGAATTAATCTACTGCTCAATGGTGACCTGATTTGAGATAAGACTCTCAGAATCCTAATGAGAAGTTGAGACTAGGGTCAATCAAGTCAGACATGAAGACATTTACTCAGCGACGGCGTTAGATGGGGGTAGCAGTATGTGGTGAAATGACAGAAGTAGGTAATGTAAAGATTTAGATTATGAACCACTGGCTGGATAGTAACGGGCTTGCCGAGGAACCTGAAAGTCTTGGATCCTATCTCTGGTGGGGTTATGGGTAGGCAAAGGCGAAAAGTCCCATACTTGCAGGAAACAGCTGTCTAGTACTCCTATATCTCCAATGGTTCTCCAGCTAATGTCAGCTCACGATGAATACCAATCTATACTCTAAACATCCAATATTTTCATTCACTTCCCTAATTCTGATGATCCTACATTCATATTGCAACCAAGTGAGTTCCGAGAAACCAAAAATAATTGAATTCAATTCATCATACTAATATTTCTAATGAGTATTTACATACAATGATGTTTTTTTAAATTTTGGTAATAATTCCAACAGTTGACGTGATCAGTGGCAGTAATTTTACTCGGAATATTACCATAACTAAAGAACACCATTTAGTATGAGTACTCAATACAAATATATTTACCATAAATTGAATATCCCTACAATACAGAGATTTTTTATGGATGCAATTACATGAATTCATATTTTGCTACTGAAGATCGTACTTCATATTCAAATTTGCGAATGGAAGAGTGATATGAAACTGCTTTGGATTCAAGGTTTTGACTTAAAATTTTAACTAGCAAGTATTTTGTGGTAGGCAACCGATGTAAGCTTAAACGACTTAGAATTTGACGTATGCTGTCAAATGAATACTGTGATGCTGAACAGCTTGAATAGACTATCTAGTGAAAAAATGTTTTGTGCTTCATCTACTTTGTCGTTTTTAAAGCCACACTAGAAGAGGCGGTGCAATATAGTAAAAAATAGCTGTTTACACATCGAACTGCTAAAGATCAGTTTGCCTGGTGCACAAACACAGTTGGTGAAAAGTAAATTATTTCTGTCATGCAAAAGCATTTCTCTAGATTACTGATGTCAGTTCCTTGTAGGTTTAACGAAGGAAGCATCTCTTGAAGTGATCCCTCTTGACCATTTTTCAGAATGTGATCATGTCTAATCAATTTATATACTACGCTTGCGATTATTCTCTTCTTCGGGACCGTAAGGAGACTGGTTGAACTATATTTCGTATTATTCTCATTAGGGCATAAATGGTTTTGATTTTTAATACAACTGACTTCGAAAAGTTTATTCCACTTGCAAAACATTACTGGAACTGATTACTCTTTCATTTCGTCATTACACAGACTATAATATGGAGGCTTTCACTCATTCGCCACATAAAATGTCCATTTACATTGTTTTTTTTCACTTTTTCTAAATTCCTCCTTAACATTCACTAAAAAGCTCTAACCTACTCTTCTGAATGCATTTTTGACTACCATTTTTATCGTCTTTCTGATTAATACAATGTTGCCAACAAAAACCTTTCACAATTCAGTCACGAAATGTATCTTGAATTCTACAAGTTATTACTTCCTATAAAAAGAAAGATGTACAGAATAAGAATAAATCCATCCCATCTCATGATGCAATTCTTTCGATTCAAATAAAATAAACTGTCATTGTCCCCTGTATCAGCTGCACATCTGAAGCGAACTATTGTGTATGAAGTAAAAAAAATACTTAACAGACACAGTTATGATCATTAATTTCAGCAGTCGGTCTGTACACAATCCTGCTCGACTTACTTTTCTGGCTTTTGGCAAGAAGTATCTGCAACCTTGAGGTAAATTATATTCCCTTAAGGATCATGGGCAGCACTTTTGAGTACTGAAAGGAAAAGCCCCACCAACAAACAAGTTAAGACTTCCTTCCAGAGTGTCAGTTATATGCAAGAACTGGTCTACAAGCAGCAACCGATTTAGCTATGACCATACTGCGGGTTGTCTTGAGATTTTAATCAATACCTAGCAGACGTTACTCGAAAGCTAAATCAATCAACATACCATGACAAGCTTGTACAAACAAAAATGGTGAATAACTGAGGCTTAAAAAACATGTGTAAAACTTGCTTTTACAAGTCTTGACATTTTAAAAATTAAATACAATAATTGTATTATGCATTTATTTCCCTGGACGAATTTGAATAATGCAGGATCAAAGACATTTTCAAAATAAAATAAGCCCATTTTATTTCATGGCTTTATTGAGAGACCCAAACATCCAACTGTTGAGATTTAACCTGTTTTCCTTCTTCTAGCATTCAAGGGTGGTGAGATACCCGAAAAAATAGACAAAAGAATAAAAGCCGCACTAAGAAGGAGCTCCCCTGCTACCAGACGCATCTTAGTCTACAATGCAGTATGCTCAACAACACAGTCGAAAGGTGACAAATACCCAGCCCACGTCACTTACAACTGTGTATATCAATTCACCTGTGCTTGTGGAAGCAAATACGTAGGAAAGACCTAACAAAGGCTTCTACTCGATTTATGAGCATATTCCGGGGAATCTATGCCTGAAAGTTGGACAGGTCTTTACCAGAGCAATCGCCAGACACCTGATGGAAACAGGACATCAAATAGATATTTCTCAATCCTTCAGGATAATCAAGAAACAAAGAAGGCCATGTTTATAATGGTTTGCAGAAGCTTTCATCATCAAACATTTTCAACCTGACCTATGTACTCAGAAATTGACTGTAATTATCTTTTTTTACCTTGGTAACTGAATATAATATTTTGCATGTTAATGTATATAATTTCCCTTCTTTTGATAGCATAATCTTTTTGTTAATGACCTGTTTATGGATAACCACTCAACTCGATGGTTTTCCAACTTTTCAATAACTCCATCTTTTACACTCCTGTTTGTTTATTGTCCCCCCCCCCATTTTTATCTCGTCAGATATAAATTGCTGTTGATTTCGACTAAGATTTGTGATTATTAATCTCGTTTTTTCTTGACTTATGGCCTTATTGTTAATCCTGAATATCAAATTTTCATTTATTTCTACATATTTAAAATATATAATGTCAGTATTATTAGTAATACTCCATTTAATTGGAAACTGTTTACAGCTAATGAAAGTCAGCGAAATAAAGTGAGCTCATTTTATTCTATAAATATCTTTGTTCTTGCTTTCCAATAACAATGTCAATAGGCTTATTTTTGTTTTCAACTTTGACCAAGAGGACCTTACTATAAACAGTAAGCGTTAAGCTTCCTGATAAGCTGTGTAAGTTTCAATTAATTTCTGCGAGAATGTTATCTGATATGAGGGAAATGGTACTTTGATTAAATCAAAGCTAACAGTCAACACCTACTTGTTCTGATTACTTATTATTTACAAGCACTTAGAAGAACTTTCGTTTTTATTTTTCTTCACTAAAAGTGATTTGTTATGACACCATGAAAAGATTGCATATCAAATATGAGATAAAATAGGTAATATACGAAATTTCTGGGTTATCTGTGTGGATACAAAAGATGAGTAAAAGTCAAGTGCTTTAACAGACTGAGGTGAGGCACTAGTGTCCATATTCACATTAGTTGTTAGCTTTGTCTCTGAACTTGTTGTTATTAACATATACCTGAATTCATGTAACTCTTGGTTGGTTTTCATAATATCATTCCACTTCGAAAATTATGACAACACTGAAAGCGAAGGAGAAAACCGAAACAAAAACAGAAATGGATGACTAGCTTCTGGAGGTGATTCCTGAAGTTCAAATGAGAAGCCGTAGCCTGTGGAGCGAATCTGGTGGACGTAAGGACACATACTCAGCGATTACATTCTGTGATAGTCGCGCTATGTTGTGAACCTACAGAAGTTGAAAGTATGGACCAGTGGATTCCGACCCAGTGCCTCAGTAGTAACGTGCTGGTCATGGAGCCTGAAATTCCTGAGCTTTATCCCTGGCAGAGTCATGAGTGAGCACCGGTAAGGAGTCCTGTATTCGGACGAAAAATCTGCTCAGTGCTCCCAGTGCTCAACGTTCCCCCGTCTGATGTCAGTTCATGATGAATGCCAACTTTTGGAAGGATTGTCAAGGATGCATTCGAAGAAGTACTCACTTCTTTCATTTCAGTTTTCAGTAATGTAAAAAAAAGAGAAAACTGTGGCCTGCTCGTAACTGGTCTTGATTTAGCACCATATTGGCTATCATCTCAGGGTTATGAGCTGCATGATCGCCAACACTTAATTCGGAGAGTAGTAAGGCACTTACAGATGCTAACTTGACACAACACCACATCTTGCACTGACCACGTCTTTGTCTCTTTCAACCAGTTTCAAAGCAGTAGAACAGTGAGCCTTGTGTCAGCCAATGGGATGATATTTGGCACGAGTATCCAAGCCACTGTTGGTGTTTCAAGATGAAGACACTCAGAGAGTGATGATTTTCATCATACCAAGACATGCCACGTCACCTCAGAATTACTTGCTTACTGCTTCCACTCGATGGAAGCGTCCCTGAAAAGACAAGGCTGATAGAAAACGTAGATTCATTGGACATCACCAAGTCAAGGTATATAAGCTTTACAGGTGGGGAGCACGACTTGCTGAAACAAGGTGTTTTATACCCAGTCTTTTAAAGCAAGGTTAACATCAAAAAGATACTAAAAGTGGGCCAGATTGGTGTATGTCAGAACTCACAACTACCCAGGTAGGTAAATCTTTCAAAAAATGTCAACGATTTATCTACAAAAGTGATTACAAGCACATATTTCTTCCAGTATTGCGGAAGTCCCTTGATGACCAGAAGCACACATCATATTTACGTAAACTGACGGCTAAGTGATTGAGTAGCCTGTATGTCATCGCATGGCAAAATAATACCGTCCACATACTCGAGGCCTCAAAATATTTTCATTTTCAACAACATATTTCCTTCAGGGCTGCCTCTAAAATTTCATCGATGAGTTAAAGAGGAATGACGAAATCGGTCAGTCCTATAGAACCCCACTGTTGATTTAGAACAATGAAGTTCGGTAGACGTACACTTCTACCTTATCTAAGGCGTTGAAAAATAAGGTTTTCAAGATGTGAAAAAACCTGTTGGAGGCACCTTTCTTCGAAAAAATCCCAGAGAACAGCCTATTTTACGAGTCAAAAGCAATCATAATAGGGAGAAACACAACCATAGTTGGCTTCCAATACGTATGGTGTTAGGGTATCTAGTGAATGGTGGACACGTGATCAATGTATTCACAATCTGAACAGAACCCAACTTATATCTTGCTTAGCAGATTCTCTTGTGTTATGCACCGGCTGCCAAAGTAAGATAGAAGCAAACAATTTAGATGTTACTGGTAGCAGACTGATAAATATTAATAATTAGCATGTACATTAATTAGACCCTTTCCAAAAATGAGTAAAACAGTGAATTCCCTCTAGAGTGATGCAACACAATCAGTCTGTTACACTTTCTAAAGAAATGTAGTTCGTTATCTGGTTACAGTTTGTTCTTCATCCTTGAAAATGGGCTGAGGTAAGTTGCCCAGGCCAGGTGTCTTACAGGGCTTTGGAACTTGGAGTTTCTTTCATATCTCATGGAGCACAAGAAATTGAGATCGATGCTGCTAGAACAGTAAGCCAACAATAAGCGGCATCCAAAGCATATACCAGTAAATACTACTGTTTTTCTATGTGATACTTCTACTAAATAAACTAGTGTTTTAGTCACTACCTGCCGTAATATACCAGTTAACGTCAACAGTCTACAAGGAGTTCATAGATTCCCATTGTTTATTAGCTGGACTTTTTTCAAAGCCATATGCAACGTTTTATGGTGTCATGTGAGTGTAACCAATGATCAATTTTAATTTCCGAAGGTCCGAAAGCTAGCCTTGAACCTGTCTTGTTTTGATATTTATTTGCAAGGCTAGGCTCAACTAGAGTGCTGTTATCAAACTATTTCGGACAACGAATTTGATGATCCTCAAAATCTAAAATGAATGTACCACGTACTACAGCTTGGCCAGAGTTTAAAGAAGTGTTGCTGAAGAAGCAAAAATCTCGAATACACCCATTTCATCTGTAGTTGATTTTACTATGATCTATTATAGTCTGGGCATGAGTGACAGAGAAAGGATGCCAGGTAGCGCAATGACAATGACTATATGAGAAGTTGATACTAGCTCGAAACAGGTTGAATCTGTGCTTAGCGACAGCGGATGTACCCCATTATGTAACCTGCAACCAACTAGCAGCTATTCTTCCCTTAAATGACCCTCATTTAGGCCTAAACTTCAGACCTGTCCATTTAGGTTCCTCATTTGACTAGATGGTATCTATTGAAAGCACTCAGTTGATGGTAGAACTTGTCTTTAATTGGAATGAATCTGCTCACAGTCACGGACATAGGCAGATATGAGTGACAGACATCTTTTCCTTTACCAGCTCCTCACTCCAGCCTCGCTTTCTAGACCAGCATCACAAACTCGACTGTTAAAAAAATCTAGTCGACTAGTGTGGCTTCGACCCTAGTGCTTAGTGCGACAACAGTGACAACAAGATAGACTCATCAAACCACACAGTCTCCAGATAAGTGCGCTTTGAATATAATTTTTTGGGTTGACAGATAGGGAAGTTATTTTAAGCACTTTGCTGGAATCTTGTGTATATCTCTAACAAATAACATATACTGGTGCAGAGTCTATTCAGAGTCCTAGTGTAACCTGTTTGTTGACTGATCTGCATTAAGGTATGAACGGTGAAGGTGATCCACTTTAACAGTGTTTTCAGACCAGTTGTATGAAATACCAAAATGAAGGACTGCTTTCTGCAAGCAACTGTTTGGGACTCAAACTAATACAGATAGTCAAGGATTTTAGTCATTGATCAGTAGTTGATTGAATCAAAGATGCATATAAATTTGAAAGTGATAACGAAAGGAAAGCATAATTCATTAGTAAGAATAGTGAAAATATGAGGAGAAACGAAATAATTGAGCAGATGTTCTGTTACACTGTGAATTTTAGTTGATATAAGAAAATTTAATGAGCGCTTAGTAGTCATTATTGGTAATACTGATTCATAAGCAGTGTATTGGCCGTGCTACTGCCTAAATGCCCTGACCCAGTCAAGTGGTTGAGATAGGGAACCAGCTTCCTAGTCTTTGACTTGAAAATTGACCCACAAGGTAGTCAAGCAACGTGAGATGCTGCCTTCCCATGGTTTCCAGTGACCAAGGTAGGCTTAAATCCTATTCCTCCATCATGGATAATGGGGTCCATATGCACCACTGGTTTGGAATCAGGGTTTTCCAAATCAGCTAGGCGTATCCTCTGTGTACTCTAATCCTTTACTGCATCAAACATTTGATTTTTCTCCCTTCCTTTTGTCGAAACACCCTTTGTCACGTCAGAGCAGTGCGACTATGAATATAGGCTGTATGAGAGCATTCTGAGAAAATGACCGGGATCATCCGATCTTCGGTTATGTTTAGATACTTCAGGGACTAGTTACGGAACAGCTGAACAATTACTATCAATTGATGAAACACTGTATCAAATCAACTGCAGTAGGGCAAAAATAGATTACACCTCTAGCAACTATATACCTCTTCATGGATCATGGAAACCTGTTTCACAGGTAATATGTTTAAAAAGATAACAGCCAACTGGAACAAGGCTGATTTATTAAAAGGGCGGCAAAATTAAATCGACAAAAGTAACCATAGAGTACTTTTGTGCAGAAACCCAATCCGAACTTGGAAAAAGATAATAATCTCATTAAATGTAACTAAATAGCGTAGCTAATATCTGTAGGCAACACCATCCTTTCTTTAAAACTGGAAAAGTATCTATTTCTAATCTACCTGAAACCGGTATATTATTTCATATAATCTATATGGCCATCTTCTTAGAAATTGGCTTATTTTAATTCATTTTGGAAATGCTAGTTCTACAGGTTGTTGTATTGTATTAATCAAGAACATAACTAGTAACAAGCTCACGAATTACCTCCGTGCATCTCAGTATATTCTTGTATTGCCTTTCGAAAACTTACCTGTTTGGATGTTCAGAAAAATCTCGGCAGTCTACAGCAGGCTTACAGGCTAGACAATGAAAATAGGTCAAAGTGAGCAGATGTCCAAACTAAAGTGGATAGAGTAGGTTTAGACTCGTTAGATGAGGTTTTCAGTTCATGCCTTTTCGGAGATATTTCGAATGAAAAAAATTCAATGGTGTAAATGAAGTCACTTCCATTCATCCGACTGGGATAACAAAGACTATTCACTCTACCTGTTGCTGAAGCGTATTCAGCAAGAATTTATAATTCACTTTGTCATGCTGTTTTACAATCCGTTTTGGAAGTATTATTTTTAGGAATCTTTGGTTGGCTTCTATTTATGCACACTTACCCTGTGGTCATTAGTTCGACTGCTGCAGCGGCCCAAATTTTCATTTAACCTTCAATCACCACCAATATCAGTGCAAGTCTGCCAAATCATGGCTATCTCAGACAGTCAGACTGAAAACTAATGTATTTATAAGTTTTGTCCATAAAACACCTGAAAAGGGCACCACATGATGTGTGGCATGAATAGTTATAGACTTGGTTTCAAAAGTGTATAACAGCCGGTAATTGACCCTAGATGCAGCTGTATATTCGATGTTTTGCAGTCATCATAAGTTCATCCAATCCTAGCCGATTTAACATGAGTTGACTTTCTGTCATATTCGCAATATTATTAACGTAAAAAGTGATATAATAACTTTTTCCTAGACAGATAAGGTTGTAATTACCTTTAGTGACCTCAAAATTGTATTTTCAAATTTTTTACCTTGTGTTTAGATACTGACCCTGTGCACATGCATTTCAATAAACCTTATAACCATTTTTAGCAAGGTATTATTGATTGGTTGGGAGCAGTTTGAATAATTTACTAGAAGAGAGTAAAAAGAACCACTGATTCCAAATAAACTTCAAGAAGCGTCCTTCTCTGACTCAAAAGGACTTTTCCCGTAGTAAAGTAACAGAATAGTGAGTCTTTATCTAGAGGTTTCTAACAAAAGAATACTTGGGGAGATAAATGCTTACTGATTTGATTTACTATTTTGACTGTCACATTTACTCTCGGCATTTTGATAACGAATCTGAAGTCTTCTGATTGTCATGAAAAGTCTTTCTCAAACACCTCTTCTGAATTTGTCTCTGATAGGTTGTTTTTCTTTATTGTGATTCGAAAGTTATGGTCTACAAGATAAAAGACTCAATATGCCAGGCAACTTAAGTTAAAAAATACCTCAATGCTTTTATTAAGAAACTCCAAGTTCCCTCACCCATCAAACTTGTTTAGCATGTTTCGGTCTAAATCTTTCTAAAAAAGATGTCTTATAGTATTCATTAAGACCAAAAGTATTCAGTAAGAAAACTGACGAAAGTTTTCTTGGCGTCATAGCTCTTACTTCTCCATCGTTGACTGGAATGAACTGACTGGCCACTACGGACACATGGGCACCTGTGACGATGCCTCGATATTGTCAGTATTTTCAAACTATCCTATACCTCTCATTCAAACAGTGGCTGTCGTGAGTTCGTGGCCTGTCGGATAACGCTCAGGCGTTTGAAGCCATCGGCCACGGGTTTGAGTCTAAGTGGGAACTACATCGCTTTAAGAGCCAGGTGCTTCCAGCTGAAGAGTCGCAAATAGGATGAATCCACTGTTAGCCAATATCCATCAATTAAATTTAAATTGACGAAATTTAACACGAACATCTATTTTGTATTTCATAACACTGTTTGCAGTAATATACTGTGAATATCTAGGAACACGCTCTAACAATACACATGTTCGCTGTCCAAATATTTCACTTTTAGTGTTGCGTTACATGTAGGTGATGTAAAATAGAAGAAATTTTGGTATTTCTTATCAGGTGTGTGCTTGTGTTTCCTTTATTTAATTCCATCTTACAATTTTTTTCTCCTGAGACTTAAACCTTTTGTGTCGAGTACCTAAGCTTCTTATCTTTACGAACAATGACATGTTTTCCTCTTGTTTAAGGTATCTTTTATTGTGTTATTTAGTTGCCACCCTCAAAAGGAAATTTCAGTTCAGTGTTTCACTTTCTGTCAGTCAACGGTTGAACAAACTATATATTGTCGACCACTAAGAACTCTGTCCAATAAATAATAATACTATGACTCAACCAAATACACATGTTTTATACTAGGCTGAGTCAGACTGATTGAACGATGCCTTTTAAAACAGCCGAGTGACCAACACCAAAGTAGGTGGAACTGGGTATGAACCCAACGCCCACTGACTGAAAGTTAAGAGCTTCAAGTAATAAGCCGCATATTCTAGTTGTTTATCGGTGCTAAAAATGACGACGTTTACATGTGATGTGACAATTTCTTATGACTATCTTTTACTAGTGCTTTAAAGTCGAAAATATGCCCTGTCACAGGGTTATTAGTTTGCAATTTCCGATTCATGACATCGCTTTAACTGTGAAATAAATTGATTCTAAAGGAAGTAACTCACTTGTCTCATCTGACTGATTATATTGCGATTATTTTTCAGACTGTATATGCGTGATGTTAAGAAAGTAGGTGTATTCAACTCCAGTAGTTTACATAGGTATGACAACTTCTGTAACTCTGAAAAACTTAAGTCCTGAAAGAGACCACAGGATTCTGCTTTTAGTGTCTGTTGGAAAACAATGAGTTGTAATACTTGTCTGTTAAAAACTGACTTGCTGGTCGGCTGAATTTCCTGTTAAGAAACCAGACATCGGAGAAGAAACTTTTGGTTGCACCAATCCTGAAAACATCAGTTTTCTGGAACCATAGACGTAAAAGTCACTAGTAAATAAATGTAAGATTGATCTGATAACAGTAGTAAAGAATTTATCAAGAACTAAGTCAGCACTGCTTAAGCACTCCTCAAGGGTGCCTAACAGTTTACTTCTATGGTATGTAGGTTTGACAATGTCTAGCATTTTAAGTGTTCGAATTTTGGGAATAATACAGGTAATGGTGAATCTAGTGGTGAGTGCATGACCTATTTATTAAAATCAAGGAAACTAAGTTGTTTGTTTACTTTTTTAAAAATTTTCATCATAGATCTTATCCTCCTTTTGGTTATTATGTACGCATTAATTTTCGATTTTGTTTTTATTGTACTGTTTCAGTTAATATTGTTTTTTAACACTTGGTTGAAAATTATTTCACACATTAAAGTTAGTGAGGGATGGACTGAATTATGGTAAAATCGTGTTACTTTTATTGTTAATATTTGGTATTTTAATGATAACAATAATCAAATATTTTTTTATAAAACCATCATTTGGGTGTATTATACACATACTCAATAATCACTTTTTCATCTCTCTTTCCATGTACTCATTTGTATACTTATTTTTCTAATGTGTACGTGCATGCATGTAAGTATTTGTTTCTCGTAAAGGTACACGTAAAATGTATTTCACCTTGATGGATGAAAATGAATTTTTTTTTCGCCTAGAGTTATCTGGCGTTTTATTGTTTTCTTTTTTTTATTGCGTGCAACTGCATATATGATATGCGGAAATCTCAGTTTTCTGTTTAACCTGACGCCACTAAAAGAAAAAGAATTTGTGTATCTATTATAAATAATTACAGTAGTATTTATCTTTTTAAGGACAGATTGTAAAGATTGGTTTTATCTCTAACTAATAAAAACAAAAACGTATTTGAAAAGATCTGTTGTACGCGTGTTAAAGGTACACATTCAATGGAAAGGCGAGAATTCACTTTCATACTCAAGCAGAGTATAGAAAACATCAATCTAAACTACTCACTCTTTCTATGAAAAGTAATAATACCGATGATAATAATGGTGCATTTATTCCTTAAACTATTGAATTAGTTTTCATTCATAAAATTCTTCCGGTCTTTTTATTGTTTTATGTGTTAACCATATGACTTTGTCTTATGATTGGCACACAGTAATTTCTTACCCAAACTGTACATACATAATACTACTTTTAGCTAAGCAATAAAATCATGTTCACACTCCCTGTATTGTACACATGAATATATTTGAATTCTTATGTCTGAGCATAATCACTCAAAATGAACATGTAAATCTATTCCATTCTTCTACAACTCCTGTTCATATCATTCCTGAGGAAACTAGGCGGTAGTAAAGGTCAACACCATACGACTAATGAAGTTACTAAGTAATGAATAAATGACCTGAAGTAGTTATTAGCCTAATAATAATATCTTCGATGTGTATACGCCCTCAAATTTATTCACCTTATCTGTATCCAGCACTTTTTTTCTGAAGCAAGACAAAAACAGAGTTTCGAAATGGCTTAGATAGTCTTCTTTATTTACCATCACAACTGTGTATGTTATTTGTTACTGGTGATGTCTTCTTAACATAATTTTCCTATCTATTTGCATGTCCAATGTGAACAAATTTCACATGCTTATATTTTTTGTACTCGCGTGCGTCAACGCTAGGCATATACACATTTGTACTTGAATGATTAAGTTTATTAACTGACAATAATTAGTAGTGATAATGATAACCCTTTATAAACAAAAATTTATTTAACAGTGACCCAAATAAAAAAAGACTGTGAATACAACAATACGTAAAAAGATGTTACAGAAGATAAATAATCAGTAAATAAATGACCTTACCAACTACGAGTATAAATACAAAGAGAATATTTCTCGAGTGAAATTTTATATTTTAACAAGATATATATTACTGTCAAGTGGAAAAGTAGTAAAATGACAGTATCTACAATAATGAACGCCGTTCTGGATTTCCAAGATCATTTTAATTTAGTTCACAATTTTGAATGCATATACTTTTAGTCAAAATAGTTTGATTCTTTAAAGTTAGTACTGTGCCAGCTAGTGATCTTCTGGATACCTGAGATTCAATTACCTGTATTTTTCGAAAGTTACTGGCTTTCCAGCTTATCATGGTTGTAGTATCGTGTTTTGATCTGAAGTACCCATCTCATTTCCGTGATAAAATCTTCGGGATGACTTGCGTTTTACTTATGTATTTAATAGACATTTTAATAACAGGATAATTTATTATTATTAGCCCTGATTTTAAGCAGTTGATGCATCTGACTAAATCTGTGGCCATGGACAATTTAAAATATCTAGAATACTATCAAGTAAACAACATTATTTTATCTTGCAACTCATCTTCTACGTTCAACTTTACTTTGGGAAATTCTGAAATTAACAATTGTATGCCTTCTGAATGACATTTTTATACGAGTACAGAAGGTAGAAGGTTGCACTATATAACATAACAGATGAAATTTAATCATTAAACAGTCGTTTCCTATCACAACACTGGCTGCAATATATACCTTCTAAAATGTTAGACATTCGCAGTAAAATACAGTCGCTTCATTAAAATGACATATGCCGCGACATTTAATGACAGAATAATACGAAATCCGTATTATGACCAGCTAAAATCAAACTGAAGTTTCTTTTTGAATTCAAAAACCTAACTACTTTTTCCTGTGGAACAGTGACTGGAACCTATTTTACTTGAATTTAATACCAAAGAAGCTGATGAAAGTTCACGGGACGCTAGTCTGAAATTATTCCCTTGGAGTAACACGAGAGTAGATTAAGTGAAGTGCTAAAGAGTTGACTAATGAAGGCATATATTGAGATAAATGAAAATAACTGCAGCCTACTAAATCGAATTGCAGAGTTTTGAACTGGTTGAATGAACTATCACTGCCGAAATTATGCCCGACTTTCTGTTCATTCTCTAGTCCAGATCAGACACTAACGCAGCACCGACTGCCTGTTTCATATTATTGCCTTTAATACTGTTATTATTGACATTATTCAGACACAATAATTATTTCGTTTAAAAGCATTGTACAAAGCGTGAGTTGTTAAAAATTATCATTATTTATTAGCATACATTTACAATTAGAGTCGAGCTATCCCGGTCGGATTCATCCTGTAACTTTTATGCAGATAAACGGTACAGAATACTGCAGATACAGTTATTTTATATCAGAATCCATAGTAATGGAATCATCGCAAGTTAGGCAATGCAAAGTGAAAATTAGTTTGTATCAAAACCTAATAATGCCATTCGCAACCTTCTGTTTCGATATCACATCTTCCATTCATGAATATTATAAACAGTCAGCAGATTTAATGATAAATAGTGGCTAGCAGTAGAACCAAGGACATGCGTTTCTTCCTATATGGGTCTCATCAGCCCATATGACAATAGTGGCCGATCGATTTGCTTTAATTAACTACGGGCATTTACAAGCTATAACATAGCTCACGAGATACACTACATCATTTGTATTTCATTAGTGAAACTATCAAAATATTGTTCTTAGGAAAACTGTGATTTGAAATATTTACAAAAATTACTATCATAGGATAGAAAAATTTCAAGATTGAAGTAATTGACACTGACGTACACAAGAACGAAATAAAATTCCATCTCCTATCATCTAACTGAGATCCATTCCCTATTCACTTCGTGTCAACACCTCAAACATGGGATTTATCAGTTTTCTTCCTTCGTAATAAGAACTGTTATCATTATTTTACGCTTAATTCAGAAAGGAAAATGATTATTGTGTGATTTTCTGGTTATTTATTTACGTTCTATTCGAATTTCAGTTGTTTTACTAAGTTTGTAAAATTACTTTGAATAAGAAGCAAAAATTAAATAAGGTAGTCAGAATAGTTCTTTTGTCGAAGTGACAATTAATAAAATTTAGAAATATATTTTGTTTGTTTGTGCGTGTAGGAAAGTCCCAAGCAGACATATTCAAGCAACACAACAACTGATTGCTCTAAATGACGGTATTTAAAAGTTGATAAGTGTTTCACAACAGAAATAATTACTGCTTTTATTATTGAAGGATTATTGTGCATGGTTAAGGAATGTCAATAGGACTGATGCAGTGGAAAAGGTAAACAAAATGTCCTTATGTGCAAAAACTGTTAATAGCAGCTAAATTCTTAACAAACTCATATAGGTTGACAACAATAATGGCCGAAGCTACTCACTGGAAAGGCGTAAACAATTATACTAGCTGAAGATGAATGGCATTTCACTAGGCTACATAAATACGTTATTTTACTATAAAATTAGAATTTACATCTAGTTATATATCATAATACACTAAGCATTTGCATTTGGATGAAGTTCAGTCACCGGAGATTAAAGAAGATTAATAGAGTATATTTATAGTTTCCCTCATTAGAAATACAAATTATTGCTTACTAAATATGTGAGACTACGTAGGAATCCACATGCAGTTGACCAAATCACACACAACTGTATAAAATCAGAAAAGGGACAAAAGTTTGCATAGCAGTATTCGTTACGCATCGCCCAAACACATAGATAGTTTCCAAAAAATTATTGATCAGAATTTAGTGTGTAGTGAGAAATGATATGCTTATGCGGAACTGAAAACCATTCTTGAAAAGAGGAAAGTGAACCCTAGCATTATATGCCAAATTAAGATTGTTAATCCTAATCATTCATATAATATGTGGTGAGTCAGCAACGAGACGAATGTACTGGATGCAAGAGACCACGAATGCGACTTAGAAGATGGCCAGTGTGGAGCATCCGTTGTTTCTGAAAGTGAAAGGAAAACACTTCTACCCTCCATCCAACAGGTCTCAAACTGATATGAAACAATTATTTACCTCTGGTTATTTTCTAATGATTCCGATAGTGACACTAGTTTACAATGTAAACTATCTCGAAACTTATTAAGTCCTCCAAAAAACAAACTTAAAGAACGAAAAATCCTCGTCTTACAAGAAGACACTCCAAATTATGGGTTCGTGCAGATCAGGAGTAACAACTAATACTGGAAAATAATACCAAAAACTTATTTACTTGTGTCGAAAAGTTTCTAAATCTGAAGAGGAGTGTTTAACTATAACTCTTTAGGCCTGCTGTTTTCTGCTTCCCATGAGACTTGAAGAAAATGGATAGATTCTTGAAGGATTTCCATGGATCATACCGCTCATGTGCTTTTGAATTCTCCTCTGCTATCATGAAATGACAGATTTTTCAGACTTAAATTCAAGATTTGTTTTGTTTCTAATACATGAAGGTAGTACACCGGTTACTTCTAACTAATTTCACGAATTTAGAAGGTAAATTAATAGCTTCTCCAATAAGGAAATTCTCAAATTCTTCAGAATTGTATTCATCAAATTAGCTCAGCTACAGTCCATGCACTTCAAAAGAAATCCTGTCTAAGAAAAGTAACCACAACAGAATAATGAATAGAACTTTCACTGTCAATGAATATATTTTAGTCTAAAGTGTACAACTTTACCTAGTAGATGTAATTATCAAAAATACATTACACTACCAGTTATATATGACAGCTAAATTTGTTTCATGGATCTCTATAAACAACAATCAAGTTTTCTCATGATCATTTCTGGTACCAATTCCAATCAACTGGAAATCATTCATTTTCATTTTACATTTGAAGTTACCAAACTTTCAGCATTCGTTTTAATTCTCATTCTAACACACTTAAGTATTCATTGTCTTCGATATGTATTTGTGAATGCAAACTGTAGTTTTAACTTTATGATATAATATAATAATAACATACACAAGAAAAGTTAGGATTTTGTCTAAATTTTGCAGCCTATTCTATATTTAGTCATCTGAATCTTTTCCAATAAAATAAACCGTAGAAGGTATAGGTAAATGTTTTTCTGGATTACGATTTCTGTTATTAGTCCATGCTTTCTAAAACTACACCCCAGCCCCTCAAGAGAAGTTTATTCCATAAAAAGGCAAATACTTAAAAGTTCAGGTTGCCGAATAAAGTTATAACTGTTATAACTATGGGCTTGTGAATTTTTTTGTTCATTTAAAGCGGTAAGTCTTTATATTGAACAGAAGTCAGATAAATTCAACAACAAAAAATATCACAGAATTATGAAGATGTGAAAGATAAGATTTTGTATCACTGGTCATCTACAAAAGGAAACGAACTCAAACCTGGTAGTGGATGGCTGACACTTTCGGCCCAAGAAGTGAGGTTCCTAAGTTCTATCACTGGTGGGGTCGTGGATTTGCGATGCTGAGAAGTTCCACAATAGGATGCAATAGCTATCCATTGCTCCCAGTTTTTCGATGGTTCTCTAGCTGGTGTCAGCCAGTGACGGATACTACCTTTAATAGAAGATCGAGTTACAGAAGACCTAATTTCTCAAGATTATGTAACTATTTATAAGGCAAACAGTAAAAAGTTGCAAAAATATCACTACAGCTTCTTTCGCCAACCAATATCTTGATTTTAAAAGTCTAAAGTTAGTCTGGAGAAAGTTCTGCGACTTTCAGAAAACTTATATCCCTTTAGGGATTTGAATGTGAGCCACTTAGTGGTGAAGTCTCTCTTTAAAACTGGAGTATATGCATAAATTTGTCACCAGAGGATTTCATTGCACCTGTCCAGTCCTAAATCTTCAATACTAATCGAAGTCTGTTGATGAAGTTTGCTACTTAGCTATGTCACATGACGCTGTGGTGCACTATATTTTGGCATCAGTTAGTTGGAAAACCTGATGAAGTGACTACACCGCACACTTGGTCAACAGATCTTAATCAGTACTGGTCACTTAGTAGCTGACAGCTACTTCGTTACCATCCAGTCATCTATTCCTGCGTACAAAAATACATTCAGCAGCATGGTAATCTATCACGTTCAAGATACTCAAGACCAAACTAAAGTAAGTCAATTTCCATCATCCAGTCCTAAAAGAAGTTAGTCATGGCCTAAATAACTCGATAGTAATGTCTCTGACCGCAGTTATGGGGACAGGGCTCCCTCTCTCCCAGTGAACAATGGTTCTCTGGAAACAGAAGATACGCCTTGCCAATGAAAACTGAAAAGAAGGAGGCCTAGTTTAAGGGGTTCTCGTGTACTGCTTCCAGCTATCTAATTTCAGTCAAAGTGTATTGTGCTTCCAGATTGGCAACCACATTACAAAATGATAGGCAAAATTTGGTCAGTACTTAATTCTAGATAATATGAAGTCTGCTATTCTACAGTGACCAGTCAATGTTGGTTAAGCCAATGTTTTAGTATGCTTCCAACATGTTTAGTTCACAAAGATCTTTACTAAACGGTGAAATAATTTAGGCACCTTTGTTACAGTCGTACAACTAGTTACTGATGGACATCACGATTACTTGAAATACGTCCACGGGATAAAAACAAAGACGTAAAGATGGCGAAACTTGTCAGTAATCTAAATAAACATCAGGGTGGTCAGATTTCACAGATATAAAGCGAAGACATGCACAAGCAAGAATTGTAAAACTAAACAGCAAAAAACATATGATAGAGATAAAGGAGATGTAGACAGTCATACACGGTTCCTTATTCAGATGTTATGAAGGCGTTATTTTATCTAGCATCCATTCCCATCATTTTCGAGAAAACAGTGTTAAATAAATTTCTTTATATTTTCTCATTAGTTTGCCTAGTAGAAAAGCCTGAGATGAACTCACAGTATGCCTCCAGGATAATGCGTACACAAATCACGAATTTTCATATATCAGCATGATATCATTCTCATATTCAAGGTAAAATAATCACTGTTTCCGCTTCTGATCCACATCATTATCATACACCTCCTTCAAGGCTGCTCTAAGAATCTCATGGATTGTAAGGCAGACATAAGTCAACGTGGAACCCGACAGACCAGTATATCGGGTCAAGTTGCTGTGGTTCACAATAGCAAGCTAGAAAGAAAAGCATAGAAAGTGAAATTAAGTCGGACAAATGTATATGAAGAGATGGAATAAATAGATAAAATTGAACGAAAACGTTAGGACTTTGAAGAGGACCAACAGTGTATACAACGGCGCCTTTGTAACCTATTTTCGATCATATCACTAAGAGTCTCCGACCATTGGTTCTTATCTTATAGAAAACCCCAACCGGGAGACTTACAACTCACACGGCTTAGACGCTCAGTTGACTACTTCATTAATGAAAATCACTTCTTGATTTAGCCACTTTAACCTTCTTCTAACCCAGCCCGATTCTGACTAACATCGAAAATTGAGTTGATCCATGAGAAGGTGTACAGAACACGTTTTCAAGTCACCTCACTCTGCAGTGATTCAAAACTTCATTGAATCCTTTGCCCAACAACCTACGCCTAACCTTGCTTACCATACGCCGGTAATGCTATGAAAATACCGGTAATTTCTTTTTATCTTTAACTTTCAAAGGTCATGTCTCACAGTTGCATAGTAAGACAGAGTGGGTTGTCGCACAGTTTACTCTTCCTTGAATAGATAGTCGAATATGTCTCTGCAGTCAGGTATTAGGTGAGTCAGTAAATGCGAAACGGGCCTTATGAACCCAAACTGGAGTTCTGCGAGCAATCAACCCTTTAGGCTGATGCGGCTCCAAGTGAGGTGGTCAACACATTGGAACAGACCAATCCTAAAGCATCATCTTGCATTTGACAGATTCGAAATGCATGCCAAACCTACTCAGATTTGTGTTTAAGATATTCAAGAAACTGAATTTTCACAGCATCTTCACCTAACATGACAATGTCGTCTGTGTACTCCAGGTCAATTAATTGCCCTCCCGACAGTTATCCAAGCCCTAAAAATTTCGAGGTACCTAAAGTTATAGCCAATACAACGTCTATGGCAAAACTTGACAAGAATGTTGACAGTGGGAATGTCAGAAGAACATCACCGGTTGTTTCCATTTCAGACGACAACCCTCAATAAGCCATTACATGACTTTTTGAGTTGTAGTAGAAAGCTTTATCTAGCGGCACATCCTTGCTTGACATTCCTTTCATTGTCAGAATATGCCACGACAGCTCACAGTCAACAGGGTTGAATCCCTCCTTCACGTCAAGAAATAAGGCGAGTCGTCAACTAGTGAGTACACCTGAGTTCTACGACCTGGTGGAGGTCAAACACCTGATCGACGCATCCTTGTTCAGGTCATAAACCTATCTGGCTTGTCTGAGTTTGTCGTTTTGAAGCTCCAGTTAGGCACTGGACAAATATGGACACTGAGCTCCTGGAAAAGATGTTAGGCAAACCGATTTCTCCATATTCGTCACAAGAAGACCCACCTCCTTACGCATAAACTACAACGATCGGCAATCTAGATCAGTTTGATAGGGTTGCCTATGACTTCAGTCGCTAGCTAGAACTCCCATTACTTTACTCACTAACTTCTCACATCTATTTTCAAATGATCCCGGTGGCAAAGGTTGGTTCCTCCTAGTGTGCACCGTTTTAGGTTTGAAACAGTCTTCTCAAAACCTTATTCATATTGGGGCTGCGCATTGTGTAACAGAAGTGTGGATGCAGGCCAGTTGAACTGCTCTTAAGCATCTGTTCACCGTTCTACCTGTCTACTTTCAAAAATTGTCTGGGAGTCATATGTTTGGTGATGGTCTCACCACTAACCATTGTTACTTCTTGATAGTTTCCTAAATAAGTCCGAATAATTACCAACTCCACCACACACCAATGCTCACTATCATTGGGAAGACGCAAAGTTAATTTAATCTTGAAGTGCTTTTACCCCTGGTTGTTGTTGAAGCCAACTGGGATGTGTCTTCTTGCATCAATCAGTTAGGATGAGGTTAGGGGAACCATCTGAGACTTCATACCCTTCAGATGTAGATTACCTGCTCACTTAGCCGTTATTTCTACACTGGACTGAATATCATACCACCATTCATCAGGCGGGGAATTCCTACTAGGTCCAGACACGTATTTCACCACCTCCTCCTTAAATGCGTACTTGAAGCTATCGGGTTTGGGTAGAGCACAAAGAGGCTTTAAAACTGACTGATTCCTGCGACGATTGAGGCACAAATAAGCATGCCTGTAATAAGACATGAGTGGAATCTAAGCGTGTACTCGAAAAAGAGCCATAATCACTTAAAAATCACCTCCACAGATGGCTCAGGGTATCATAACCTATCCATGTACACCACTGATTAGATGTCGACTGACGCCAACTGAGACAGTGTCTCTCCTTATGCATGAAGAAAGCACCAATCAAAAGTATGTACATATCAGCACAAAATTGCAGGTGAGATCACCGCTATTAGTTAGTTGATAATGAACACAGCATATGCCTTCGAAACCCCATTAAAACTGCCTCAGATCCCCTAATACAGCTTCAACGTAACCAGTTAACATGATTGCATCATCTAACCAAAGCCAGTGTATGTTGATGGTGAGTGTCGTGATAATTCTCACTCCGTACAAATATATTCAGTCGGACAGTGTATAGGTGGCGATCGATTGTTATCCACTTCAGAAATGCGCGTTTCCCTCTACAGCAATAACCCAACTAAGGACTCTGAAGTAGGTTGTCACTGAATCCCCCGATACTCGTAAATTCAGTTTCTCAGATTTACTACATTACTGTATAGAAACAAGTAGATAAACACGCTTGATTGCTGTAGCCGTGTATATAAACGTCAAGAGATCTGACACGAAAAAGGGCTGTATGAATCTAGGGATCTCAGAAGGGTATATATTGCTAGTTTGGTTCGTTAACAATGGTAACAAGGTAGGAAGTCGAGGAATCTGTAGGGGTTTCGGTGCTTGTTTCAGTAAGTTAAGCCAAGAGAGGAAATAAGGCTACGGAAGGTTAGTCGTGGTTATTTAGGAATTTGTTTCTGCCAGGTATCTGAACGAGAAAATAGAATAGTTTCACATGATCACGAAGCCAGCAAGACATCTGCTTCAGGCTGGTCACTTACAGCCTTTCGGCATTGTTGGATTGAGATTTGATTATGTCAACACTGAATAGGAGAAACCGATAGTTTGGGGACGGGAATACTACAGGGTAGGGATTACTGTGCTATTTCCGAGACCGACCACCACTGAACACACTCCGCAGAGGAAAGAGAGAATCAGCATGTCTGGATATAATCATCCGTTCTAGCCAGTGTAGCTCATTGAGTTATTGTGATGTTCAAGTATGACCACCACCTCAAGATAACTGCAGACTCTTGATTGATCAAGGAATGGTGAGAGTAACAGGCTAAAAAGTATTGTACCACCAGTTTGGGTCAAGGGGATATTGGACTTATCCTATGAGTATCTGATAGATATAGATTTTAGTATCTTCCAGTTGATGGATAATCACTATGTACGTGTATATCGGACCCCAAAATGGTGTGTATTAGCGAAAATTGTTGACGAAACTGGATACGATAACTTAGTTAACATAGGGGGTAGTAAAAAAAGAGTATCAAAATGCAAAACACATACTCACTTAGCCTTAGTGACGCTTTATTGATTCGCATGAAATAACAGACTAATTATGTTTTAAAACGCGAAATGAATGTGATAAGAAATTTTATGTGCATAATAAGTCAAGAACCAGACACAACGACCGATTGCTGATTGGCAAATTAATTTCCATGAGTTGAAACTGGGCCAGATTTCTTATCTTCACATTATGGTCATAAGAGTTGTGGTACTGGTCACTTTCATATCCTTAATGGGGTGTCATCGCGTTTCAGATACTGATAAACGGAGTTTGAAGAACTGACACAATTAGGAACCATTGTTAACTCTTGTATTGAGGAGAGACTGACCTTAAATTACTTTCGCGAATGATTGTCATTTAATTCCTGTTTTCTAATATAATGTCACCTTAGTTGAAAGCGTCATCACAGTCTTAAAACAACTGTGCTTCGTATAAGAGGAAAATACTTGCACATTAATCGCAACCAATACACTAGCATCAACGAAATCCGACCTCCTTTTAAAAGTATCCCTTGAACCAGAAAACCACTAGCTTCAAAGTTCCATAAATACTCCAGTTACATTCTGGTGGCATTGTGTTGGTTTTGCTCAGTGGTGGTATTTGATGGCTCCTCCTACTATTTCAACAACCGTGATAACCCCTTACTTCTGGTGAGAACAGTGAGTATTTTCGAATGAAAAATCAATTTCCAACCTGCCTCATATTCCTAAGGCATATAAGAATCAACATTGCCAAAGAGAGCTCTGTTCTAACTTCTGTTTTATGGAGAACCGGTAAAGGGAAAGGGCAGAGAGTGAATCACGGGAGGAGTGTTTATTATGACAATTCTTCACATTACTGATAAAATATTATAACCTTCTATTGAAATATCAGTTTGCACAACATGTTTCAGTTCATCATCATCTTCTTCTATTTCGTCTTGCCGTTGATACGCCCACCTCCTCTTTTGCGCTTCTCCGGATAGAATATTTATCCATCGCTCATAATTGTCTATGACTTCTTCCGACTTCTCAACATATACTACTTATATGCACTCTTATCAGTAGCACCCATTACACTGGAATAAGTAAATTTAGAACGTGTATATTACTCAGTTTATCTTAAGTCATAGATAATATCCATGACTTTATCTAGAACACATGTTCAAATGTTGAAAATAGGCAGTATTCATTACTACTCATCACTTCCCACGAAATATTACCGTTTATCCAGTCGAAGATGAAGAAAATCAGATAATGTAAAGCGACACTCCACGCAGTGCTTCTCTGAGATTAATGATATCCGATGTCCAAATAGACGAAGAGTAATTTGGGAAATTTCTGTGTACCCGTAAACTTTGTAATTGTTAACATGCCTTGCTGTGTCATGATTCTTCACTGTTGGGGAGACCAATAGAAGGACGAAACAGCTTTTCAGTGCCCCTAGATTTTCGTTATTTTTTCAACGGATATCAGTCAGTGATGAAATCGGCCTTCAAAACTAATTAATCGCCTAAAACCTATAATTTAATCAGATGGATTCCTGCTGTACGTCCATAACAGATACTGATGGACAGGGCCTGGGATTCGCTAATGTCTTGCACCTCCAAAAGTCACGGTCTACAGCTATATAATCAAAGAAGGAGAAGTGATTCTGACATACTTAGAAAATTCGTAGATCATTTCCAGGTTATCTCGAAAAAAATTGTTCATTACGAGGTAAACTGGTGTAACTGCATGTAGCAGTAGGTTTACCTCGCATTAAAATATTTGTTTCAGTTTATGTCAGTACATACACATACTTTATGTAGGATGTGCTTGTTACTGCTTCCTGATAAATTTTTGATTCAGTAAAACTGTGATAACTTTTAATTCGCAGTAGGAAATTAAGAAATTCCCTGATATTTTCAGGATATTTCGTAAAACAAGTTTTTTACGTATTGGTAACCTGGAATCACGTAACTAAAACAAGTCAAGTTAGTAGAAAGACTGCATGAACCATATAAGCAGAAAACAAAATTTTTCAAAATCTGCTGTGATTCAGGTTAGTAGTTTGTTGACGTGTTTCAAATCCTTAACAATGTGTCATGGTCGGTTTCCCCTTCAATCATGTTTCATAATACTTGAACATTTATTTATATGCAGAAATCAGATTTGTAGTTGGGTTATCGCTACAGTAAACTGTACCACATCTAGGACTGTGCGAAATGATTTACTTCAGGACATACATGAGAAAGCTAATCTAAGGAGATGGTAAAGGTCTAGCGAAACCTAAAGTGGTGAAAATAGTCTTTGTTGTGCCGTAGACAATGAAGTGCTTACCATATACGGATAATTGCCTAACAGCCAAAGTCTATACTTGTTAAATGTCGTAGAAAACGACAGTTTTGACCTATCTGAGGAAAATGTTTGCATCGAAACTTTTCCCTGTGCATTTCACCAAGACTGAAGCAGCAGCTGCTTCTGATAAATCAGAAAGCGAAATAAAGTCTGCTTTCTTTCAAAGACTAGAATGCGACAAAATAAATTCCCAAACGAAACATAGTTCTTACTACTTAGAAAGTCAACTACGCTTTCTAAGAATAACTTGAATGAATTTTTGAAATAGAAAGTAGCTTTATCGTTAACTCAATGAACATTGATCACATATAAATAAACCTTCGATTAGATTAAATTTGCTTCAGAATTATTATCTTCATAAAATACGCTTCAGTATGTAAAAGCTAGAATATTCATTTCAATAACTGACATAATCCACTTTGGCTCAGTAAAAGTTTGTGGACCCATTAAAAAACTCCAATCAAATCAGTAAATTGAGCATTATTCAATGAGCTTCACTCATAAAAATGTTACGATAAATCGATAAATGAAGAAGCAGTTAACCTTAAATTTGCTATAGATCTAATTCGTATGAAGTATAAGCTGCTCTGACGATTTGGAAGCTTTTTTGTTTTCTAAAAGTACTATATTAGGGGAAATAAAAAATCGAGCAAATTTATGTATCTTTCTTTTACGAACAGTTACCACGGAAGTGGAAATTATCTCAAATATCATTTTGACCAAATGAAGGAGCCTATATGTCAAGACAGACTGATCAGTTCGATACAATCAACGATGGTATAATATAAGCAATAACACTATCAAACTGAATCACAGCAGATTTTGAAAAATTTTGTTTTCTGCTTATATGGTTCATGCAGTCTTTCTACTAACTTGACTTGTTTTAGTTACGTGATTCCAGGTTACCAATACGTAAAAAACTTGTTTTACGAAATATCCTGAAAATATCAGGGAATTTCTTAATTTCCTACTGCGAATTAAAAGTTATCACAGTTTTACTGAATCAAAAATTTATCAGGAAGCAGTAACAAGCACATCCTACATAAAGTATGTGTATGTACTGACATAAACTGAAACAAATATTTTAATGCGAGGTAAACCTACTGCTACATGCAGTTACACCAGTTTACCTCGTAATGAACAATTTTTTTCGAGATAACCTGGAAATGATCTACGAATTTTCTAAGTATGTCAGAATCACTTCTCCTTCTTTGATTATATAGCTGTAGACCGTGACTTTTGGAGGTGCAAGACATTAGCGAATCCCAGGCCCTGTCCATCAGTATCTGTTATGGACGTACAGCAGGAATCCATCTGATTAAATTATAGGTTTTAGGCGATTAATTAGTTTTGAAGGCCGATTTCATCACTGACTGATATCCGTTGAAAAAATAACGAAAATCTAGGGGCACTGAAAAGCTGTTTCGTCCTTCTATTGGTCTCCCCAACAGTGAAGAATCATGACACAGCAAGGCATGTTAACAATTACAAAGTTTACGGGTACACAGAAATTTCCCAAATTACTCTTCGTCTATTTGGACATCGGATATCATTAATCTCAGAGAAGCACTGCGTGGAGTGTCGCTTTACATTATCTGATTTTCTTCATCTTCGACTGGATAAACGGTAATATTTCGTGGGAAGTGATGAGTAGTAATGAATACTGCCTATTTTCAACATTTGAACATGTGTTCTAGATAAAGTCATGGATATTATCTATGACTTAAGATAAACTGAGTAATATACACGTTCTAAATTTACTTATTCCAGTGTAATGGGTGCTACTGATAAGAGTGCATATAAGTAGTATATGTTGAGAAGTCGGAAGAAGTCATAGACAATTATGAGCGATGGATAAATATTCTATCCGGAGAAGCGCAAAAGAGGAGGTGGGCGTATCAACGGCAAGACGAAATAGAAGAAGATGATGATGAACTGAAACATGTTGTGCAAACTGATATTTCAATAGAAGGTTATAATATTTTATCAGTAATGTGAAGAATTGTCATAATAAACACTCCTCCCGTGATTCACTCTCTGCCCTTTCCCTTTACCGGTTCTCCATAAAACAGAAGTTAGAACAGAGCTCTCTTTGGCAATGTTGATTCTTATATGCCTTAGGAATATGAGGCAGGTTGGAAATTGATTTTTCATTCGAAAATACTCACTGTTCTCACCAGAAGTAAGGGGTTATCACGGTTGTTGAAATAGTAGGAGGAGCCATCAAATACCACCACTGAGCAAAACCAACACAATGCCACCAGAATGTAACTGGAGTATTTATGGAACTTTGAAGCTAGTGGTTTTCTGGTTCAAGGGATACTTTTAAAAGGAGGTCGGATTTCGTTGATGCTAGTGTATTGGTTGCGATTAATGTGCAAGTATTTTCCTCTTATACGAAGCACAGTTGTTTTAAGACTGTGATGACGCTTTCAACTAAGGTGACATTATATTAGAAAACAGGAATTAAATGACAATCATTCGCGAAAGTAATTTAAGGTCAGTCTCTCCTCAATACAAGAGTTAACAATGGTTCCTAATTGTGTCAGTTCTTCAAACTCCGTTTATCAGTATCTGAAACGCGATGACACCCCATTAAGGATATGAAAGTGACCAGTACCACAACTCTTATGACCATAATGTGAAGATAAGAAATCTGGCCCAGTTTCAACTCATGGAAATTAATTTGCCAATCAGCAATCGGTCGTTGTGTCTGGTTCTTGACTTATTATGCACATAAAATTTCTTATCACATTCATTTCGCGTTTTAAAACATAATTAGTCTGTTATTTCATGCGAATCAATAAAGCGTCACTAAGGCTAAGTGAGTATGTGTTTTGCATTTTGATACTCTTTTTTTACTACCCCCTATGTTAACTAAGTTATCGTATCCAGTTTCGTCAACAATTTTCGCTAATACACACCATTTTGGGGTCCGATATACACGTACATAGTGATTATCCATCAACTGGAAGATACTAAAATCTATATCTATCAGATACTCATAGGATAAGTCCAATATCCCCTTGACCCAAACTGGTGGTACAATACTTTTTAGCCTGTTACTCTCACCATTCCTTGATCAATCAAGAGTCTGCAGTTATCTTGAGGTGGTGGTCATACTTGAACATCACAATAACTCAATGAGCTACACTGGCTAGAACGGATGATTATATCCAGACATGCTGATTCTCTCTTTCCTCTGCGGAGTGTGTTCAGTGGTGGTCGGTCTCGGAAATAGCACAGTAATCCCTACCCTGTAGTATTCCCGTCCCCAAACTATCGGTTTCTCCTATTCAGTGTTGACATAATCAAATCTCAATCCAACAATGCCGAAAGGCTGTAAGTGACCAGCCTGAAGCAGATGTCTTGCTGGCTTCGTGATCATGTGAAACTATTCTATTTTCTCGTTCAGATACCTGGCAGAAACAAATTCCTAAATAACCACGACTAACCTTCCGTAGCCTTATTTCCTCTCTTGGCTTAACTTACTGAAACAAGCACCGAAACCCCTACAGATTCCTCGACTTCCTACCTTGTTACCATTGTTAACGAACCAAACTAGCAATATATACCCTTCTGAGATCCCTAGATTCATACAGCCCTTTTTCGTGTCAGATCTCTTGACGTTTATATACACGGCTACAGCAATCAAGCGTGTTTATCTACTTGTTTCTATACAGTAATGTAGTAAATCTGAGAAACTGAATTTACGAGTATCGGGGGATTCAGTGACAACCTACTTCAGAGTCCTTAGTTGGGTTATTGCTGTAGAGGGAAACGCGCATTTCTGAAGTGGATAACAATCGATCGCCACCTATACACTGTCCGACTGAATATATTTGTACGGAGTGAGAATTATCACGACACTCACCATCAACATACACTGGCTTTGGTTAGATGATGCAATCATGTTAACTGGTTACGTTGAAGCTGTATTAGGGGATCTGAGGCAGTTTTAATGGGGTTTCGAAGGCATATGCTGTGTTCATTATCAACTAACTAATAGCGGTGATCTCACCTGCAATTTTGTGCTGATATGTACATACTTTTGATTGGTGCTTTCTTCATGCATAAGGAGAGACACTGTCTCAGTTGGCGTCAGTCGACATCTAATCAGTGGTGTACATGGATAGGTTATGATACCCTGAGCCATCTGTGGAGGTGATTTTTAAGTGATTATGGCTCTTTTTCGAGTACACGCTTAGATTCCACTCATGTCTTATTACAGGCATGCTTATTTGTGCCTCAATCGTCGCAGGAATCAGTCAGTTTTAAAGCCTCTTTGTGCTCTACCCAAACCCGATAGCTTCAAGTACGCATTTAAGGAGGAGGTGGTGAAATACGTGTCTGGACCTAGTAGGAATTCCCCGCCTGATGAATGGTGGTATGATATTCAGTCCAGTGTAGAAATAACGGCTAAGTGAGCAGGTAATCTACATCTGAAGGGTATGAAGTCTCAGATGGTTCCCCTAACCTCATCCTAACTGATTGATGCAAGAAGACACATCCCAGTTGGCTTCAACAACAACCAGGGGTAAAAGCACTTCAAGATTAAATTAACTTTGCGTCTTCCCAATGATAGTGAGCATTGGTGTGTGGTGGAGTTGGTAATTATTCGGACTTATTTAGGAAACTATCAAGAAGTAACAATGGTTAGTGGTGAGACCATCACCAAACATATGACTCCCAGACAATTTTTGAAAGTAGACAGGTAGAACGGTGAACAGATGCTTAAGAGCAGTTCAACTGGCCTGCATCCACACTTCTGTTACACAATGCGCAGCCCCAATATGAATAAGGTTTTGAGAAGACTGTTTCAAACCTAAAACGGTGCACACTAGGAGGAACCAACCTTTGCCACCGGGATCATTTGAAAATAGATGTGAGAAGTTAGTGAGTAAAGTAATGGGAGTTCTAGCTAGCGACTGAAGTCATAGGCAACCCTATCAAACTGATCTAGATTGCCGATCGTTGTAGTTTATGCGTAAGGAGGTGGGTCTTCTTGTGACGAATATGGAGAAATCGGTTTGCCTAACATCTTTTCCAGGAGCTCAGTGTCCATATTTGTCCAGTGCCTAACTGGAGCTTCAAAACGACAAACTCAGACAAGCCAGATAGGTTTATGACCTGAACAAGGATGCGTCGATCAGGTGTTTGACCTCCACCAGGTCGTAGAACTCAGGTGTACTCACTAGTTGACGACTCGCCTTATTTCTTGACGTGAAGGAGGGATTCAACCCTGTTGACTGTGAGCTGTCGTGGCATATTCTGACAATGAAAGGAATGTCAAGCAAGGATGTGCCGCTAGATAAAGCTTTCTACTACAACTCAAAAAGTCATGTAATGGCTTATTGAGGGTTGTCGTCTGAAATGGAAACAACCGGTGATGTTCTTCTGACATTCCCACTGTCAACATTCTTGTCAAGTTTTGCCATAGACGTTGTATTGGCTATAACTTTAGGTACCTCGAAATTTTTAGGGCTTGGATAACTGTCGGGAGGGCAATTAATTGACCTGGAGTACACAGACGACATTGTCATGTTAGGTGAAGATGCTGTGAAAATTCAGTTTCTTGAATATCTTAAACACAAATCTGAGTAGGTTTGGCATGCATTTCGAATCTGTCAAATGCAAGATGATGCTTTAGGATTGGTCTGTTCCAATGTGTTGACCACCTCACTTGGAGCCGCATCAGCCTAAAGGGTTGATTGCTCGCAGAACTCCAGTTTGGGTTCATAAGGCCCGTTTCGCATTTACTGACTCACCTAATACCTGACTGCAGAGACATATTCGACTATCTATTCAAGGAAGAGTAAACTGTGCGACAACCCACTCTGTCTTACTATGCAACTGTGAGACATGACCTTTGAAAGTTAAAGATAAAAAGAAATTACCGGTATTTTCATAGCATTACCGGCGTATGGTAAGCAAGGTTAGGCGTAGGTTGTTGGGCAAAGGATTCAATGAAGTTTTGAATCACTGCAGAGTGAGGTGACTTGAAAACGTGTTCTGTACACCTTCTCATGGATCAACTCAATTTTCGATGTTAGTCAGAATCGGGCTGGGTTAGAAGAAGGTTAAAGTGGCTAAATCAAGAAGTGATTTTCATTAATGAAGTAGTCAACTGAGCGTCTAAGCCGTGTGAGTTGTAAGTCTCCCGGTTGGGGTTTTCTATAAGATAAGAACCAATGGTCGGAGACTCTTAGTGATATGATCGAAAATAGGTTACAAAGGCGCCGTTGTATACACTGTTGGTCCTCTTCAAAGTCCTAACGTTTTCGTTCAATTTTATCTATTTATTCCATCTCTTCATATACATTTGTCCGACTTAATTTCACTTTCTATGCTTTTCTTTCTAGCTTGCTATTGTGAACCACAGCAACTTGACCCGATATACTGGTCTGTCGGGTTCCACGTTGACTTATGTCTGCCTTACAATCCATGAGATTCTTAGAGCAGCCTTGAAGGAGGTGTATGATAATGATGTGGATCAGAAGCGGAAACAGTGATTATTTTACCTTGAATATGAGAATGATATCATGCTGATATATGAAAATTCGTGATTTGTGTACGCATTATCCTGGAGGCATACTGTGAGTTCATCTCAGGCTTTTCTACTAGGCAAACTAATGAGAAAATATAAAGAAATTTATTTAACACTGTTTTCTCGAAAATGATGGGAATGGATGCTAGATAAAATAACGCCTTCATAACATCTGAATAAGGAACCGTGTATGACTGTCTACATCTCCTTTATCTCTATCATATGTTTTTTGCTGTTTAGTTTTACAATTCTTGCTTGTGCATGTCTTCGCTTTATATCTGTGAAATCTGACCACCCTGATGTTTATTTAGATTACTGACAAGTTTCGCCATCTTTACGTCTTTGTTTTTATCCCGTGGACGTATTTCAAGTAATCGTGATGTCCATCAGTAACTAGTTGTACGACTGTAACAAAGGTGCCTAAATTATTTCACCGTTTAGTAAAGATCTTTGTGAACTAAACATGTTGGAAGCATACTAAAACATTGGCTTAACCAACATTGACTGGTCACTGTAGAATAGCAGACTTCATATTATCTAGAATTAAGTACTGACCAAATTTTGCCTATCATTTTGTAATGTGGTTGCCAATCTGGAAGCACAATACACTTTGACTGAAATTAGATAGCTGGAAGCAGTACACGAGAACCCCTTAAACTAGGCCTCCTTCTTTTCAGTTTTCATTGGCAAGGCGTATCTTCTGTTTCCAGAGAACCATTGTTCACTGGGAGAGAGGGAGCCCTGTCCCCATAACTGCGGTCAGAGACATTACTATCGAGTTATTTAGGCCATGACTAACTTCTTTTAGGACTGGATGATGGAAATTGACTTACTTTAGTTTGGTCTTGAGTATCTTGAACGTGATAGATTACCATGCTGCTGAATGTATTTTTGTACGCAGGAATAGATGACTGGATGGTAACGAAGTAGCTGTCAGCTACTAAGTGACCAGTACTGATTAAGATCTGTTGACCAAGTGTGCGGTGTAGTCACTTCATCAGGTTTTCCAACTAACTGATGCCAAAATATAGTGCACCACAGCGTCATGTGACATAGCTAAGTAGCAAACTTCATCAACAGACTTCGATTAGTATTGAAGATTTAGGACTGGACAGGTGCAATGAAATCCTCTGGTGACAAATTTATGCATATACTCCAGTTTTAAAGAGAGACTTCACCACTAAGTGGCTCACATTCAAATCCCTAAAGGGATATAAGTTTTCTGAAAGTCGCAGAACTTTCTCCAGACTAACTTTAGACTTTTAAAATCAAGATATTGGTTGGCGAAAGAAGCTGTAGTGATATTTTTGCAACTTTTTACTGTTTGCCTTATAAATAGTTACATAATCTTGAGAAATTAGGTCTTCTGTAACTCGATCTTCTATTAAAGGTAGTATCCGTCACTGGCTGACACCAGCTAGAGAACCATCGAAAAACTGGGAGCAATGGATAGCTATTGCATCCTATTGTGGAACTTCTCAGCATCGCAAATCCACGACCCCACCAGTGATAGAACTTAGGAACCTCACTTCTTGGGCCGAAAGTGTCAGCCATCCACTACCAGGTTTGAGTTCGTTTCCTTTTGTAGATGACCAGTGATACAAAATCTTATCTTTCACATCTTCATAATTCTGTGATATTTTTTGTTGTTGAATTTATCTGACTTCTGTTCAATATAAAGACTTACCGCTTTAAATGAACAAAAAAATTCACAAGCCCATAGTTATAACAGTTATAACTTTATTCGGCAACCTGAACTTTTAAGTATTTGCCTTTTTATGGAATAAACTTCTCTTGAGGGGCTGGGGTGTAGTTTTAGAAAGCATGGACTAATAACAGAAATCGTAATCCAGAAAAACATTTACCTATACCTTCTACGGTTTATTTTATTGGAAAAGATTCAGATGACTAAATGTAGATTAGGCTTGACCTTTGAGTTCCAGGTTTATGGTCATAGTTTTTTGAGATCTGAGTGGATTACTGGTTTCGCGTATCTCACTTTGCCATTTAAATTTTGGCTTGGATAGCTATATTCTTCAAGCGTGTTTCTCATGAAGTCAAGTTCAAATTGGACACAATGTGCGCAACAAATGTTTGTTTATGATAGCAGAACGGTTGAATTAGTTTTCATTACCTATGATCAGGTTTTAGTAGATGGATCATCCTAGTGTCCCATCGCTGCTTGTTGCAATCGGCATTTCAAGAAAAGGAATAAATGATGAAAATTCCTTCTCTTGGGTGAACTTTAACATTGATTTATAACTGTTGATCGCTTGCAGAATATTATCCATATAGATATCTGTATCACAAATAACAAATATATCATGCATGTATCTCAGCAGAAGTTAAAATAACTCCAAACTTGGTTAAAATTAGAATTTTACAAGTTTGATGTAAAACAATATACAATCAAGTGCAGTAATGTAGATCTGATTGCCATCCCTTCATCCTACCAGTATATATCATCGCTGAAAGAAAATAGCATATTAAAATTAAGCTTCATAAATGGCCCTCTCGGGCTGTTTTTTAGAACTACTTTTACATCACGCGAATCCACGTAACCGTATATGTAACAGTCAATTTAAGTGAGTGGCACACTGGTAAACAATGAGGTAGCAATTAAAGAAAGCATGACTTCACTAATGATGTCAGTATCCTTATTGCCACCAATAAATTGACACGTACCACGAATAGAATAACGGGATACGTGTCTTCTAACTGGCTCTTGTATTTCATCCAACTACTCCACAATATAATTGTGTGAAGAACTTGAAATATACGAAATTAGACGAAGAGGTAACCCTGACTTTTGCATTTTTGACAATCCATGCAGACAAGGAATTACTGAACAAACGGGTTGAATGTGTTCCCTCAAATCAGAGGAAAGTGATGTATCATCCTTCATTTTCTCCAAGATACCTGTGAGTTGGTCCTTGGAATTTTGTGATCTCGACATTTTATACAGCACTTGCGTTTTCTTTTAATTAATCCGTCTACTTCATATTACCAAACTATTTGTTTGTTTATGAGCTGTATAGTGTTTCCACACTTTATTAGTCTATATGTACCCTATGAGTGATCTATAAATCTAACTTAACTGCATTTTGGTTCTTTTCAATCGTATCTTTTATTTTGTATTGAAAATATTTTCGGCTTTTTAAATGGTTGTACTTTGGTGAGTTTTCAGCTGATTGCTCTCTGTGTGTTAGTTTATACACCCAGAAATATTTTGCTACATCCCTATTACTTTAGTATTTTTCAGGTCGTTGTTTATGATCACCGCTTCAAATCGACCTATTATATTTCGGGTGAAATCCGTTTCAAGCATCTTCAGAGCAACTACTTAAATTTAAACTAATTATGTGATATAATTCTGATCCCCATAAGCAAATTACTATCAACATTTATTTGTACAAGTGGCTTGTTTACTCAAAGTGTCATTCAATAATAGAAAGAAGGGTATAATTGTGTTTACTTGCTCCTGACATTTTTGTTTTAAAGGACTATGATAAGCTTAAGTGAATCAAAATACTGGAATATGTATGGAGAAAGGTGACAAATAAGTTGCTTACAATATTCAGCTTGCAATATTTACATGCCAAAAGATGTAAGTGAGTCAACTACTAGATGTTGGTATTTTTGGCCCTCGGGTACCGGTAATGACAAGAGCACTGTAAGAAGAAAAACGGTGGTATAAAATATCAAGACCTTTATACACTCAGTCATACTCTTCTCAGTTTTCTTGCAAAAATGTGCAACTAATAACTTCCATCTGTTGAAAAACACCGTAAGTAACCAAATCCTAATGATATGAGAAAAAAACAAAATAATGCCAAAAGTTATGAAGGCTAGGCCATAATCGTCAAGAAGGAACCCCTGATAATTTTTAGACGATTGAAGTATAAACAGGGGTAAGTGCAATATTATGAGGCCTAAAGGTTTTTCATGCGTTTTCCAGGAAATTAGTAGTTACAAATCAACAAGAAGTCAAAACATTTATTAGGGCAAAAATATGCAAACTAAAGTAGCCAGGATGTTGTCCACAGATCTTGGTATATCTATGCTTTACACCACGAATGTAGTAAAACAGCCTACGTAACTACTAAATATCTTGGAAATAATTGGTTAATAGCTACGAACATCTGGCGGCATGCTTAACACTGGGCCACCGAAAAGTTTCCACAGAATTAATTTTATCAAAATCTTCCCTTTCAGTCTTTAGTCTTCTACTCATGCTTTTGAAACACGCCCTGCACTCTCTCACATTTTAGAACGTTTTAAAACTGTAGTTTTTGTAAGCCAGCATCAAAGCAAAGAAGAAACCTTGCGCCGGTAAGAAATGGTCTTATAAATACATGAAAATGCAACACGCTGCTATTCGTAAGGCATCTGTGTTGAATTTCAGGTATTCACTTGCTGAATAAACTAGTCATTAAAATTTCACACGTTTTTCTATTCACTCACTAGTCTAAACCAGAAGCTGATTTACAACAATTATTTCGTTTAAAATTCTGTACAGGGAATCGGTTTGCTGAAATATTAAGTGCTGAGAGTTTCGTGCCGTCACACATGCTGTCTGAAATAAAACAGTCATAATTATTTAAACAGCAGCTTTGCAGCGACAAGTTTTGTCAACGAGTACAGAAAATCATTTTACAGTTCGAGCAGTCAAGTGTGAGGCTATAAATGCTGATGTCTTGAAGAATACAACTGAACTATTTAAAAAAGTCATGCATGTCAAAACCAACTGTCACCGAGATCTCTCAGCAATCGATGCAAATTGTAAACCGAGTTGTCGTGCACAAAAATAAACCATATTAGAGTAGAAAGCTTCTTTCAGTTAGAAAAGTTTTTTTAAATTGAAGTTAAAATAATAAATGATACTTTCTGAATGTCCTGTTCGTTGACAATATTTAGATACTTCACGACCGACTGAAGAGACTCCAGTTTCTGTATCTGATTTTGCAGCACCAAACATGAAAGCAAAATAGAAAAACCAAGCAAAAAAACTGTCTGAGTATATGACTGGAAAAGAAGCTGATACTTTCGTAATTTTATACTCAAGCGGTTGTAGTTACAGTAAACATAAAACAAAACTTGGTTCTTCATTGTGAACCTTACTGTTCTGTCCTGATTTCTGAAGACAACACCGAGAAATTCTACACACTCTTCTAGAGTTCGACACATAAGTGAATCTTGTAAGGTACCTAGCACACATAACTCCGAACTTAGTATTTCCTTCCTTGTAAACATATATCCTAGCTTTTGCATTATTTTTCCTGCATCAGACGTCTTCAGAATTTTGTGCCTGTAGACTAATTTTGTAGATACCTGTAAAACAGTGAAGAGAAATAGCATTATTTTTTTCTTTTGTGGCACAAAAGGTTGGTCGAAACTTTCTATGCACTTTTCAACTGGTAAACTCCAAAAGTGTAGAAAGACAAACCTATCAAACATTTCAATGGTTTTGTAGATGACTTCATATGGTGCTTTTAAATGCATGCACAACGTCATGACGAAATCGCATAATTGTGGGCTATAACAAAGACCACGATATAAAAAGTGGGGATGATTTTCCTTGCAAAAGATTTGATTGAAAACTTCAACCACCGCTGAACTTCTTCATCATTAATCAGATCCATTCAAATACAGAGTACAATTACTAGTAATTCTAAGAGCAGTGAGCGAAAACTACCACAAAAGTCAAAATCTACAAAAATGAGAAAGTCAGTGCTCCAAAGTAGTAAAACAAAACTTCTATCCGAAGTATTAGCGGAAGGCGATTCCTTAGATCTCGTATCTTTGTTATAGGAAAATCAGTCATAGTAATTGTCTGATATCAAGAAACCTCGGGAGAGAGTTGATTATCATAATTAAGTTTTCTCCTATTGTTTTAATTCACCATCGTACGTCTTCTTACGACCTTGTGTAAACCACTTGATTTCTTCGAACTTACCTTCAGGTCTCGTTGAATGGTTCCAGGTTTTGAGTGGATGCCGATGCAACAGGCCTATCCACTCCCCTGTTTTACAAACTCGAGTATACTAGTTGACTTCTTCGTTCTTGCTACTGCGTTTTGTGACACAACTTCGGACCTTTGCTGGGTTTCTTTGTAGCAGATCTAGCCAATAGTTTGCCATTGCTCTAGTGGTTCCTACGGGCGGTCGGATGTTGGTTAAACTTGTTAACAGATGTATGGCTTGTCACGAAATTGTGTTGCATGTGTAATCTGCAAATGTCTGGTGGCCAGCTACTTTTTCGAGTTGGTCTTAAAAACATAACGAGAATAGGATCACCAAATGAGACAAAGGAGAGAGGGATGAGGTAAAAGAGGAACGAAAACCCCTGTTGACTTAGTAGGAGAGAGAAGATAGTGGTCTGGAGAATCGAAATGAACTGCGTTAAACAGCATAGAATAACGGAGAGGGAAGAAAGTACGGAATACCGACGTGCGAATAGTGGAGGTAGGAGCAGTAATGATATTAGCAATGAGACCGTAACTGGAGAGGTAGGTGGTATGTTACAGGTATAATGGACTGAATTGTACCCATAATGGTAGTGAAACGGTACCCGTGTGAAGGGAACAAAAGGTATTGGACAGATGGGGCGTAAGTGAAGTGTTTCAAACTAATTCGCCCCAAAACTAGGTCAGCACAATCTTCGCTTCTCCGTGAAACTGTTCAGTCTCCCTTTGAAGCCACTGACAGGCAGAGTAAGGACTTTCGTAGCGCGATGGACTTATCCCAGTCTCATGGAGGAAGGAAGCGTGGTTGCCCCCTTGATGGGTCATTGTGCTTAGGTTTCCGCGAGGATAATCACGGTGACCTTCAGGTGGTACTTTTGGGCTCCAATGACTTGGATCGCCTGGTATATTACTAACAACTAACAAGTCACTAGGTAAGCTACAGAAAGTGAAAGTTACAGGACCTAGACCCTCTGGTCCGTTCTCGTATCGTTTTCGTTATATCCATAAAATACGTTTTGTGGCTCACGTCTATTTCCGGAAGCGTTGGTGCACCTCAGTTTCAAATCATTCGGTGGGGTTGTATGCAGGCTTTCTGGAGCTTCAGGAAGCTACGGAGTGATGAGACCCATTACTGTGCTTATAAAGTGCAGTACCACATGGGCTCCCACGGCTCCTTGTAGATAGTCTGAACCAGAGCTCAGGTTGTCACTTAATTCCACACCCAGACCTCTATCTATGATTGGTTAGGAAAGGTGCGTACAACAATAAAATACATTCCGCAAGTCAGCAGTGGGAAAGACACTGTCCAGCATTCGCTGGCTTTAAATGCTGGTCGGTTACTTCTCACCCACTAACTGAGAGTCCTGAAGTCATCTTACGGCCCGTTTTGGGCCCCTTCCGATTTCACTGCTCTCCACAAACTATCGCCATCAGAGAACAGTGGAGGCTGGAGGGAAGACTCCAAGAAAGGTTATTCACGAAATGTAGGACAGACAATAAAACAAGAACGGCTCATTATTTGTTGAAACGGTGGTCATTAAGGCTGCTTATTACAACTGACAATAATGGTGGAGAGGTGCATATCGACGACTTTGCGGATTCTGCCTTTCTTACAATTTAAGAATGGAGCAGGGAATAAGGTCTCTCCTAACCTTTGTTAACTAGCGGATCTGAGGATTGCTGAAAGACGTTCCATAGCAGGCCACGTAGGGCATCCCCAGGCAGTTTCACCACAGGTGAGCGATTTCTGTCACAAAAACTTTTCATAAAGTTTGCAGAACTACAAGGTGGCCTACTCCAATCTGTGGCTTAATTTTACCTCCTATAACCCTTGGGGCTATTCAAGCCATCGGTAAGTACTGCTGGTTTATGTTCCCTTAGGCTGTGTCAAAGCTATAGCGAGAGGTTTTCTTGACTGGGGTCTTTTCGAAAAGGTTCCCACTGGCTGGTAGCTTTTCTCGTAGCCGCAACTCAATATGGGCTCTAGGAGTTTGTCAAGTTTCTGGACAAGTCACTGAAAGTTCCTACTACAATTCGAAAGCCACTTGAGTGAACAGAGAATAATCTTCTCGATAACTTCTTCCTCGGACCCTACAGCCGGGTATACGTACTGATGAGTTGGGCGTCAACAAGATTAAGATTTCGCTCGTCAGGTTGTAAATAGCACTACGCAGTTTAGAAAGTCATTTCGGAAAAAGCTCGTGTGAGTTTTAATGGCAGAATTGGTTATTACTGGGCCCTGGAGGAGAAGTTATCGAAAATAATTCACTTTGTTCACTCACATGGCTTGCTGGATAAATTTTGTCTGGGACAGCTTTCTACCAACCCACGCCAGGAGGTCTCGTAGATTCTTGGAAGCCATATGTCCACCATGATCCCACTCCTTGTCGGAAAATCCCCACCTATGCCATGCATTACTCTTAACTAGCAACAGGTGTTCAGTGCCTCACACCGGATACGACGTACACTTTTGGGGCGCCTGCTTCTGAAGATATCCTTTGTAGTTCTCAGACACAGCTTCAGATGAAAACTCAGTTTGCAGAACCAAAATGCGAACTAACCAGCATGGAACTTGGTTCATGCCGCTGGATACTCCACCATTACATGCCCACTTTTGATGGCGGCTTTCTTGTCGTGGTTTGAAACGGATTCACTGTAATAGGGAGACCATGGCTATCGTGCTTCACCAAAGTCACATCCTCGGGTATCTAACTGCGTTGGGTTAGCTACAGCTGAGGGATGTCAAGGTGATTCTCGTTAGGTTTGTGCCCTTTTTGTAGCTCTTCTGTGAACCTGTTCAGGATGACTGTTTTTCGCAGAGGTAATTCATCCATGAGTACACCAAACAACAGTGGACAAATAAGGGAACTTAATGGCACCCTAATGAACATTTGGGATCAGTTAGATACGGAGGAGCCAGTTCTGACTGATCGCTACCAATGACTGGGGTAATCTCCAACCAAGTGGGTACATTTTCGCTCATAGCCATTGGATAATACTCTTAAATTGTTCATCACACTTAGCCCTTTAAAATGCCTCATAAAGGCCGAGTACCCCAGAACGTGTGAATTTTTGAGTTAGACAGAGAGCGCCTATGGATTTTGGACTACAGAGAGCTTATACTATTCGGCCTGGCGAGTAAAGTTGCAGCTGATATCCATAACCTAAGGTCTGACTAGTCGCTAAGAGGTGACTAGTGAACGTTCAATCCTATCCGTAATTTTCCAGATGGCTGGGGGACTGGCCACGGCGTAGGGCCTAAAATGATTTTAGCAACCTGAAAGCGACCGGCGTCAAAACATATTCACAATTTGAGGGAACCTGCGACCCATACGAGATTGAAACCGTTGTCAGCTAGTGCTGCGGTCCGCAACGTTGCCACCTGGAAAGCTGGGTCACAGCTGTTCTTCTGTAGGGCTAGATTAGATAAATTTCCCGGTCAGCGGACGGTAACTGGGCCCAGTCCCATGTATTCATTTGGCTGCTATGTGGAAGATCTATCTACTCGCCAACTGCAGCTTTCGTACAGCCAGTATGCATAAAGCCACATGGTTGTTCAAACTGATGGAGGTTGGATGGGATTTACGAAATACCCCAAAAATTAACACTGAGAGGCGGGGATTTGTGTGTATCGCTCGTCCAAAAGTAGTAATGATGGTAACTAAAGACATAACGCACAAAAATGGTTGGCCAATGACCAGATTCCTTAAGACTATAGAAAGACCAAATCACGGCTGTGACAAGTGCAACGATTACGCAGGATACACTGAAAAAGTGAAAATGGATGGGTGGCGTTTCAACGCTAGTTCACTTCTTCAGTCACATACGTGTATGTTTGTGTTAGGAAGATGTGTGGGATCCATGGATTCCCATGTGGTTGTTTATCGTCCTGGAACCTGTTGATACGTGGAATACTGGCTAAATCACCCGGTCATGTATCTCCTAGGTCAAGGACATGAGCATCGAAAAACACTTATGGAACCCGGATTCTACTTTCTGTTGAGTATTTCTGCTTCGGTGTCCAGCACACTCATCGCAGGGAACCTCAGAAAGCATTTCCCAGATATTGGCGAATCACATTAGCTGGAATATTTTGAGCGGTCCTTAAAACACCTTAAAGAAGGACAGAAATGCCTAGATCAGGTTGCCAATGGCTGTTTGACTTGCGTTGCAGCCCTGAGAATATCATTTACGCCCATTTACAAACTCTCCTTCAGAAAACGATGTCTTTCTTGAGGCTCAGTGGTTCAAAACTAATATGGCCGAGCCGGGGTAGGACGTGGGTCCTGATGATAAGCAAAATGAGTGACAAGCCAACGAGATACTTGGACCGGAAAGGAGTAACACGGCGGTTCTGCCCCTCACCTGATATTTCGCCGAGTCACGAGAATCAGGAGACAAAAGGGGGGCCTGTGGCTAAACTGAGGAAGACAACTTTATTTGGCAAAAAACATGGCGTTTATATACAGCTTCTACCCCGAAAATGAAGCCACTAGATCACCAATTAGCCGAAAGGCAAAACTGTACAGTAAAACTAAGTTGACCGTACATGGCCGTAGATCAAGATCTGAAAGGAAGATGTTTCTACCCTAACGGCGAATGATTTTGAATGATTTCCATTTTTGTTCACCTCCTATCAAAGAAGTTGTGAAGATCGGCATGCAGCCAGACAACTTTGCACGAGCCTACGAGGTTGTCCAAAGTAAGGATGCTTGACAGGCCATCTAAAAGCCTGCGTGGTTGCACACAGGCTCCTAGACATCCCGCCCACGGTCAGCGCCGGTAATTGCGTTTGGAGATATGTGCGAAGTCACCAAGCTAAGTTATTTCAGCTGGTGCGCGAGGCAAGAACCCACCAGAGAACCGATGGGCCGGGGTAGGACAGAATTTGTGATATATGTATGCACGAGAGTCTGTGAGAGCGGCTATTTCCACAGACACGCGCACTTATCTTCAGAGCGTACGCGAACTTGAGGATATTTAATGCCACTCTGCATGCGTAGGATTGTATACAAGTACACATATGCTATGCTAACACTCTTCGTGTGTTCACATAGGCATAGGTGTGCTGTACACGCACACATGAAACACCAAAAGATAGCACATATATATGGAAACTCATCTATACCACGCGCACGTTTTCATAGGTGCGCGTGTACGAGCATGTGTCATACGCTTAAGCATAAGTAAGGACATTCATGGGTTCTAGCATTTGTATGCATGCGCATGCTTTATGGCTTCCATGCACTAGATTGGGTCTTCATTAGTGAACCTGATATACACAAAGCTGAGAAACGTCCACCACTACCGAGTGCAGATCATTTTGTTGTACTTGTTCCTCCAAAAATATATGACGAACCGCAGCAAAAATACTTTGGTATGCCAATCTAAGAGGAATATACGCAACAGCTTTATGTATGACAATATACATAAACTCAGATGCATGTCACAAAACACATCATAGAAAGCATTTGAAAATGATGCTCTGGGTGACACAAATGATTTTGTTACACATCGCTTTAGCTTTTCCCTTGATATCTGCCATCCAGTAGAAATTTTTCCAAGGTTCGATTTAGTTTGTTCAGCCACTAAAACGTCCTGGTTGACATCAGAGTGATGTGCTCGGTAGTGAAAAACTGAAAGGCTTCGTGAACAAAATCAAGAGGAACGAGTAAAAAAAACAAGAGCGCCCACTACAGTGCCAAAAACGGCTTTACTGATGCAGGGTGCACAAGAACTCTCCCTACACTTAAACTACCTTCTATCTTAGGTCATTCAATTTTTCATCGTGGATGTATGTGGGGAAAATGTGGTACTTTGCTTTTTGCACAGAGCAGGAAAAAAGACTTGGTATACCCCTGAGTGAAGACCAAATCATGTGTCTGCGGTATACAGTTGGTGAGTAAATCGCAAGTTCAGCCATGTTGGCTACATTTAAAAATGCATGAGGCCGCCCCACAGGTTTATCAACATCGTAACACTATGATAGTTCTAGAAAATGTGATGAATGTTTCCAACCCACGGTGTAATTTTCAAGGTGAGTTGTTCCGTGAGCTTGGGTTTTGGTTGGCTGGGGATGGATAACGGTTGTGCAGGGCAGAACGGAACACATCGAAAAGGAGACAGAGTTAATCCAGGGGGGAACAACATGGAAAAACCGGAACTGAATCCATCCTGAAAATTGGAAAATAAGACAAGGCAAGAATTTAGAAAGCTGATCAATGTGAAAGATAAGCAAAGTATGCATCTGTAAAATGTGATAAAGCAGACTAGCACTCTCATGATTCCATTGAAGACAAACAACACCCATCAGTTGTACCTCTTACACCAACTTTTCTACCTTCACGAGGGCAAACATGCAATCTGCAAGGGTGCCAAGAAGAAAAACTCAGACGTCTGTTCAAAAGGTCAACCAACTTAGCAATTCAGTGATTAAACAAAGTACAAATTATAGAAATGCGAAGATGAAATAGTGATGCTCCTCTATGCCAGGGTCCATTTCGCATCGGTAAATCATAAGCTCATGAAAGAAACGATCCTGAAAAGGATTCAGAATGTTGACGTTCTTCTAGGTGGCATCACTACAAAGATACCAGGGGGGATACGTGCAATAAATATTTACTTGTATGAGAACATTCAGTGCAACGGAAAGATATATGAATAGATGATGGGAACACTGGCCCCGGTAATCATTACAAATGCAGTCGCGCAACATTCAGATTGGTTAGTCCTGTAGATCATCTAAGGGAAATTACTGGCATGGAACACACTGAATTACAATAAAAACGAAGTGACCCCGAACTATCATTTTTTGAGATCACTCAACTCAGCAGTTACTGCCTCAATATATCCAGTCTCAATCAAAAGACCCAGCGGACAAGGAAGAAACTACCAACCTTTGCGAAGAGGTTACTTGTGATGGTTGCGAATGCCAATGCGTACGACAGTCAGGTAGATAGGTTATACAGAGCCTGCATGAACAGAAGCTGGCTCTCAAATATCATACACGAAGTCTCCCACATCACTACTGTGTGACAACCACAACCATACATTCGACTGGGACAACTCCAAAATGCCAGGACACAGAAAGTTTAAAGGCACCCACGAATCCTCGGAGGCATGGGGATCAATCAAATTAGTAAAAAACCACCACGCCGACTTGGATGAGATATACGATCTTATTCGAAAAGAAATAATCAAAGAAATAAATCGACCCAAATGCGAGGGAACTAGCGATGGAAATAAAAAAGCGATAACCAATCAACCGAACCAAGATAACCATGTGTAATTAACCGAACTCCTGTACCCAACCGACTTACTCGAGTGGCATCCCTCTTTAATTATTATATTTAGTCAAACAGCAGCGGCTGAAAACACCATTTCAATGAGACGGAGTCAGTCAATCAGTGCAAGGCACTCCCGTGCTACAAACACAGGCCAAGCAGTCAGATCAAGGCAATTTTCAGCCCTTCGGCCAAAAAGTGTCAACCAGAAAACGCGGAATAACCCCCATGCGTTCATCCAGACAAGAGGTCGGCAAGCCGCAATCCAGAGATACCGATACACCACGGGCGAGCCAAACAAAATCAACCATTCGGGTGGTTAAATACTCACCTGAAACAAGTAGAGACAGAAAGTCAACCGACCAGGTTCAGCAAACCCCTATTCACTTACGAAGTGGTTGTCAGATTACGCTGTGCAAATGAGCATGCTATGAATTTCCATGTATAATCTATCGCCTTACTTCAGTGTGGAGCTATCATACACCGATGGCTGTCTGGCATGACATTAAAATTTTTCCCGATTAAAATCCTGGCTCAACGATCAACACGCTCTGAACAACACTGCGCCCTTAGTTGTTCTGTTGGAGTAGTAGAGAAACGAGCACTTGAAAGACAGTGCTTCCTAACAATGAGGAAGAAACTTAGTGAATTGAGTGCTGGTGATGCATGTATCGATCACAATATGATCCATTTGAAATGGGTACTCAATTCAGAGACTGCAAAATAATAGCATCAAAGATTATGAACAACAGCAAGTTCGACTTTGCTCGCATCAGGCAAAGGTTGTAGTACAGCAGCTTAAATGACTGAAACTGTCATTAGGACTGAAGTAAACCATAGCAAACCAGCAACCTGAAATGGAAATTAATGCAACCTAGGCTCACGCTCTGCGTAAAACGCGTCTGAAATGATGTCCGTGGCTAAATTTCAGTCGGAATTACTGGTGTTTCACGAATGGTTTTTCTTGCTGGACTTTTTGACTCAAATGGAAGTGCTGGAAGAATGGCATGCTGTCATATGATACAAGTGTAGTTGAATTGCGACAAAGTGATAATAGTATTATTTATTACTGAATGTACAGACACACGAAATTTTTACAGGTATGAATAAGTTTCTATATAAATTACACGTTTCTTAATGGAAGGTAGTCTCAATCCCCGCCTTTTGCCGCTAGAAGATACAATTCATTGTATGAGGTGCATTTTTACTTGTGTAGTCCCGGTGTGGTAGGTTTGTATGCGGACACTACATGTATTACCTGGAGAAAAATGAGGCTTGAAGCTAATACTTCCATTGTGGCGGTTCGTACTTTTTGCTTGAGATAATGATAAAAAGTTTATGAGAGAATATATGCACAAACTGTTTGCTTCTTGTACTTTATTGATGATTCCAGAACTGTTTAATTCATGCATGTTAAAGCATTCCACATCAGAGACTTATGATCTTGATGAGTAATACGGCTGAAGTCCAAATCTCCTGACTTCTGAAACTCCGGTATAAACTTGTTTGAGTGGGCCAAGTGGACTTCCAGGACGTCTTGTCCGCCGTTTCCGCTGGTCGTAAGAGCCTTGTGGTCAGTAAGTGTTGGATTTTCTTCATAACTTATAATGAGTAAGTCCTAGATTTAGGTAGGTGTGAAGCTGCAGTCCAGTGGACATTTTTTTATTTCTGTTTGTCGCAGTTAGCTACTGTGAACTCAGTAAAGCTGGTTACCACCCATGAAGGGAAGTTTCAGCCAAGGTCTTTTCCCTAAATACCTAATTAGCGATGATGACCAAGCCAACATTAAGAACCGAGTCGCCTTTCTACAACGAGAAAAAAGCAGACAAAGTAGCAGTCAGAGAAAGCCAGCAATGGCAAGAATATTGGGGCACAGGTTCAGTGGTTTTGCTTTTCACAAATATGGTATGTAAGTCAACAGCATGCCACGAGAGGTCTAGGTACATTCAATCACTTTAGGTAAAGTGATGGGAAAGTTTCCATTCTTCATTCATTCTATCCCCCTGTTCCGAATTTTTTGAGCTCCTCTTAAACTGAAGCGTGAACATCCAGAAGCACTAGAAACTCTGCAGTGTCGCTGAAATAATTGCCATGTGATACGGAAGTGGCATTTTTTGTATTCATATGAATTTTCGAAACTGTTCCGCACGCAAAAGTAGGAAGCAGTTCATAAAGCCAGGAGTCCTTACTAATGAATTCCTTTGGAACGGCTGTCGAAGTAGGTAATCCTGTATGTTCTTTGACTTTAAGAACAGGCCAATCAGACAAGAATCATTGTTCAGTGGCGATTGTTACGGCGAATCCCCTTAGTAGCGTGTACCGAAGATATGGATCTCCAGAGTTTCCAACCTTAAAGCGGGACCAACCAAATCCAAAAGACTTGATGAGCAAGCAGCGAATGTATATTCACATAGTGCGTGAACCTCGTGAAAACTGTTCTTTACAGAAAAATGCATGTACAAAATTTAGTTACAAACATTCAGTTTTAGCAGCTGCCACAGGTTCCGGCTGACGCAAAATGCACTAGTGACACCAATCGAAACAAAAACTCCGAAATTGTTATGGAAGGACATTTAACGAGGTCAAAAAAAGTGCACAGTCGGTACTTTTGAATGTATCACTAGGACAAGATTACAACACACGCGACACTGATCTATAAAATCTCGGGGAAGTAAACGAAAACCTATGTTCAAGGAACTTAGAAAGGAACATTCTAATTACTTTAGGATTCGTCCTGGTGCGAACTTGACAGACGCAAAGACCAATCACTGATTATCCGGACTTGCTATATACCCACGAATACGAGACCAAGGAAGAACACGATAGCGTAGTCTGGTAGAATAGTATATTTGGATAGTTGTGCCAAAATACCGATGCGTCCCAACTAACTGGCTAGAGAGTCGAATACGAGCAATGCAACGTAACACGACAGCGTGCCAAATGGCGAGGATGCTTGACCGGGTGCCTTTAGCTTGGCAAGTCCAGTTAAACTATCAAGGTCGGCATCAATGTCGAAAGTTGTCAAACCCCAGGCTGTTGATTTTTGGGGAGTGTGTGATGCTACATCACGAAATCTGGGGAAAGACTGCTGGGCGCAGTTTTTCATAATGGCTTTTTGTGGTTCCGCCTATATTATGCACTGCCGTATGCTTATGATTTGAAAATAGATCTTAATCTTTTCCAGGAAGACGTGAAAAACTCATATCAACAGACCTAAGAAAATTCACTTTCGACTAGCTATGGCGAGCCATTCTTCATAGCTGGAACCGCGGTATTAAGAAATAATAACGTGTTTCTTTTATTGAAACTGATCCTGACATACTCTGGCATCAACCTTCGCATGGGGCTGATGGCCCTGTCAGGTTTGTGTCATGCATTTTGCGGGCGACAAACGAAAAGCGGTCACCGTAATTCGCAGCTTGAATGTTCATTAATGTTTGCAACTTGGTCCTCGGGTCGTCGTGGTATTCAAACCATTTCCTCTTTGGGTGTAGTAAAAAGAAACCTGTTTACAAACTTCACTGGACGGAGGTGTGAACCACGTTGGGTTGGCCCAAGTGCATTTAATCTTAAGACCATGGAGCATGAAAAGGAAGGGCGGAGCATAGCTGCGAAATATCGTTTAAAGTAAAAATTTACTTACAATCATTATCCCCATAACCCACTATTAGAAGTCGGTCCTAAGCCTTATATAGGAGGATTATTTGTAAACTGGAACGTGAATGTGTAGACGCAAAAGCACACCAGATAACCTTTGTTAGGTGCATGCGAAATGGACAGTCCTTTCCTTAGGAGGTAGCTGTGAATCGATCATCGGACAATTTTAAACGGAAGTGGATTTTCATGCGTCAGCAATTAATAATATTCTTTTTAATGTAGGCGTAGAGTTTGAGCATTGTGACGGAGTATAATTCCACGTTAGATTAGTCTGTTTTACTGCACACGGTGATAGCACAACATAGGAACCTAGGTGAGTCTTGATAGAAGAAACCGTCTAAGATGAGCAGTTTAGAAGAGAATTCAACCACAGCTACAGACGTGGCAAAATACAACCACATAATATGGTTGGGCAGAGTGGCATCATGAAAGACTGTTGTCATCTGGTGGGGATAGGTTGTGCCCTCAGTCTGTACAAGTTGACTTACCGCCTGACAAGCCCAACAAGAGTGAATCAATACCTATTCCATAAATATGGAAACCCCTACTGCTAATCAGTTCAATTGGTGAAAAGCCGTAGGACTGCAAACAATTAAGACAGAAAGTTGTATGGATTCACTGGTGCAGCCAGGTAGGAATAGCATTTCTGACGAATGGTGCCGGAAGACCAAGAAGCCTTGACTATCTGGCTAGAGGATCGCGTACTAGCAAAGCAGCGTAATTCAGCAACTTGCTTGATGGTGTCTTCAGCATAAACAGCCAGTTCAAAGCATGGAAGTAACCGCCAACGCTGAATGCCACCGAATCATAGGCTACTGAATTCAAGGAATTATTTTCTACGACAGTTTTTCCAAAAGGCCTGATTGTAGGATGTTGAAGAGGCAGGCAAATAAGGTGCGCATACGTTTGACGGTGGTAATCCTCTGAGCTAATAAAGAACATTGGAAAATAGCGAGAAAGGAGATCTGGCGGCCCAGTGAGCGTTCCGGAATGCAACAGAGGTTTGATAATACAAGTCAACTGTCCAAACTTAGTGATGTAAGGTTCAAAATTGGAAACTGATAAAGTTTTCTAAGTTCCTGTAACACATTATTGTCAATTGAATTAAGTATATTTCACATGGTTTTCTACATCAGCAGTAACATATAATAGTGGCTGCTACCTAAGAATGTTTCATAAATTTAGGGAAAGTCAATGAACATTGAATTTCTCAACCTTTTTCTATCCTAGGTTCATCTCATTGTAATGGCGCCCATAGTAACAGATGTGATCAGTTGGCCTAGACCTTCAAGGCTGTGATAAGGCCAGACATTTTTACTCTTAGAGATTTCTGGTCAGCGTTTATATTCCTAACTTGGAAGTCGTTTATCACTACTAATGACATCAAATGCCTCAGCTGCGAGTAATTCTACCACAGACAGAGTTGTAAAAAGTAATTGTGAGGTTTTTATTTGATATTGCAATTTGGTTAAGTTTTGAATATATATATATATATATATATATATATATATATATATATATATGGTTGTTAGTGGTTAGTTATTGGTCCTTAATGATTTGAATAATTGGCATCATTTCTGTTCCCAGCTTGTATGATATTAGTAACATAAATCAACCCATTAGGGATGCATGATTTTAAATTCAATATTCACACTTACATTTTGTTACTTTAACTAGAGACCGTCATTCATGTTGTGAGATATGAGGAGTGGGGCAAATATTTCACCTACTTTATTACGTTCGCCCATGTTTCCAAGCTTTTCTAGTAAAGACTAATCGGTCCTATGGTGTTCGGTTTCGTGTTGCATTACGTGACAGTAAGTGTTACAATACAAACACCTATTAGCATATGCCATTTCTGAGTTTAGTTTTTACCAGTTAACATTAGAATTATGGCGTGGTTGTCTTAGTGACCTCTACACACCTGCTACGTAGGTGTTTCTGACCTTTATGACAACCATACGTTTTCATTTCCTTCATAACCTAATGTAACTTTTGGTTAGAGATTTCACTGCGCCAACGAGATACGCGTTCTCAGTGGGAGTTTAATGTCGGTTGATTTTAAAGGTTATAGCTTTATGTAATCATATAAATGCAAATATATATTCTCCGAAATGCATAAAATCACATTCATTTGAAGAAATGTTAACTTAAGTTGATGCAGCATCATCCAAGACTTCATAGGGTTTTATTTTGCAGTCCTACCCAGACACCACTACCACTTATTCGAAAAGTTTGATGAATCTCAAGTGCAGGGAAATTGAATCTAGAAGCCTTCACTAAGACAGCAATGCATCAAAAGTTATTCTTCACAATCAAATATATGTGAAGGCTTATATGGCTCTTAGGTGATGTATCCGTCAGTAGGAATCGTCCATATGTGCTTGTGCGAGGACATTTTGACCTTGCCTCCTTTAGGGCTTTTTACTCTCATTTTTACAACCCATTTTTTATTTTGGGCTACATTTGCTGCTCATCTTTCGTAAATCTACTGTCTCCGTGTGTTATGAATGAAACCATTAGGTCTGCATTTTAATTTTTGTACTCTAGAACTTGTTTCAGCAGGTTGAGAACCAAATTTTATGCTACACCAGGTTATCGTCTGATGAAATTACTCAACGATACTATCGAAGTCCAAGTTCCCTTTAAATAAGCATGAATTTTGTCTTATGGTAGTTGCTGCAAATATTGTTTCTACATGAAGTTATTTCCTCTTGAGTCAGTCGTTGTGATTTAGGTTATCGACAGCAAACAATTTTTGAATAGACTTACACTGTTATAATCGATAATCTTAATGGACAGTTGTTACAAATTCGGTAGATAACATATCGCTGTGCATTGATTGCTCAGGAATAAATCATCCATTTAGAGTTGGGAAAATTATCTTCCCGGCAACAGGTGAACAAAATTCAGTTGATGAGTACATTCCCCATTCTCGTTCAGTGCTACTTGTGTACGTACAAGCTCGAAAAGGATAACTATATGAAGCACAAGCTTATCACATTACTTGGGATAAGATATCACTTTAGGGGTTGTGTTAAATGAGTTCAAGACCACAGATACTGAATTTAAAGGGGACGGAAACTATGTACTGATTCTCTGAATCGGTGAAAGTCCTCAACAGAAATATCAACCAACACAACAAAAAGTTATTGACACCATTTTGTCTAGGATGAAAAACTTTCGAGACCGAAACAAACAGTTGTTTAATGTAGGGGACAATAAAAGATGCATGAAAGAAAGGTGGAGATTGTTTTCTAGTCAAATATGTGTATCATATATATTCACTTCAATCGTGTGCCCAGTACTCAACAACAGAAGAAAGTATCGGTGATGCTGTTTTGACTGGCTTTTGTATTTTAGAGCAGCATAGAGAATGCAGTAAGTTCGCAGTTACTTTTCATCACATAACTCTCTAGACTTATTAATCTGTAGGCCATGTATATATAAGACTCAGTTAGACCACGATATGTTCGCAATAGCTGTAAAACCATTTTTAAGTTTCCCTTAGATAGAAAGCATAACTAGCTCAGAATTTACCGTGATAAATAAATCTTTGTGTATCTAGCGCATACTAAAACCACTACTAACTGGCTGCTGAGTATTTTGATTTGTCATTCAGTACTAAGTAAGGTCTGTACTCGTCTTGAGAACCATAGGCGATCCTGCTCGATCCTAGTCCACAAACTCACGGTTGATTGTCTGAGTATTGAGTGATAGCAGTAACGGTGGTAGTTTGGAATAGTTCTAATCATTTTTCAGGATGACAAGCGCTATATTCTATATTGCTTGACGTTGATTGGGAACGTAGTAGGTAGCTAAGTAGTCATTCATGGAAACATAATACTTCGGAGAGTTTACCATACAAATGTGGATAACACCTATCTGGTTTAGAAAGCTACATGTTTATAAGCTGTTTAAAACGCTAGTGTTTTGTTTATACTTGTGGATTGGATTTAGTAAAGTGTTATTATTCTACAACACAGAGTGAAGTGGTGATTCACAGCTCTTTGCAGATGACTTTTAAGCAACAGGTCACGGGTTCGAACTACTGTCCACTCATGGAGTTTGTGGAGCCAGGTAGTATCATCTCTTACAATAAGTGTGGCTAATAATCCAGTACTTGAAATTGCACATATTTTCAGTTACTTTGTATTTATTGTTATTACCCCTTCAAAATCAGGCTTAGTTTGGGGAAGCGTTTTCAGCATAAAGGTTTTTCAGTTACTTGTCGACAATAGTATAACATTATTTCTTATTTAGGTTTGCCATCCAAACTTCGTGGGAGAAAGTAATAAGTTTGACCTCGAGACAGTCGAATATTTTTTTAATACCCATAAAGATTGGTATTTTATGTTTATTTTAGACCCTACAGATGGTCATGGGTTTGAACAGCGCCCCACCTACTGAGGTATGGTCACTGCCTACTGCACGAATGTGCACAAGGTATCTGAACGGATTTCCTTTTTACCCTACATACTACAGCTTTAAAGTGTGCGAAGTAGTTTGTTTTGCAGTAGCTATTAAATTGTGTTTTTGGGTACATAACCTGAAATAATTTGTGGAGTTTCTGATCAACTTCCCACTCTAGCAGAGAAACCGAAGTGCATCGGTTCAAGTTGCCACACTGTGGTAGGATTCAAGAGGAAAGTGAGTGGAAGATTAACATTAAAGTAGAAAAAAACGTGTGAGTGGAAGAATTTGGAAAATGTAGAATCGTAAAAATATTTGAATTTTGGAGGATGACAAAGAATAAATACGTCTGCGACATTGTGGCCAATTTCCAGCCATGTCACCAAGCGTGTCCAATCATTGGTTCCTGTTGTCTCCGAGACTCCAACCAGGAAGTTTACACCTGTCTACACGGCTCAAAGCAGTAGTCAGGGACTTCATCGACTGTTGCCACCTCTTGGTCTGGCCACCGTAAGCCATCTAATCGATTCCAACTTCTGGTAGAATTGTACGTGAAGGTGGGTGGCATGCGCAACACATGTCCAAGCCATCTCACTGAAGGTTCGGACTGAACAAATGTATGGTGCTTTAGTAATGGAACAACACTGTAATTTGCGCGTACATTTTATTTGTCATCATATTGTTAGTACTCATAAAGACCGTTTTTCCTGTTGATAACTGTAAACCAGTCGAAAATTCCGACGTGATGAGCAGTTCGTTTCTTAACATATTTTAGCAAGAACCGAACTGTTAAGTTTTGTTTTGATAGTCCTTTTATGCTCAACTTTTGCTTCATTGTTGAGGATTGTTTGTTCAACCATTCAGTTAGCAACCTTCAGGTAACTTATCAAAACCATTTCCGTCTAATTCTGTCTACGATGCAACGCAACAGGATTGTGTTTGAGATTGTGATTCACGGTGTGTTAAGTCGAGTGAAACTAACTGATTATAGGCATCTTTTTAAATGAAATACAATTTTAAATAGTTTACCACCAATTGGAGGTCAGGTACACAGGAATAAAAGTGCAGCCACATCTAAAATACTTTGTAGATTGAAGTTATTACAACTGAAAGTAACTATAAATCAACAGAATCGGAATGAAAATCGAAAGGTTACTCAGCAACCATGTGCATTTTCGTTCAGTTGACAATGACCTGAGCCTGTCGCATGAGGGCTAATTATACTACCTGGCTGCTTAAACTTTGGCCGTTGGGGTGGGGTTTGAACCCCGCCGGTTAAAAGTCAGCTGCCTAACCCAATGAGCCACGGCTCCACGACGAAGAGAATGTGATGATGAAACTATAAAGCCACTTGCAGTATCAGATAAACGGAATGGTTAATTCTCGTGGTAAAGTAAGTGTATATTAGCATCTCTGTCACCAATCTGAAGATTTATTTCTTGGGTCTGACTTTTGTTAACTTAACTACTATCTTGCGTAGAAAGTTTTTTAGGTTGTTGTTGTATATCCTCGAATTTTCAAATAAAAATCAATTTTCGGCACGGTATGAGATACCTTGTGTGGTTTGTGGGCAGTGTGTTACATTTGCAATTAACAGATAGACGTTTGTATTGGTTATTCATTTGATTGCTATCAGCCAAACGACAATAGTGTTTATTTCACAGTCATACTTAGAAGACTATTATGTTTGTGGCTCATTTTCAAACCACTGACGTGTTAAAGTAGCTTATTGATGTTAGAATGTTTAAAAGATCGTATTCGCTTCTAGTTTTTACCTTGTGAAATAAGGTGTTACTCCTTTTTATCCATAAATTATATTTTAAAACTACTGACTCAACTTCTAATACTTGAAAAAAAAATCCTAAACTACATTTTTACCGATAATTTTACAATTCTCCTTACACATAGGTATCCCTCATCCTCCTACCCACCGTTTGACCATAGAAGAAGTGTTTGACAGCAAAGGAGAACCCGAATTAAGGAACTTAAACAGCATTTTATCCTCGAAGGTCGAGTTACGGAACAAGTTGCCCTGAAAATTATTCGTGCTGGAGCCGATCTTTTGAGAGAGGAAAATACAGTTTTGGATATTGATGCACCTGTTACTGGTTAGTACTAGTCGACACTTTTTCGTTTGCGATCCAGTTTGTAATTTGGAAAAATGTTTATGCATTGATTGCATTTTTTTGGAATGAGAATGAAACGTTGTGTTTCGCTATAGAATTTTCAGCGGCTCTAAATTTACTCATAAAGTATATATCGCATTAGTCCTTTTCTTTGTAGGTAACCTGGAATTCGGTTGAAATTCTGGAAATAGTTACTTTCTTATCTCTTTAGTATGATAGTGCTTTAATTTGAAAGATTCATTGATATAATTGCTTTAGTAAAACTCTTTTGCTGGATGTTAGACATGTAATGATGATAGTTAGGAAGCCATTCACAGTCACTAACATCAGATAAATTCATGATTCCTTTAAGAACCTGAAATGGCTTAGACATGTACTGTGCATGCCGAGCTTCCACCTACCTCAACGCGGCGTGCTAGAGTAAGTTGAATTAGGCTGCAGGATGGTTCAGAATGGCCAGAACAAGACGTGGTATCAGTTGGTGAAGCCCCTGACTGTTGGTCTGCATGGGCAGGTGCATACTGGATGACTGGGATCGTGGAGATAGGAATGAGTGATTAAGGACTCCCGATGAAATGGCTGAAAATCGGTCACAGTTGCGCAGATGTATTCACTCCTTGAAGTCACCTAAAGCTCGAATATTTGAGCTAACCTTTATTTTCAAATTACTTGATCTATCTCACTACTTTCTCTACTATTACATCAGTCTTTCTTTATCCACTTGTATTTTGTATACTGAAGAAGCAAAAGACAGGTATATAGGATGGAATGTTTATTGTCAACAAGTGGGACAGTAGTCGTTAAATATGGTACACCTTGCACTAAAGCCGTCATTTGCAAAATGTGTTCCATTTCCTCTTCTGCTCCTTTCTTCATTTGCTCTTCATTCGCCTGCCTTGTCCCTTGCGTTTCTCCTGGTGGAATTCTTACCCATTGCTGATAATTCCCTATGATTTCTCCCACCCTCTCAGCATATACTACTTATATCCATTCTTATCCGCAACGCCCACTACAATACTACTGTGGCAACCTGAACTGCTGCACTTTTGCGTGAGGTTCTACATTGATTCTGTCTCTCTGGAGGAATTTGACGAGGCTAGTTAAAGTTTTCAAGCTATGGAAGACATCAAAAAGTGAATACATATCTATTGCATGGTGCTGGATTTTAAGCCATGTTATCAAAAGTCTGCAACCGTTGGTTCTTATGTTTCGGAGACCCCAACCAGGGAGTTCACACCTATCTACACGGCTCAAAGCAATAGTCAAGGACTTCATCGACTGTTGCCACCTCTTGGTCTGGCCACCGTAAGCCATCTAATCGATTCCAACTTCTGGTAGAATTGTACGCGAAGGTGGGTGGCATGCGCAACACATGTCCAAGCCGCCTCAGTCGCTGAAGGTTGACAACGTCATGGGTCGACTTTCTTGTCTCGCTTAGAAACCTTCGCTTAACCTCGATAGTACTCATATGATAATCTTGACTTACATGGACAATGCTACGAAGAAACATGGTCAAAAAGTTGTAGTTTTTCATGTCGTTTTTTGTTTATTGCTGTGTCAGCCGTATAACGGAACAGAATGGCCTTGAGTACAGCATACTAGTCTTTTAATAGGTAGTCGGCTGTCGCACCAATTAGTACCAGAGATGACGCAAGTTGGCAGATGCCAAACAGATCTTCTGTATCTGATCCGAGGTCTCGTAAGCAACCACCCCGTTCGGTCTGATGTAACTTTCCAATTGAGTTTAGTGGTCAATACATCCGACCACTTCATTACGTATACTTAGACAGGGAGTACCTCCAGACCAGTGCTGAAGCATCATCTTACATTTTGCAGGGGCGAAACGCTTGTCAAATGTAGACAGATTTCTGCTCAAGGTGACCAGGAGTTTCTACATTTTTTCAGCGTGTTCACTTAGCATGTCAATTTTGTCTGCTTTCTCGAAGTCAAGAGACTTCCTTCAGGGAGTAGATGAATCCCTGTGAAATCATTTCATCAATTTGGATGACAACTCTCCATAAACTCTTAAACGAGTGTTTGCATTTGATTACAGAGCTATGATTAGTGCTACACACTTTCTGGGTACTCATTTCACAGTCAGACACTGCCACAATATCTCGTGGTCAACAGAGTGGAATTTCGCATTCAGGTAAGAAATGTAGCGGACGTCGGTCGCCGGTAAGTATGCCTGTGTTCCACAGGCTGCCGAAGCGTGGTGATCTTATCTATCTAAGTAGGAGATGAACTTTATTACATATTTGTGAACCAGAATAAAGTGGTATTGTATCTAACCACAGTGTAGTGTATCGAATGTCAGCTTACTTGTAACTGAAAGCAAATCAACAGAAGAATCAATTAAAGTAGGTCGGATTATTATCGTATTCATTACAAAATTCAGAAATGAAGATTGAGTACAACCGCCTCTAGTGCATTTAACTAAATGCTCAATAAAGGAGGATGATTTATTCAGAAAGCATCCCATTTAAACACTTAGATTTTCGGTTCTGTGAATAGATCGTCTTTTTCAAATTCATACAAACATTCGAATGTTTTGGGATTATGTCAGCTCAGCTTAACGACCAGTGTTTCCAGCCCAGTGTTTCACTTATACACATTAAAATACCATTGTTCTTAACTGGGTAAAGTAAATAAAAACGATAGGGTTATTCGAATCTCTCTGATCATTCTCTAGTCATAATTTGAGCACACGCCGTATCAATCATGTGAGCAATTTATCTGAAAAGTCTCGCAATGCTCAGTTTGACGATGAGTATATCAAATATGCTCAAACAGTGGGAGTAGCCAGATGGTTATCGCAGATTTAAATTGATTATTTTAACAGCCTTATATTATATTGACTGTGTTTCGGAGATAGTATTAGTGATAAGTAGTTACTGACAATTGATAATCGGTTAAAGCGAGTACATCTCTAGACTGTCACTGAAAATAAATGACTAAATACACAATTATTCCTTTACTGCAGCACGATGAAGAATAAGAACAACTCAAATACAAACTAAATAGCAGTCTTTGCAACGTTATCGAGTATTGGCGATTCGCGCAAGTGAAATGGATAGAGGATGTACCAAAGTCAGGTAATATTTAGAAACTGTTTAGGAACGATGAATAAACGTGTCTGAAAAAGGTGAGGGTCGGTGTGATTGTCCCTGCTGAGAATGAGTTTGTGATAAGCCCTTAGATGACTAGAATGATCGGTGGATTACAATGGGAAGCAGTTCAGCTGACTTCTGGACACCCTTCGATTTCCCATCATGCTGTAACAAACTAAACAGATCTTTTGTGTTGGTATACCGACTCGGAACTCTTGACATTGGTAGCCGACCTAATGTGACAACCTGTCTGAAGAAACCTTTAAGGATGGTGTTCAAAATTGTCTCTTGGACTAACTAAGCTATGAAGTCGAATGCAGCAAGGATTTTGATAGAAATGAAACTACATTAAGGTAATCTGAAAAAGATATAGATGGGCTAGGTACAAATAGCGATGGTTACCGCTAGATGTTCACGGTTTAAATTAAGACAAAAAATACATGCATTCGTGACATTATTGTCGACTTTAGCCTTCTCATTTATCTTTTTCAACTACTAATTCGTAACACTGCAAAAAATGCAGGCAAGAAGGGTATGCTTTATGTGACTTAGATCAAGTTGGTGAATTTGTGAATTGATGGTTTATCTAAATAGGGCCACAGTTAACCTTCTTGCGATCAGAATTGATGCAAAATCGTGTATTGCGGTAGGTAGTGGCTTACCTTTTAAAACATCTGGCTCAGCCGCTTCATTTGGTGAAGGTTCACTGTCTGCAGTGTTATAAAGTTATCTTACTTTCTCGAGTCAAATTGAAAATTAATGATGTCTTTTTGTTCCTCAACACAATTGTTGACCTTACTTTCCAGTTTGTGGTGATATTCATGGACAGTTTTTTCGATCTTATGAAATTATTTGAAGTTGGTGGAGATCCGCAACAACGAGATATCTCTTCCTTGGAGATTATGTTGATAGAGGATACTTCAGTATTGAGGTAAGATCGATATTCTTAAGGGCTTTTTTTATCTTCTCTTTCAGTGTAAGTTCATGATAGCGTTTGTTGTAGAAAGATAAATGTTTTTAACTTAACTTTCTGTGAAGTCAGCTTTGGATTTCATTGTGATAGAGAGTGTTTTACCCATCCTGGTGGACAAGATGATGTGAATGACTCTACAAGGAAATATCAGAACCTGGTCTACTTTATTGTAGGAGCCTTATTTTGATATATGATACTCGTTTAAGCCTATTTGTTCATTTTCAGCAGTAAAGTCTCTGTTATTCCAAAGCTAAGGTATGAAATACCAAGTTTCTACTAAAATAAGGGACTCAATCTATCTTATTTGATGGGCTGCGAGCTACTTACTATGTAAGTGTATATGATACTACGGCAAAAGGTTATCCATCTGTTTTCACTGATTTTACTTTTGACAGATTTGGTTTTCTTTCAACTTAGTTATTTTCAATGTCAAATGCAGGAGCTTCATATTTCTGTAGTTAAAAATTTTCTTATCGCAAAATAACTTCCTCTGCTTTGTAGGTACGAATTACGTCTTGGAACTTCGATCTTTCTATCTTTATTTATTTTTATCATTTCTCCTTTGGGTTCCTAGTGGAACATAGGGCTTCATTAGCACGTCTCCATTGAGATTTGTTCTGTGCAGTCTTTTGAACCTGGCTCCACCACTGCCCAGAAGCTTTCATTTCTTCCTCACACCATCTCCTCCATGTCACTCTCGCCTCGGACGCCCAACTTGTCTTTTCTTATTTGGGTTCCATTCGAGTGCCTGGTGCATGATGTCCCTGAACAGTCTCCTCAGTGTATGCCCAATCCATCTCCACTTTCTTCTACATATTTGTGGAGGGATGGATTCTTGGTTGGTTCGTTTCCAGAGTTCTTTGTTGCTTATTCTTTCTGGCCATCTGATCTTCAGTATGGAGTGAGCGTAGGTGGCAGCTGTTGATGTGTGTCTGTAGTTTGTTGGAAATGCTCCAAGACGCTCCAAGTCTCTCAAACATCACATAGAAGCACTGACTTGACTGACATTAAGCGTTGAAAATCTGGATCTCGTTCACGCTTTATGCTGAGTGGAGTGCAGTAGATCTCCACACTGGTTTCAGATTAATGAAAGCCTGTCTTGCTTTTCCAATCCTGGTTATGGCGTCCTCGTCTGTGGTTGTGCCGCCTATAGTTAAAACGATACTGCCTAGGCAGGTAGGTGAAAGAGACTACTTCCTTTAGATTTCTCCCGTTCATGGTGATTGGTGCTTGTTGTTGTTGGTGGTGGTAGTGGTGGCATTGGTTGGGTATCTTCATCACTTCTATCTTCTCTACATTCACTTAAAGTCCCGTCCTCTCTGCCTAGCCCCTTCTGTCAACTTGTTGGTTTTTACATCTAGATCTTCGAGTTTGTGCGACATAAGTCATTAGACATAAATCATCATCGTTGGCTAAATCCCAATTTTCTCCTGAGGTGTTTTCATCGGTTCAGCCAGCGTATATCCCTCTTCTCGCTCCTCATGGTTTCTTGAATGATCCAGTCCTGTCCATTCGACCACAGTCACGAAGATCATTGGTGATGGTAGGCAGCTATGTCTTACTGCTGTCTTCACTTCAAAGGTGTCACTGAGCTTTCCATTGTGTTGTGAATCACTTGGCATGTGGAGTCTTCATATAGTTGTTGAATGAGATTGATAAATGTCTGTGGTGTTCAAACCGTAGTGTTGAGGCAGTTTCCAAATTACTTCTCGGTGGACGCTGTTGAAGGCCTTTTCAAAGTCGATGAAGTTGAGGTTGATTTGAGTTGACTGCCATTCTATGCTTTGTTCTATGATGACACGTAGCGTAGCGTAGCGTTGCAATTTGATCTGCACATGATTTGTTCTTCCTGAATGCAGCTAGCCTGTTCGGACCGTGGTTTTTTAATGCAGAGCATTTTGTAGTCTCTCCAGAAAGATGGGATCTAATGTTTTGCTAGGTATGGACAGGGGTGGAGCATGATTCCACGCGAGTTCTTGCAAAGATCCAGGTCTCCCTTCTTTTGAAGTTTGACAAGGTAACCCTTCTTACAATCAACCAGCAGGTACCTTTCCTTCCTTTCTTCCAAACCTTCTGAAATAGTGGTGTGAGCATTTCAGCCGCTGTTGTCTCTGCGTCTGTTTTCAGTGCTTCTGGAGGAATTCTACCTAGCCCTACTGTTTTCCCGAATTTCTGCAGTTTTATGGCGTCCAGCACTTCGGCTTTTGTCGGAGGGTTTGTGTTCACTGACAATTCCGGGGCTGGGCTGCTGGTGGTATTTCTGAACGAGTTGCAGGTGGTGGTGGTGGTGGTGGTGGTGGTCGATTGAATAGTTTTTTGAAGTGGTCAGTTCATCATTTCCTTTGTTTCTCCTCTTTGGTAGCTGGGTTTCCTTCACTATCTTTCATTGGTTTCATCTGCGTTGATCTCTTCCCTCCCTGATAGTAACCTGGTTATTTGATATAAGGTTATCAGGTCTCTTTCTCTCTTACCTGCAGCCTGTTCTGCTTCACTTGTCAGTGTGTCGTAGAAGTGTCTTTTGTCTTTGTGTGCACTCTTCTTCACTTCTTTGTCCAGTGTAGTGTTTTATAGGTTGTGTTCAGTTTCTCTTTTCATTGTTCATCCCTGCACTGCACTGCACTGGTTCATCTTCTGCTTCACCACCTTCCTCTCCTTCCTCTATCAGCTCCGATGTATCTGTCGAAATCCATTCCTTGTCTCTCGTCTTCTTCTTCCTTCCCAACACGGTTACTCAGGTTTCCTTCCACCTCTTTTCAAAAGAGTTCCAGTATTCTTCCATACAGGTTTCCTAGGGGATTTTGCTTAGTGTCTCCCAATATTCCTAATGACCGACGTGAAGATATCATTTGCAGTTTCGTCCTTCAGTTCAGTTTCTGTTCTGGGCTTTCAGCTTGAACTGTGGCCTGTCACCAACTTCTATGAAGGCATTCAACTTGATTTTGAAAGTAGTTTTCTTGCACTGGATAGTGGTTGGTGTGAACCACCCACATCTGCTCCCCTTCTTTATCTGATCTTGTGTCCAGTAGGTTGGCTGCGTCTCCACTTTCTTCAGATTGAGATGAAATCGATCTGATTTTCAGTGTGGTGTGTCCTGGTGTCTGGTGAAATCCATGTCGCTTTTTGAATATCCTTGTGTACAAACACAAGGATATTGTACACACTACCTCCAATCATCAAATCATTGAAGTCTGCCAACAATTCTCCATTCTCGTTCATTTCACCGAGTGCTTCTCGACCCATGATGAGTTCTCTGCCTGTGTTGTCTGATCCCAGTTTGGTACTCATGTCACCCCGCCCATTAGAATGAGTTTTGATGTCGCCAACTGGAGTCATTTCGTCTCCCCGATCCTAGCAATGAATAAGTTTATTTTTTATATTTCGTCTGTGCTTTGAAGTTTCTTTTGCGATTGGATTGGTTTTACAGGGTGGGGTTGCTAGCCCCATGCCCCCAACCTTCTGTCCTTATCCGGGTTTAGGACCTGCTAGTAACTAGTGAACTAGTTAGCCAGGCGAGGTTTTTCTGTCTTCACTAAAGTGTATTTCTGCGCGCTTATTCGTAATTCACCACTTTTTTCAACGACCAGTGTTGATTCGATTTGAAGTAGGCTGGATGAAAATTCAGAGTACTGTTATGCTAATGACTCTTGGTGTAATTGTTGCGCGAAATAATATGCTTTGTTGTTTGAGGCCTAGAAAGTTAAGAAATTAGTGCATGGAGATGGAACAAATAGGAATTGACAACAAATTCATTCATTCTACTTTGAGAACTGACTATTCTACCATACTAACGTGTTTCGGTAATACTGCCCATCGGTAGTTACTTAGGACTATGGAAACTTAAATTTGTCTTGTTCTACCTATTTCTACTTTGTTCATACCATTCATCATCAGCAAGTATTCCTGTGCTGATTTTTGTTTTGTGGTGTGATTTTCCCTCATTGATTTATCATTAAAAACATATGTCGTATATAATTTACTAGTTGCTGGTTGCATTTAAGATTTCATTCTAATTATTCATATAAGCAGATAAGTTTTCTCAATATTTTACACAATTTTGTTTCGTGAAAATGTCTGGTCTAGTTTTATCTTCATTTTTATGACGTAAACTCTATAAGGAATACGCGGTTGTTTTTGCTCAGACTGTGATGATATTAAGCACTTCACAACCCTTTCGAAGATCCGTCAAATTCACATGCTATAAAGTTTTACACTTTTGTTATACTCCATTTCTTTTGTGTAAATATGTTATAGGTGTATCGAATACGTTGCTGAACACTTCATTAACAGACTTTAAGTACCATCTTTTTGTTTCCGTTATCATCTCAGTTGGATGATACGGATTGTATGTAATGGTTAAGTATTGACGTAGGTTCGACGGATGTTGAGATGCTTTTTGGAGATTTGACTACATTTGGAGATATGAATATATGCTTTTCACCTTTAAGGTTTCGGGGCTTGATATGATCCTATCGGAATGCAAATGTAGACTCCTAAGAACACATCATTAACATGTGTGTATCGTAATATCACTGCATTGTAAATCATACCTCATACGCTATACTGTTCCACTCTTCATTTAGGCTATTGTGATTTTAAGGTTGGCAACAGATATAGATATCAGAGTAATAGAAGCAAAGTAATGGATGAATGAGGTATATTGAAAATATACTGTATATGCCCTAACATATCAAGCAGTTCATTGATTTTGCGGTAACTTGACTGTATGGTGAAAGACGGTGGTTAAAAGATGATCAGTCGGTTTGTTGATAGCGATATAGTGTGACATGGCGTGATTAACGCTGATGAGTACGATGTGATTAACTAACTAGTCACAATTTATTCGTAGCTATCCCCTAAACCAAAGCCAGGTGTAGTCACAAAAAAATGGGTGGGTGGAAATAGTGAATACAATTTGCTATCACTTTCTGAAGTCACTAGCGGCTGATTTGAGTAGTGTAAGTATGTTAGGTTCTCATATCGATATTCTTGAGCTGTTGGAAATCATAGGTTGAAAACTTTTTACTAATGTGCTCACTTTGTTGTTTTTCTCTATATTGTAAAGTGTAGCTGTTTGACACGATGGCTTCAGTGTGAGATTTCATATTTTTTGGCGTGTTTGTCAAGAGTAATGACTTTGCTTCATCAAAGTGATAAATAGTACTTGTACTTATAGCGCTGGATTTACTACCGTAAGGACTAATTTTTTCCTTGTATTGAAGGTTATGAATAGGAATTACCCTATAATATGGAAACATTGCATGTGTAGTTATTACAAGCTAAAACCTAATTTTATTTATTAAGGTCCCTCGTTTCCTTTTTCATAAAAGTTTTGTTTATTGTCCTAATCTTTTTCATAGCATATGCTCAACTTTATGATAATCACGTGGTTTTCAGTTAGAAATGTCCTTCACTCACGTTTTCTTAATACTTAAAATAAAGCAATCACACTGTTTGTTAGGCTGCAATTGAATCTGTTGGAATAAAAATTACTATGCCATGTGTTATTTTTATTTCAGGTGTCTATGTTGGGATAAATTCCTCACAATGAACTTTTACAGGTTGAAAGTGACTGACTGTACTAAGGTGTTAATCACTTGTTACTAGTTCTAATTTCTACTACTCTGGTGTAATTAGTACATAAAGTCACTTGAAGGTGTGTGAATTTGATTTGCAGTATTATATACTATTTGGATTGTGTACTGAATTGAATTTTATAGACTATGGATCTTTGAAAGTACTATATTTTTCGTACTCGGAAGAGTTGGTAACTTGCTTCCAAGATTTTTTTGTAATGTATTATTTTGACAGGATAAATTTTTTCCCTATCATTTCCTCTTAACTATGAGGAAGGTGGTATTTAGTGGGTATTTAATCTTACTTGTACCAGTGTACCAGTGTTGTACCAGTGTTCTAGCCTAAGTATACCACATATGTAATTGTCATGGTATACTGAAGTGAAGTAGCACTTTAATTTATCTTTTGTAATGTCGTTTATAAATTTCTGTAAGAGAGTATCCATATGCTTAGCTGCTCTTATTTTTCTACTGATTACCTATTCTTTAAGCTTAAAAACAGCTTCCGTGTGTTTCATGATACCAGAGACACCTGGCATGGTTTTTATATGGTGAAAACATGGTTCTCATGCTGGTATTTTATGTTTTCGCCGCCCTTAATTAACTTTCTGGCCAGGAGTGTTTACTAGCTATGTGTGAAGTCTTGTTAATAGGTAAACCTTGCTAACAGAATTTGCTTTTTGAGCCTCGAGATTAGTATTTTTCGTCCTATTATCGACCACTAAGTCTATTTAATTTGACTTTCTTGGAGTTGGATAACAATTGGAGCTTCTTCTCATACTGAATGAATCCGCTTTTTAGACATGGATACTTTGGTTCTAGCCCATGAAACGGGAAAAACCAAACACAGAAGAATGTGATTTTCGAAATGTACGGGTTTGTTTTACACTTCTAATTTAGACAGCACGTAGCGCCTTAAAACATGACGACCAGTAACTCATAGTGGTTTGTCTTTTTTTGTAGTAGTTAGAATAGTTGGTCCAATACGCTATTCAGGTGCTTATAGGTTTTTTTGCGGTTGTCGCCCTAACGCTAAGTTCACTATTTCCATCCTCGTTCGCATATGGAATTAACTGTCTACTGAGCGTTTTTAATCCTCACACCACTTCTATGCATTATTTCTTCTCTTAATTACTTGGATAGTTTTGATGACTTGCACCATTGCTAATACTGTAGCTGTTGAGAACAGAGTAATATGTTTTCTACAATTTTTTGTTAAGGAAGCAATACGATGGGTTGTTGTAGATTGTGCTATATTTCGTTAGTTTCTTTTCGCTCTGGATATTTTAAATTCGAGTAACTTTTTTGGGCGTAGGTTTTCACTGATGCTTACTCATTCAGAAATTCATTTATGATTAGAGATGCTAGTTTCTAAGCTATTTCATCAGGTACAGCTCCAACCTGTCGCTTATGTAAATGTTAGTGTTTTTTTGGTAATCAAGTATCCGAATTCATTAAGGGCAGCTGATTACTTTTCTGAGACTGGATGCTTTTTCCTGTTGGAAACTAACATCTAGGAAGTAGATCCTTTACATATTTATCTGAGCCCAAATACTAAACTTGTGTTGTTAGATTGTTTATTTTCTGCGTTGCATTGACACTTGATATTCTGGTTGGGTTTTTTCGGGTATTCAAATGTATATATATATATATATATATATATATATATATATATATATATATATATATATATATATATATATATATATATATATATATATATATATCATTTATTTTCAGCGATTCGTAAGTACAGTAAATACAGGGATGCTTCTGAAAAAAATTACCATCATTTTCAAGAATAAACAGCCGTAGTTATTTCCAAAAACACTATATGCAATCAAGTTAATTGCTCATAGCAGTTATTAGAAATATATTAAATAAGAGCATGAATCATTTTGTCTGAAAAAAGTAGTCAGAAATAAAGTAGGGTGTGTAATGAATGCTAGTTGTATCAGGCAACTGAAGACCTGGAGACAAGTGAATAGTCAGGACTAAAAAAATTCATGGCAAGCTGCGTAGAGAAGATCAATATTGCGAAGAAGTTCTGTAGTTGAGAGAAAATGGGAATGTAATCCACCCAGCTTACATCGATAAGTTCATAAGTGTGTATTTTATGGAATTTGTTTTTACGTATGGTCACATCTTTCTAAAATCCAGCAAGCATTATCTGATATATTGTATGTACCAGCTTCTACAAAAGCCTGTGCTTCTTCTTCTATAAACGTACATAAATTAGTAAATAAACACTTAAATTACTGAGAGTTTACAAAATCATGCGTATATACCTTTAGACAGAAGGACAAAATCAGCGTAGAACCTCGCACAAAAGTGCACTGGTTCAAGTTGGCACATTTCACAGTAGCATGCGAAGAATAAGTGGATGGAAAAGGACTTATATCAAAGTGAAGTCATACTCAAGTCAACTCATCAAGCTTTTAGTTATGCATATGGTTTTAAACTATACTATACTACATAGGAAGTCAAACCGAGGTAGATAGCTGTCAGTTAGAGTTCTTAAGATCAGAAAAAACAACGCAATTCAGAATACAAAGGCAAGTCCATGTAATGAATTCAGTCAAACTAGATATGTATTACATGAGGAAAGGTCAGGAATGTCCAAAAGTGAGTTAAATAAGATTTTAAGTGAGTAGAAGCGGTTACAAAATCATATCAAGATATTATCTTAACAAAATCATAAATGGGTGAGATAAATGATCATAATGATACGATACACAGCCGAATCGAATCGAAATGCACTTAACAATAAGCCACACCTATTTTTCGAGGGCTACTACCTGGTTACCCAAACCTCAGTAAGTGAAGAGCTGTTCGAACTCGTGACCCATTGGTTAGAAGTCGTCTCCCTAAACCAATGAACCACAGTATGAATGAAACGCTGGTCAATATGAATATGAATGAGTTTCAGCATTTAGGACTTTTTAGGTGGACCTATATGCATCACAGTGTTAATGCTCTCATCTGGGCTTGAGAGCAACATCCGTCGTTCTAAACACCATGGAGATGACTTCTGGTTTCAATACACTGAATTAGGGGTAGATTCAGTAACAAATGAAAACAAGCACGCATCCTGGATTTGCTGCCATTCACTAACAAATATAGTCAGATTTAATTACAGCACAAGGAGTTTATCATAAACTAGTCACTTAAATTTTACTAACTAACAATGGAGATGATCTGGCTGCATTAAAAATGTGATAAAAAGCAACATGGTCAGCGGCGATAGATTCAAAAACAAAATACTTAGTGTAGTCATAGACCTTGGTTACAACAATTTCAATTAAACAGGATGTTTACAATCTGCATATTCCAAATGAAAAGGACAATTTACCATGGAATGTTTATATAACATGATTGAAAATAATACTTCGTACCAATTTGTCAAATGAAATTAATATGTTCAAGTTGGATAGAAAAATAGTTAAAGTTTTGGACACATCTATTTTTCATGTTGTTTTGAGATGAAGGGGTCATTTTTTTCTTGTTCGAAGAAATAATTGCTTTGAAATGAAGTTACAAGCAATTCGTATCACTCCAGCGACCAAAGAATAGTGCAGATTTCGCCTGATTCTACCAGTCAGTAATGTTTGCTATTCAAGTGAGCATTGTGGTAGTCAGTTAACTCATCATTACTAAGAGCCATAAGTTATATTTCTGTTATGGACGATTGTTAGCAACTTTTTAGAGGTAGTGCGTTTGTGCAATAAACTATAAACAATAATTAAACTGAATAGTGTCTCAAATATTAGTATCTGAGTGAAAAGTTTATATTAGATATGGATTATATTTAGATAGGTCATAGGTTTTGCATTTCATTCTTTAGAACTAGATGGTAGGTGGTAGCTGGAATGTAGCTGAAGGCATTATGCGAATTCGGCCAACTGGTAGTTTTTATTGGGTAAAATTGTTTTCAGGTTTAAGATTTTAATGCTTTGATTTTTTCATGAAAGTGTGGCATAGTGCTAACGCTACCATCATCGAATATTTACAGAATGATGAAAAATAAAATGTTACGATGTATTTTCTGAAATATAAAAGTGGCTAAACAACCTGATGTGTAAATAACGAGTAGAATGTACTAAGCGACCTCAACTGACCACAGATGATTGGTTCGTTGTTAGTGTCCTACTTTTGGCTAGGCCTCATGTACACAAAAAACAACAGTAAGTCTGACATGGAATATATAATATATATATATATATATATATATATATATATATATATATATATATATATATAATTCTTATGGAAAAGTGGTTGAAAAGTGATTTACAAGCTGAATTTGATTTTTTGAATAGTTTAGTACTATCCACTGAGCTCAATCGTATCATATGTTAGCATAAACTGGATTGTAAACTTCGATTTGATTTATGTTAAATCCACCTCCTGTCAAGTAGATAATGTATTTACTGCTGCTGAGTAGGAAAAAATCACTAGCAAAGGTCTATTTGACGGTGTTTTGTACTGAAATCAACCGTTCGAATTTATTCTCTGAAACCCAAATTTTACTTCAAAATGCAAACATTAACTCCAGGTACTAGTTAAGGATCCCTTAAACCTTCACATTAATGGGTGACTTTAAAGGCCACCCTAGCAACGGTCGAAATAACCAATTAGGTCTCTCCATTTTGGCTGGGAAATGCAGGTTTTCATAGAATAAAGAAGTCTAATTGGGTACTTCAGTTGTTGCTAGGATGGCCTTTAAAGTCACTCCACATTAATAAGTACTGTTTTTTGAATTTTATTTCGACGTATTTGTCTGTCCAACCTTTCATTTCTGAATATATTCGTAGGTTGATTAATAGCGGAGAGCAACCAATCATATTGTCTAGTCCTGTATGCTGATCGGATTCTGTCGATCATTTTGCAATGCGGCCATCAAGCTGGAAGGATCACCAGCACGGTGCTCTTCGAGAAACGTTAGTTGGTTAAAGCTAGTTGGCAGGAAACCCCGAACCTAGGTTTAGTGCTTATTGGCACTCGTCAGCAAGGTGTATTTACAGTCTCTACGAAACTATGTGACGTGGGTTTGAATCTCAGGTGGGACATCAATTCTGTTGAGGTTGCAGATATGCCTTGGTCGCGAACCCCAAAATGCACGAAACCTAGGTCCAGGGCTTCTTGCCGATTACCGCCATTCAACTAACGTCTCTCTGAATGTATTTGTTTTCAGTAACAAATAACAATAATGAGTTCTGAAAATGATACAAGTTTATTACTCACTGCTATCAACAGTTTGTTTTACTGAACGAACTGTCTACGGGATCAGTGTATTTTTTGTTTATTTACTTAACTATCTTGAATCTTGTATCATAAGTTTGTCTCAGATCATTGTAACTAATGTACGTAGTTTTGATCAATTTACTCCCATTTACAATCACTGGCTGTTTTCTGTTGAAAAATCTGAGAAACAGTGTTATCAATAAAACTCGTAATCTAAAATTTATTTATCGCATTCTATCAGTCTGTTGTCCTTAGCTTACCAAGGGTTACGAAGATTATGGTTGATAAATAAATTTAAACAGCTGTGAATGGGGTCAGTATAAGCAAATTACAATCTACTAGTTTATTGTAGAAATAAAGGAAAAATTATATCAAATCGCAGTTGAGATAAATTCTGATTCATTCATGCATTGATAAGGAATTCTGATGTTGTATTGAAATTAGAAAAACATGAACTCGAACAGCGAATAATTTTGATACGTGTACACATTAGGCTGGAGGATCAGTAGAAAGTGAACTGAGGTAACTGGAATCGTTTAGTGGTTAACTGGAGTGGTGCGAATCGATTCACACTTTTTTCTACCTTTTACAGACTAGATTAAACAAAGTAAGTGACAGTGGATTCTGGAGAAGGCATATTTCATGTTTTTATATGTCAGGTGTTTAAGATATCAGGATTTATCAATTTCATTGTCTGTGCCGTTTAGGTTTATCATGAAATTACCCTGACAAAAGTTTTTTTAGTTTTCCTCCTTAATATTTTGTCCGGGAAAATGGACAAGAAATATTCTCTTATGCCTTCTTGCAAAGGTCATTGTACATTAGCAGGCTCAATCGGAGTTGTGTAAAAAACGTGTCACACCATCTCACTAGTTGAACTGTAGCAACAAAGAAAGACTTGCTTTCATTTTCAACTGTTGAAAGTTGTTTGTTTTCTGAATACATTTAATGTCTTACACATGTAGTATTTTCCTTTCTACTTATGCTCATAACTTATTAATTGATGAAAGTGTAAACCATTTATAAGTTTTTACGAATACGTTAGTTGGTTCATTCTTGTAGAAGGAAGATAATTAAGTACTTAAGATCAATATATTTTTTGTCTTATTTTATTGAGTCATTTAGTTTAAGGTAAAAAGTTTCAAATGATTCGTGCAATGGATTGTAAAGATTGTGTTTTGAAACATTTAACAACATATCAAATTCACATTAAGATTATTTCACTAACAACAAAATACTTTACTGTGATAAGTGGTATCTACTTCTCCATAGTATACTTTAATTGGTACTCACCGTTGCATCGTTGCATGAAAACCTTTTTTGATGCTTGTATTAGTTCCTGTTACTAATTGAGCACATCATCTGTTGCTATCGATAACGTATTCATGATAATCATATGGAACTTCGGATTAGTAGTTTATATAGTAGGCTGATAGCAAATATTTCTCACATTCATGGAGTAGATCAGTCCCTGTGAAGTTAGAGCTACTTGAGGTTATGCTCATTATTACATGTTTAACGAAGTTAAACAGGAACGATAGTGGTGGGTATTTCCGACGGACCTCAGTAGTTGTTGTCAAACCAGATGACAACTCTCCAAACTGTGCTACAGTTCTCTGCATTCTTCTGAGTGGTTTAAAAACATGACTATTGGAAGTGTGGGGCATGTGAAGGGTTCAGGTGGTTAACTTCAGTTGGTTTCTTTAGTGTAAGCCGTGTGATATGGCTCAGAACAGACCTGAGGGGCGCAGATGTTTCCTTACATTATCTTCGCATCAATCGTGATACTGAGTTATAGTATTCTGTTATCCCACTGTAATCTCTTTTGATGACATCCTACCATTTTGACTGCTTTCTTCTTTATTTCTCTGTGTCACATCTGAGTGCATTCTCGCTTGAAGCACTGATCTGAGGTGTGGTGACTTGGACTGTTACGCAGTAATGCCTTGTTGAATATCGATATTGTTTGTCTGTGCGGGAGGTGCAGGTGTGAATTTTAGTGAGTGTATCGCCATTTTTGTCAGAATGAGAGGAAATAGTTGTTGAAGCTACTGTCGACAAGGATGGGTCTGTGTTGTGGTTCTTCTATGGGTGGGATACTTTAATGTCAGTTCCACTTATCCGTAGGACTCCTTGTTTGTTTTCCATTTTGCTTCAATACGTCTTTTTTCTTAGTTTCATAGCATAACTTGTGATGATGAAACATTTTAAATCATAGTTACTTCATGGAAATGGCTCATTTGTGATAGAGTCGATGAGTTAACTGAAGACTATCATATCAGTACATAGTACTGTTACATGAAGTGAATAGCTATTTGTTTTGTCTGAGGATTATACAGTGTAAAGAGTCAAGCGTTGGTTACTCTTCAAGGTATAGTTTCTATACAGTACATGTAGTTGCAGTCGAAATGACATTACTTTTGTAGACAAATACACTTTAATAATTTAAGGATCCCCATGCACTGAGAAGGCCGACTGAGGACATCACGCGCCAGGCCCTCGAGTGGAACCCAGATGGGAAGCGACGAGTTGGACGTCCAAGGGTGACATGGAGGAGGTCGTGCGAGGAGGAAATGAGAGCTTCTGGGCTGTCGTGGGACCAGGTCCAAACGATCTCAGAGAACAGAGGTCACTGGAGGCGTGCTACTGAAGCCCTATGTTCCACTAGGAACCCAAGGGACTAATAATAATAATAATAATAATAGATTATTCAGAACAAGAATAATTTGAGCGAACAATTGTTTTCAATAACTTCTTCAGACTCAACAGTTATAAATCCATGTGGATAAGTGATATACAACAGCCGAAATAAGGCATGATGTACAATTTTTTCAATATTGAAACAGTCAGTGTTATGGGGGAATGGCGATCAAATCGAATGGGGTGATGGAACTGTTGTCAGTCTTGTTTGTTTGTTCCGCAATGAAATCAATATTGACAGTACAGTTACGAAATGAGGAGACAAAATCTACAGATCATGATTCATTTATATACATTTATTGGGGCATGAATGTGTGTGTGTGTTTGTTTACTAAGGGTCAAAGAATAATTATGTAGTAATGAGTTATATTCAGGTGGGATGAAAATGATGTGAATACTATAACGTCATGGTTGAAAATGACTACAGGTTGTGGTATAAATAAAGATATTTCTGAACGTTTCGCTGTGTAAACCATAGCTTCTTCAGTAGAATATACGGGTTTCATTCACAAAATATATAGTCAAATGATACATCAAATATATTTAGTGAACGTAGGTCATTGGCTGGATGATTTTCCTTTCCAACCTGAGTAATTAAGATCAGTCATTACAAGGTCATGGTTGTTATCATTGTCATTTGTCAACGGATATATTAGATAGTCAAAGTATGTGTGCGTGTGTGTGTTTATATATGTTGTAGAACATGTTATTTATTGCACTTTTTTTTATAAAACTGTCCATAATTGTCATTGTACTTCAATTCGAAAAGTTCATCATTAATGATTTTGGTGGATTAATGTTTGCCAGACACGTGACAATTCTAGTCCTTTTCTGTTTATAGCATTTGATGTTAAAATATGCAGGTCCTCAGAAGTTAATCTTTCTTCACGTGAATGGGAACCTTTCCCGAATATGTCTACATTCTCAAAGTCAATCTTGTGTCCACTTTCGATTGCTATTGCTGATCGCTTCTCTAAAATTTTTAATTCTTCTTGATTCTTCGGTGGAGGTTTCGTACGTAACTTATATTCATTTACCCTAACTTTTAGGGGTCTACAACTTTCTCCAATATAATTAGCTTCACATTCCAAACATTAAATTTTGTAGACACAGTTGTTCTGTGTCATCTTAGGAACTGTATCTTTCACTTTGACTACGATCTTTCCTAGTGAATTTGAAGGTTCAAAACAGAAAACCATGTGAGGCGCACACTTTTAATCTGTTCAGAAGTACCTTTTCGATATGGTATCGTCATAGATGACGCCCATGATTTTGTTGTACCTTTATTACAAGTAGTAGTATTAGCAGTACTTGCTGTTTTATTCGTTTGACCGACAATGTTCTTCAAGAACTTCTCAGGATAACCATTTTCCACCAAAACATTTTGTATTCGCAAGATTTCATTTTTCAAATCATTGGGATCGGTTACGATATTTTTCACTCTTCAGTAGGTTTAATGCGACACTAGCCTTTACGTTAGTTGGATCATCCGATTGGAAGTCTAAATATTTATCGGAATGTGTTGGTTTTCTGTATATTTTCATACATAATTTACCTTCAGTCGTTCCTTGGATAAGACATCTAAAAAGTTCAGTGTCGTCGTTAGATTCTATTTCACTGGTGAATTCAATGGAATCTGAGAATTTTCTAGGAATTCCTATTGGTTTGCTTTCTTAACAACGACAAATGTGTCATCCACAAATCTATACCAAATTCTGGGTTGGCAATGAACGCTTCTTAAAGCTCTTTCTTCTAAAGCCTTCATGTAGAGAGTCGCCACGATTGGAGATACTGGTGAACCCATTGCAAATCCATCTGATTGACGGTACATTCTATCTCTAAACGTGAAATATGTAGATTCTAAGCAATGCTTCAACGATTTTATGATATTCCCTGTTGAAAGTGGACATTCAGATATTATATCTTGGTTGTTATTAATGGCAGTTCTTACAATATCTAGACATTCACAAATTGGTATACTAGTGAAAAGAGAAATTACATCGTAACTTGCCATAATTTCATTTTCTCCTATGGTCATATTCATTAGTTTATTTTGAGATCGTGAGCATTTTAATGTTCGAAGAAATGTTATATTGGAATGCTTTCAAAATTCCTGATAAATATTTAGATAGACGATAGGCCATAGGATTTATAAAGTCAATAATGGGTCAAAGGGGAATCCCTGTTTTGTGGATTTTTGGTCTACCGTAAAATCTTGCGACCGTGTTTGTCTTAGAAGCTAATGAAAACCATGTTGCATTCCCAAGTTTGAGTTTCATGTCCATCAGTAATTTTACGTCTCAGTTTCCATTTTATTTAGTGTGCTTGAATGCTTATTACTTGGGATGAGTTCATATGGTCCAGTTTCTAAATGCTCCAGTGCTTTCTTTTCATAGTCTTCTTTATGCAGCACGACCGTGACATTGCCTGACGTATTACAAGTATAGTAAAAACAAGTATAAACATTTATCTATCATATATATATATATATATATATATATATATATATATATATATATATATATATATGAAACAGCCAGATATGAAGAATATCAAACAGAAAAATTGTTTCTTTTGTTTGACCCAATGAATTCAAAGAAAGTAGGGTAGATACTTGAGGTTTACCAAGGGGTGTCAGAGCTGTATGGAATTCCGATGGAGTATATGTATTTGGTGTCGAAGATAAACGACCTGATATAAGCCTTTGAATTTTTAGCTTGCATGTTTATAATGTCACATGCACACGCAATAAGTGGTCTCACTGTGTTTGAAAATCGTGGAGCTTGCTCTCAAATGATTTGTAAAGCAGGTGAATTGTAATATTTCAATAGGCTATGCTAAACTGTAAGTTAATCATTGAGCAGAAAATATTCGCTCTAGCTGTTAATTATAATCATTTCTCTGTTTTCATTTCTTTGAGTTTTTCTGAAATAATTTTGATCGTGCAATGTTATTCCAAATTGTATATCCTTATCTAGTTCCACATTTGTTGGTAGTACGTTTTGTTAGGTTACTTTGCTGATAACTTCTGGGTATGGATTTTTGTGTGACTTTAGTCCATTAGTTTATTCAACTTCATTGTAGTCTTTTACCTTTATATTGATAAATGATGTAAAGTAGAACGCTATATTATATACTACTGTATCTGATCTGGATATTTCACCCTTGCGTTTTTCTCTGAAGTAATAAGTTTGCTTATATGTATTCTGTGTATCATTGCGTAACCCACTTCGAGTTTTGGTGATGAAGTGTTTTTGAGTTGTCGATGGCAAAACGGGCACAACTTTTAAGCTCTATGAAGAATTCTTACTTGCTCTAAACTATTTGCAGGTTGTTTATGCTTTAGGTCATGGTGTTACTGACTTAGTGTTATCGTTGGATTTATTTATTGTACTTAGAATGTGAGGATGGATATCGTTTTAACAACTGAATGTTTCTCATTGATATGTGAGTACTTGTTCTCGTATAATTCATGTAATAAGATGCAATTATCATGTAATAGATATAAATTTATCGTTCTGTTTGTCATTTTATTTCATAATCGTAGGTTGAATTGACTTCCTTTTTTGGCGAATTTCGGAAAAATGTATTGAATTACGCCTTTATGATGTACTAAAAAAGCTGTTTTTATTGTCAGCGAAATGGTGGTGTTCATCAGGTAGAGATGCATTATTAATAACATCAGTAATTTCTGCTTTGTTTTCGTTCATTATCTTACGTATATTATTTAGCCTGGATTGAAACAATAAAAGTAGCCGCTATACCAAGCTGCATCTGAATAATGGTCACTTTTAAAATGACCGGAGAAAGATGTAGTGCCAATACATGAAGTTACTGACTTCTATTCTTCTGAGTTGTGTAGGTTACCTTGGTATGTCGGTGGTCGTCTGTCGAAGAAGTGGTTTTCGAGTAGCACTGAACTTAGTCATCCTATATATCCTTAAAACATGAACATTGAATTTGACTATCCTGCTAAGTTTTTATCTATTCGACCACATTTACTGTCGTAAATTTAGTGTATGAACAAGGTGGTTGGGAGAAGTTTCAGGGTTGCCAAGTCAGGAAATGAAACTATAAGTAATATCCCAGACCCTGTGGGGAAACATGAAATCTCTTGTATGTGAAACAGTTAATAATCATAACTGGTAATCAGTCGCGGTGAAGATGCATCTGCACCTACTTTCCATCTGCACCTCGTAACCATCATTAAGGACACCTGTGTTCCTTTTTTTGCTGTTTGTGTTATCATTGTTTTGATTCCTTTGTCCTCCCCTTTGTTAATTTTCTCGCGCTGAAATACCGTCACGCGTGTCAATTTTGTCTTGTATTCCATTGTGCGAAGTTTTATGTTATTGGTGTCTGTTTGATTCTAAAGTAGTAGCATATATATTCTAGTTTTGAGATAAATATTTGGAATTTAGCATGTTGGTTTCTTGGTCTAACTTACATTCGTGTTGTCTTTATGCTTCGATAGGGACAATTTTCCTCTCCTCTTTTCGTTTGTCTGGGTTGTCACTTCCGTGTTCATTTTTTAAGCGGTTTATGTTTGTATCTTCTCTTGGGTAGTTTTTGTCTATAGCAAATAGGGAGTAATACCATGCTGTTATATTTCTACTGTGACAAGTGGTAAAGGATGGTCATTTTTAATACTGTGATGGAACTTCAGGTGTAGAATGAATGTAAAAGATCCCATTCATTTTTATTCTCCTGGTTATAATCAGAATCCTATTCATGATTTACTTTTTGTTTACATTCCTAAGAATTTCATTTTGGAATCATATGGTTGTATTTCTTTTTCGGATCATCATTTAGTTTTGGGTTTGAAATCTACCTATCGCTTTGACGATGATGTACTTCCATTTCATAATCATTTACAAAAATTGGTCTGAGCATTGGTGAAATCAAAATGTTCTATTATGAACAAACATAAATATAATCCAGTGTGGCTTAACAACAATAGGCGTATGCATGCGCAATACAGGCTGGAAAAAAGCCCGAGGTGACCAGACTAAAACATGACACGAATGTATGAAGTCTTCGACTGTTGGTTTGAGCCATGTGGGGTGATGCAGACTAGTCGGTTGGGGTCCGCCGGACAAGAGGAACCAGTGGTTGGAGACTCTAGGTGATATGGCTCAGAACCGATGTCAGTGGCGCAGATGTATACATACATTATCTTCATCTTAACGACGCTAAACCGAATCTCACCATTTTCTCATTCTTCCTTTCTCTCTTTTTGTACTTTATATTTCTTTTGACTGAATTTTCTTATCTTCATCTTGCGCCTCACTGCCTTTTTACTTGATGTATTGGTATGAGCTGTGGCAACTCGGATCGTTACGCAGTAATGCCTGGTCCTATATTGATATTGATGTTGATGCAATACACAATGAAAAATACCTAATGTATAAAGGTTAATTATACTTTTTGGTTTCTTGAATCTTAGTATATGGTAACCAATCTGTTTAAAGTTGAACGCGTAAACCAATAAAGTACAGCTCCACTTTGTAAGTTATGTTCACTCAAATTGTCAATTTGTTTTATGGATGGTGAACAGCAGCTTTAACAGAATACTATGGATCCATTTTATTTCGGGGTTTCTCATCAGCTAATTACAACCTTAAACAATTTTAACATCAATTTACATAAATGTTTGTGTACTTTAATCGATTTGATAGGAAACTATCGGCTTGAATTAAGGTTAACATTAAAATCACGCAATTGAAGAAACATAAATTGAATCCTTGCTATTCTACTAAAGGTCTTGTTCTTGCTGCATTTAAATTTATGAAGGGAAAACATTTTATGAAATCTGTAAATGATTGGCTTGTGTGCAGTGTTCATATATCGAACTAGTGACTGATTCGTATTGTCTTCTTGACAGATGTGCAGAATAATGCTCGGATAAGCCGTTAATAATCAAATTCATACATCATCATCCAAAAGCAGGAGAATTTGTACACATAATAAATTTGACGAGTTGAATAGGTTTTGGCAAATAGTTACAGTAATGGTTGGTTAAGTAACACTTGAAAATCAAGCGAAATGCTGAACAGATCCATGCTGTTACGAAGAAGACTGTATTTATGAACATTGATTTTAGAGGTGAAGCTGCAGCTGAAACCCCTGAGAACCGATTTTACAGATCGTTGAGGACATTTTTGCGAAATTACTAATTACCTTCTCCAGTCACCAATCGATTCCTGAGTGTGTTAAAGAAAATGTGTTATTTTGCGCCACTCATCTATGAAGCTGGTTTTATTGGATTCACAAAGTGTGCACTTTGCAAACCAATACCCGAGCATTATCCTGTACGTTTGTCCAAAGAAAGACGCAGCACAAAACAGTTACTATTTCAGTTTTCGAGCACCGTATCAATTCTCTCCACGTAACATCACCACAGTCTACCTTCCAAGTTATCTACGAAGTAAAGACCAACGGTTCAGAAGGAGTAGGAATTTACATCTTTTGTGTGGTGGATGGACTGATAATTCATCTATTCAAAACTGGATGTCTGTATGTAGAAAAAGTGCGTTCAGTCTTCCATCATGCCGAGGTCATGATTGCATTATGCTCTTTTAATTGACCACAACTATATTGATCATTATTGTTACCTTTATTATAACCTTCTCTTCTTTTTTCATCTTCAAACTTATCAAGAGGACTCTTAACTAGTCTGCTTCTATACCTACTTTCATTTCTTTCCCACTCTTTTCTTACTATTATGCCATCTCGTTTCATTTATAGAAACCGAGTTGAATACCACGCCAATGACATAATGCCATCTTACTATTCAACAAAAAACTGCTATATATTTGTTGTAGCTTTAAATAGGATTATACAGATTTTGATTATGACACTGTGAGGAAAGATTTTGTTTTCTTATCTTTTATTACTTCTCCTTATGACTTCATTAACATGTTTCATAGTCTGTAGTTAATTGTTTTAATTCTCTTAAGTATACGAGAATATTTTGTAACTCACTTGTATAGAATCCGAACACTTTTAATATCCGGGCGATTAACTTGAATTGGGTCTGTTGGTTGTTGACGTTTAGCAGGTATTGTTTCATACCTTGTAATTAGTTGTTTGCTCATGCTATTTCTGCATAATGACTACTACTGATTGTCATCAAACTACTTGTGATATCAATATATGCTTAGATTTATTTTTGTTTATATTGGAAGTTGTTTTTGTACCTCTTCGTCATACCTGAGTCGAAAACTCTTCAATTTATTTTCTTTTGTATGTACAGACGTTTAGCTGCCTAATTCCTAGCTATTGCTCATATATGTTTGCTAGATAAAATGAAGTAATTAAGCTGGTTTCTAATGCTATTTTCTCTTGAAGTGAATCATTCATAATTGCCATTATCTAGGCAATCATAAACATAGGTATTTCATCTCTGATTTTTTTGCATTTAAGCGTATATTCTTTTCTGTGTGTATGATTAAAGATGTTACATAAATGTTCATTACAGGTAGTCTGACCCTTCAATGGGTAGTTTTTAAATCTTTATTTATCCGTTTTGTTCTTATTATCCTTAGCTTAAGAGTGTTCAGTCAGAACAGTTATATTCTAGAGTGCCCTGAAAGCCTATTATCACAATCAGTTTTTATCGTCTTAGTTATAATTGAGTACTGAAGATGAATTGTAAGGTTTGGTGTCGTCTTAACTGGGAATGAATAATGTTCAGTTCGTTTCTGCCGCTTCTCAGATATTTGAGCACTGCTGTTTGACTAGGAACCATCTTACTTTTCTTTCGGTTATTCATGTTTACTGAGAAAATTCAACATATTCAATCAGGATTATAATCGCCGTCTCCAACACAGACTTAGTCTACAAGTAACACCAAAATATACGCTAGATAAGGTGCACAAAAGTATGAAGCTGTTAAGCTCAAAATGATAGAACATATAAACAGTAGTGGTAATAGTAATAATAATAATAATGGTGCACTGATTACTATTCTTCATTAGAGCCATTTAAAATGTAGTGGGGATCTAAAGTATAGTAACTAATAAGGTTTCCGTGTTTTAAATCGATCCTTTCTCTGGTGAACGTAGTCATAGTTTCTGTTCAGCTGTTGAATTTCGCAGCTATATTCAGTGAAATCATTACTGACAAGTACGCTATTTCGATTTCCGATCAGTATAATAGTGATATCATTGTACTACCGAGGTTAGTGAAAGATTTATAATTGACATATTGCTAGTTCCGTAGACATTACTTTTGTACAATGTTTAGTAAAGAGCATTATCCCTAATGTAATTAATTAAAATGCTACAGCGTTATAGGAGTGTATTTCAAGCAATTGTATTACTGTTTTAACAATAAATTAACTTGAGTTGCCACAAGATACTTTTTTTGTATTTTTTTCATCGGAAAACCAATGTATGTGATCTCTTAATCGATTATGTTTTTCAAAACTTCTACTATTGATTTTTCGTTTGAAATCTAAATTTTCTTCCTTATCTTC
>OX104134.1:9593393-9759569 GCA_944470555.2 Heterobilharzia americana | reverse complement strand
CAGGTTCATTTTTTGTGTTCTTATAGACTTTGGTATACTCATTTTTATAGATAGCCGTAGGTGCATGCATATTTGACACAACTCGAAAGCCAGTAGTATCAAGTGTTGTTACGACGTTTATATGCGCGTAATATCTAATATTCACATAATTCAAAAAGAAATACACTGCAGTCTTCATTCACCATCTTTTCTTTTCTTAACGCTTTGAAGCTTTAATGATGTTGGTAGTATTATCCCATAATGAATGGACCAAACTGATCGGTCTGTATTGACATATGGACTCCTACGTGGATGCCTCGATACTGCCCGTGTTTGAATTATATGTTAATGATGGATAGTGGCTTGCAGTGGATTCCAAGATGTGTGTTCCGTTCTGTTTGGTACTCATCAACTGGGTGTATCTGTCTCCTAGCGAGCGATGCTGTTTCCACTATGCTTCGAACTCGGAACCGACTGCTCCATATGCCAACAGAGGCCGGTCGATTCGACCTTCTCAACGACGGGCTAATATAAACAAAACAGTAAGAATGCATCCGTCGCACAAAAAAGGGCTATCGTGGCCTGGTGGTCTGGTGGATATCACTTTGGCATTTGGAGCGATCGGTCCCCGGTACGTGGTCTAGTGGGGATAACATCACTCATTAGGAGGCGGGCACACTCATCTGACTAGTCCCAAATAGGACGAAACGCACATCCTGGATTCCACCGCTAGCTACTGTCCACCATTAACATAGCTTTAAAACTTGGTCAAAATAAAAAGTTTGTCGGTTATTTGAGTGTCTTCTTTTTTGACGGAAAAAATTTCGCATGACGGAACTGATATTGTCTGTGTGATTCAAACGCAACTCAGTCACGGATGCTCTCACTGAGCTGCTCAGACTGCGACTGACCTCTGCTTGGGACGGTATTAGGTATCTTGGTTGGTCACTGGAGGGCAGCCAATGCCATCTTGTCAAGTCCTGAGTGGTGATCGAATGCTATCAATCGTTTGCCAGTGTGACCACCTACTAAGTTCCAGATACACATGGTGACGAATGTCAACAAACATAAAACCTGTGTACAAGACTTTCTTTTGGTTGCCTCCGTCCAACTAGCACCTATCAAAGTGCACCATGTACTTGAGTCTCCTAGCTAGATGGTCACATTGCATAATGATCGATAGAATTCGGTCAGTATTCAGGCTGGAAAACATGAAATTTATTACTCTCCAGTAACTAATCAATGTATCTATAATTCATAAATTGCATTAGTTCATTTAGATCGTGTAGTGTCAAAACTAATGTAAGCATCACACACTTCGCCAACATGACTTTCGGAATTCAAGTTGCTGAGAAGTAGTGATACCTTTCATGTTACAAGTTTCGCTGAACATCTTTATGACACCTGGGAAGTATGCATTTGAAAAGAGAAACTACTACATGATGAGTAGGTACATTCGAAACTGTTCACTCAATCTTATGAACTGTAACATTAGACATTTTTTCACATTTTACTCATTTTTAGTTCAACTAAATTTTAATTTAATGTTTAACAGACTCTTCATGGAGTGCTCTTGATTTGTGAGTACTGCATGAAACAAGTGTGTGTTTTACTCTATCCATTTCATTCAGAAGACTTCATTTCACATGACTTTAATTTTCATTTCAACAACTAATCTGGAATTCAATTCAGCGTAGAGTTTTGAATTCCTTGCATAGAGTTCAGCCACCAGTTTAACCAAGCTTATTCACTTAACTACAACCACTAGTTACTGTGTATGTTGTTCTGCCTTTACCATTAGTATCTCTTACACTCATGTTTATGGATAAGCATTATAAATGATTAATTCCAATCTTGAGTGAAAAAAAGACCGTATCTTAAGTTCAAAGTGAAAATCTTCCGCGCCAGGCTTAAAGATACTACTTCCGAGCTGGTTGCATCGCTCACTGTTTACTTGGTTTACAACCGAAAACATCAATCTGTAAATGGTAATTAATTTCATTCTCTTGTTCTGAATCATCATGTTATAAAATTGACCTGTATATACAAGGAGAGTATTGAGTAAAAATGAACTGATACAATAATGCAGCGCAGTTGGTAGTTCGTAGCTAAAAAGGCTCCTAATCACATCATACAACTTGTTTTGAAGGTGAACTCGTTTAGAACGTATTTTATATGTAAGTAATTTCTTGTATACACTAACAAATGAGATATATTCGTAAAGTTGTAGACGGAAAAAACACTAGAGCTTCGGCAACTATTTTTTTTAAGGTCTCCTAGTAATATTGATATTCTGCTGATTATTTCAATATTTTCAGAAATATCAGAACATTTGCAATCACCACAAGGCATTGTTGATTATGCATCACCGTGGAGTTCAAATTGGTGATTATGAAAAGAAAAATGATGCTTACATGGTTTTTATTTAGCCTTTATAGTAACCCTCACAGGCTTATTGTTATTTAATTTAGATTTCCTCAGGTACTCATGTATTCTATTGCTCTCCTTCAGAACTTTTCTGTAAACAATTTTTTCATCAGTACAGGGGTAATCTGCTTTGAGAAACAGCCCTGCAAGGTCGTCAGGGATTTATTTATAATCAGTCCGATCTCTTGTGCAAATGTAACGTCTAATATAAAAATTTGAGTATTTTTAAGCTGCTTCTTTATAAATCATGCAGTGTCTGTGGAAGACGAAAATGCATGTGACTGATTCTTCAGAATTTGGGAATATGTTGCTTTCGTTTCGTAAAATGACAAGTAGTCACTTTTTCGAAACTCAGAAACGACTCAGAAGTGGGTTGTTTATACAGCATCAGATAATGATTAGTTGTTGAGAAAAGATATTACGAAACATAGTTTTATTGTTAGCCTTTTTATTTTAATACAGAGTGCATCTGTTTTGAAAGGAAACCATATAGTGAAACAGAAATACTTATGTGCGATACAATAGACATGTGAAAACTACCCACCAAAATATTAGAAACGAGTGTTACCCATATCACGATCACGCGTACCAGCTATCAAGATTCCTCCCTCATGATATATACTCAGGGTTGTTTAGATGCAGTTTGAACAATAAGACACGAAAAAGGAGCCAAGACGGAGAATAGGCAGACGTGACTCATAAAAAGAGATGAAATTATTGTTCTCATTGGCTTTGTATGTTAGAGTTTATCGGAAAACTAGTTTTAAAGTTCGTGGAAGACAATAGCAGAAGAATGCGACCAGTAGCGTGGGAAGTGGGAATTAAAACCTTCACCATATAGTAATTTTTGAATATAGATCTCATCTACAATTGATACTGAATATGGAGATGCCCTTTTAGAAAAAAATCTAGAGAACTGTGCATTAAATGCATCTAAATACTTCAGGAATGTAAAACATCTGATTTTGGCAGTGAAAATCTGGTTGTTTGCCGATGAAAATTCTCTTGTCAGGACAATCTACACAGCAATGAAAACAAAAGATAGACCACCCTAACTTTGAATGACGTTCTCACGTCATCAAGAAGGAGTCTTTCAAGGCTGCAATGGCTCTTTTATGTGTCCTTAGTAAGAGGGATTCTACACTGTGTCATACCTTTAAGGAGGAACTCAGGCCAAATGCAGGTGGATGTGTAGCGATTTTGAAGAATTAAATCAAGCCTCACTGAAACAAGATGGCCCTTCTGATCCCCAATAGATTAGCAGGATCTTGCGCATAATTACACCCTGAGAAAAATTCAAAAACACTTGTTTGAGAATATACATGAATTCGCTTATCTTGACACAGGATATATGATAAGTCCCAAATAGGCTGAAATGCGCGTCCTGGATTCCTCTGCCAGTCATCAACTATCAAAACAAAACCCGGAATCCATTGCACAGAATGTGGCTATTGTGCGTCAGTAGCTTAGTTGTACAAGCCTTGGCATTTGAAGTGATGATAACTGGGTTCGAGTGTTAGCGGGAACAGCATCACTCACTTAGATGCAGCAACACCCAGCTGACAAGTCCCACAGCGAACGGAATGCACATGCTGGATTGCTCTGCTAGTCGCCAAGATGAGTATAACATTATGAATATTCGGCAAAATCGGGGTATCCACATAGGTGCCCATCTGCCAACAGCAGAGGAGGAGCAATTTCGGCCTTATACAGCAACCGGAAACTGGAAGTATTAAAACAAAAATAGCTCCTTACTGTCCTGATTACAATCTAATGGGCTTTTATTTTTGACATACAGATAGTCTAGTGTTGTACAAGACCTCTACAAATGCTACTTGAGTCTTAAAGAAATACTTAATTGTTACGGTTGGCTACATAACTTCATAATGAAGGATTCCCAAGTATTCTACATTGAGTTGGTGCAATAGGAATTTCTCTTTTGCTTCATTATAATGTTAACTAACTGAAAAACTTTTCTTTAGGTTTTGAAACACAGACAGACTAGACTCCCACCACATCAAGAAAAACTAACAATCTGAACGAAGTTTATTCTCTTCAACAAATTCTCATCACGTTCTTCAATTATGAAATGCATCTGAACAGCGTAAAAATAAAGTTGGGAGCAAATAGGTTTTCAAAGTGAAGTGAGATTTGGAGACTGTAAGGAAACAGATTTTCCTTTTCAGTTTTATTAGTATTAGGATTAAATGTATACAGATAAATAGTGTGATGGTGAACGAACAGATAAAGAGTAAAGATACCAAAGAAGCCTTTTGTTTATTTAACTCCAAGGGAGGAATAACGTTTTAACGTTTTTCTGAATGCAGAGTGCAACTTTGACCAATCTTATTGTTACCGCCTCAGCAATGTTGAATAGATGCTGACGAAATACACGTGGTTTTGCTTTTGGGACACAATGTATGACACTGGAAGCTATGTTAGCATCTGTGTGCTGCTCTGGGTCTGTGAGGTGAGCTAGAACGGAACTTTTCGCCACTTTCACTTCGTATTTTCCAAGTCAAGCCAGTCAGTAGATGTTAGCATATCCGGAGACGTATCTGCCCAATCCTACGCCATGTATAACTCGTTCCACAGGAAAACTTTAATCTGATATGTGTTGTGCAAATGCACTTTATTATTATGGAACCTGATAAGAAATTGCTGAAATGAATATTCTTGTTTCAGATTGTTGCTTTTCTGTAATTTCTTAATCATAGGCATCCAGGTAGTTCCATGAACAGAACAGTATTTGTTTTTACCAAGTATCCTCTTAAGAATAAGCGATGATGTAGCTTTGTTGAAGTAGGGAGACAGAAGAAGTCCATAATCAGTGCATTGATGAGGAATAAGCTGTACCAGTCTTAAAAAGTGATTTCAAGTAATGCAACAGGGCATCTGAAAATATTCACTACGTAATTATCAGTTTTAAATCAAGTGAATGGGTAAATAAATGTTTCAAAAAGAATCTAACATTAGCATTTGTGACGATATAGACTTTTAAAAAATCCAATTAGAAACAGGTAAACACATATATATGATCTGCATACGGGATATATCCTATCATTGACTAAAAGAAAGTATTATGATTGGGTAAGCTGGCGTAAATGCTTGTTAGTTATCCAGATAGTCAGTAGATGAGGTGGTATCACAGATCAAGTGACATTTCAGACATTCATTAACGTCATCACCGTCATTTGAAGGACATCAACAGAAATAATAGCTATAGCAACAGTTCTTAAAGTTATGCATAAATATCAGAGTGATTAAGTGAAATTTTTGAATTAAGCATAAAACTTGTTTTTTGTTTTACCAAATGCAGAACCACTTACTAACTAAGAAAAAGCTGCACCTACTTATTAATCATTTCATTTAGCTGTTGTTATGTTTAAATGTAATACTATTTACAATTGCTGGATACATCAAACATATGAAAGGTGTAGCATGAAGTGATAACAGTGGTGTGACAGTACACTTAACCCTCTCAAACAGATGTAAACTGATCACCAAAGAAAGTATGCAAAAGTAAGATAAATTCATTTGCAGTTGGCACTAATTTTATCCTAACCATGAACTAGACTTTGAACATAAATCCAAACGCCTAATGTCATTTATAATCTTCCATCTGTGGCAGTATGAATAATTTGCACAGAGTACAAGGCTGAAAAATACATAGGAGTCGCATTAAAAGTAATATACCTTATGAGAACTGGGTAGGTATTCTAGTGGTTGAGCTTATCGCAGTCGTAACTTTGGTTTCAGGAGGCCTGAGTGACTATTGAACACACTCATGAAGTCATATTCATCGCCAGTTAACTCTTTCTTTCTAAAGTGTCCTGAGCATGAATGGAAAAGAGATGCAAATGGTAAAACGTTGTAACGCGTAAAGTGGAGATTACGAAACCTGTTCATTACAGCTATCTGCCCGGAAAAATGCCGTCAGAACACAGTACTTGTCAAAATACTGAAGCTGGGAACTCAACGATTGAATAACATTAAGCCAAAGAAAATGTCTCTCTGAGCGATAAGTTACTTACTCTCATTTAAAATAAACACAAAGATTACATCTCAAAAAATACATCTCTTTTTATCACATTTTCCTCATTTTGTTAAGGTAAGAAATGCTTGATAAAGTGGCCATTTTAGCTTTTGACTATGAAAAATTAGATTTTGCCATAAAAAAGCAACCAGAAACTGTCCTATAAATCAATGTTACTTCGGTTGATGGAATATTGAGAAATTACTATTCTCTTTTTTCAGAATACAAATGTCATTTACGTAAGCAGTATAAACTTTGACCACTTTTTCTAGCGGATTTGTGTATCTCAAATTCGTCACTATTGTAACTTACAGTTGACTTTTCCAGGTGAAAATATACCACGAAGCAATCTTTGTCTGCTAAATATTCCCAGATAGGAACATAGGACGGTAATGATAGAATTTAGTTATTTAAACAGTGTAAATTAAACTAGAATGAATTGTTTATCAGGATTTCAACCAGGTTGAGCCTCGGTGGTTCACCTAAATGAATGATTACACCATGCAGACTGCAAGTAGGTGTGACTGAATTTGGAATTTTAAAAACTCGTACAATAACTTACCAGTATATGGCTTATAACACTGGAAGAAAGAAAGCAAGTTTAAACCTTGGAAACTAATAGTGAATGTGAAAGAGACATGAAACTGTTGAAGTGTAACGACAGAAAGTTCATAACTAGAATAGCAGTCAATTTAGGTCTTCTTATTTATAAAAAAATAAGTCAGTATGGCTTCACACCATGTATCCACTTTTTCGTCTTTGCTCAACACTTATAGTTCTATGCTGTAGATAATCTCAATACATCGAACAAAAATTGCAAACAGCATGAATGTAATTCATATTTTATCATACTTCTAATATGCGAAATGACTGAATTTATTTATCTAAGCCTCATTCGGATAGGTGTATGAGGAGCATCGAAAGAAGGCTCAGAATGATAGAATGTGGCGTTAGACGCTGAAAATTAACTTCAAATTATTTACTGCGCAATCAAGGAAATGCATTCTTTCTTTTTCACTCCGACCTAAGTTCAAATTTCATACACATCCGATGGAACAGAACTCGTATTACAACATGGAAATGTAGAAGGAAATGTCTAATTAACTCTGAATGATGTTTTACTTTCAGGCATAGTCAGTGAATTACCCGAGTTCATCAATTACCACCAGTAGCTGACCGTAATCTAAAGATTTTTAAGCAAAATGAATGTCCAAGAAACGTTCATTTGATACGAAACCTTGAATCACAGACTTCTTCATGAAAATATGTCCCTATTACACATCCTTGACAGTATAGCCACATCTTGTAGTCTCTTTTGATTTCGAGTTATAAAGATATTCGAATGAGTTTCTATCGAATTACGAATGCATAGATTTTTTCTTTGGCATCTAAAATTGTGTTATTCCTACAGTGAGTATCTTGTTGCATTTAGTTAATCGAAACGTAAATGAATTTAGATAAATGGTGATTTGAACTATCATTATTTGTCCTTTGGGTTCCTGGTGGAATATAAGGCTTTAGTAGCACGTCTCCATTCTACTTTCTTCTCTCCAGTCTTTTGAACTTGACTCCACGACTGCCCAGAAGCTTTAATTTCTTCCTCACACGATCTCCACGTCACCCTCCCCTCGGACGCACAACTCGTCGTTTCTCATGCGGGTTCCACTCGAGGGCCTGGCCTGGCCTGGCCTGGCGTGTGATGTACCCAAAACGTCTTCTCAGTCTATGTCCAATCCAATCCATCTCCACTCTCTTCTAAATATTTGTTGGGCGATAGGTTCTTGGTTAGTTGATTTGTTGTCAGTTGAAGTTCCTTATCGCTTATTCTTTTGGCAATCTGAACTTCAGTGTCAGTATGGAGTGAGCGTAGGTGGCAGCTGTTGATGTATGTCTGTAGTTTGATGGTGATTGGAGTTTGTTGTTGTTGTTGGTTGGGTGTTTTCATCACCTCTGTCATTTCTACGTTCACCTGAAGTCCCATCCTCACCTCGCCTCTTCTACCAAGTTGTTGGTTTTCAACTGTAGATCTTCGAGTTTGTGCGACATAAGTCATTAGACATAAATCATCATCGTTGGCTAAATCCCAATTTTCTTCTGAGGTGTTTTCATCGGTTCAGCCAGCGTATATCCCTCTTCTCGCTCCTCATGGTTTCTTGAATGATCCAGTCCTGTCCATTCGACCACAGTCACGAAGATCATTGGTGATGGTAGGCAGCTATGTCTTACTGCTGTCTTCACTTCAAAGGTGTCACTGAGCTTTCCATTGTGTTGTGAATCACTTGGCATGTGGGGTCTTCATATAGTTGTTGAATGAGATTGATAAATGTCTGTGGTGTTCAAACCGTAGTGTTGAGGCAGTTTCCAAATTACTTCTCGGTGGACGCTGTTGAAGGCTTATTCAAAGTCGATGAAGTTGAGGTTGATTTGAGTTGACTGCCATTCTATGCTCTGTTCTATGATGATACGTAGCGTAGCGTAGCGTTGCAATTTGATCTGCACATGATTTGTTCTTCCTGAATGCAGCTAGCCTGTTCGGACCGTGGTTTTTTAATGCAGAGCATTTTGTAGTCTCTCCAGAAAGATGGGATCTAATGTTTTGTTAGGTATGGATAGGGGTGGAGCATGATTCCACGCGAGTTCTTGCAAAGATCCAGGTCTCCCTTCTTTTGAAGTTTGACAAGGTAACCCTTCTTGCAATCAACCAGCAGGTACCTTTCCTTCCTTTCTTCCAAACCTTCTGAAATAGTGGTGTGAGCATTTCAGCCGCTGTTGTCTCTGCGTCTGTTTTCAGTGCTTCTGGAGGAATTCTACCTAGCCCTACTGTTTTCCCGAATTTCTGCAGTTTTATGGCGTTCAGCACTTCGGCTTTTGTCGGAGGGTTTGTGTTCACTGACAATTCTGGGGCTGGGCTGCTGGTGGTATTTCTGAACGAGTTGCAGGTGGTGGTGGTGGTGGTGGTGGTGGATTGAATAGTTTTTTGAAGTGGTCAGTTCATCGTTTCCTTTGTTTCTCCTCTTTGGTAGCTGGGTTTCCTTCACTATCTTTCATTGGTTTCATCTGCGTTGATCTCTTCCCTCCCTGATAGTAACCTGGTTATTTGATATAAGGTTATCAGGTCTCTTTCTCTCTTACCTGCAGCCTGTTCTGCTTCACTTGTCAGTGTGTCGTAGAAGTGTCTTTTGTCTTTGTGTGCACTCTTCTTCACTTCTTTGTCCAGTGTAGTGTTTTATAGGTTGTGTTCAGTTTCTCTTTTCATTGTTCATCCCTGCACTGCACTGCACTGGTTCATCTTCTGCTTCACCACCTTCCTCTCCTTCCTCTATCAGCTCCGATGTATCTGTCGAAATCCATTCCTTGTCTCGCGTCTTCTTCTTCCTTCCCAACACGGTTACGCAGGTTTCCTTCCATATTTTTTCCAAAGAGTTCCAGTTTGCTTAGATATTCACAACTCCTGTTAATTTCTTTGTGATTTGTCACAGAGTTTCTTTGGTTAAAAGAGTGATTAGGGATTTCTGCCCTTCTACAGAGTCAATGAAAAGAAAAATGATAACTATTTGAATTCATACTGGTGGCTGGCAGGCTGTTAGTTTCATGATGATAAAATCAAGCTACGAATTTAAACGCCATCTCTCTCTCTCCCTCTCTCTCTTTCAAATGTTAGGAGAATCAGATGCATCTTTGTTATGAATCATAATACATGAGGAGAAGCGTGATTTTTCAACTGTACATATCTTGAAAATTTGACCATCACCTTATTCTTCAGTTTGTATGTAAAAAAGAATGTCATTTGACTATATGCAGGGAATTGAATGCTATCCAATTCTACACTTATTCCTTTGAGGTAAGAAATATATTATTCTGTAGTATAATAACCTACAAAAGATGATTTGTGTGACGGCGAAAAACTTCGACATATTGCAAAATCAAAATGAAACAGAAAAATTGATGATAGTAAATGCAAAGTAGTTGTAAAAAAAACAAATTTAGGAAAAGGGGAAGTGCAAACAGTCAACTTATGAATCCATGTTGGCAACCAGCGAGGAATGCAAAAGGCGGGAGTCGTACAACTTGGGAATCATCAACCGGATATATATGCCAATCAGAGAATGATGTTACTACCACTTTGACCGAAACAAATTACACCTGGCTTCAAAAGCCGAAGCGCTATCCATTAAGCCAATCGTGAATGACAGCCGCGATGCATGCAACGCGTATTAGTTTTTGCTATGACCTCTAATGTTTGCAGATGGGCGCCTGTGCAGATGTCTTGATAATGCGGGATATCCATGATGGAGACAAGCAGAAAAATCCAAGGTGTCCATTTTAACATATCTAGGAATCGTCAGGCAACTAAATCTGCAATTAAGTGAGTGATCTTCGTCGCACTGAAAAACGAAACCACTACCTATAGCATCAAGCACCGACCGGATTCCAGTAAGCTGCAAGAGCGAAATGCATGGTATTCCAGGAAAGATCTAAATATCAAAGGGAAATTAGAAGTTTCATAACAACAAGTGATAATCTTTGCACAACAGGTGACTATCGTACCCCAGTGGCTTCAGTGTCTGAAGCGATGGTTACTGCATGTGACGCTCAGTTCCAAAAATATCACTAACTCACGTGTAGGTAAATCAAGCTAGGAATACTGAAGCCGAAATAAGCGCACGTCATGGACTCCTCTATCACCAACATGAATATAATAACATGGATATCCGACAGTATCGAGTCATCCACATTTGCGCCTATCTGCTAAGAGAAAGGTCAAGGAATTCGACCCTGAATAGCAACGCAAAATTATAGGTTTCCCAACAATAAGTGATAGAAGTTGCACAAAAGATGGCTCACGGGAGTAGCGTAAGACGCTTTGACGTTAGAAGCCATGAGTATTGATCCGATCCTCAACGGGAACAGCATCACTAACTCAGGTGGATGTACATTCAGTTGAATTGTGTAAAATAGGGCGAAATGCACCTAAGTGATACCTCTGCCAGCCACCAATATGAATATAACATCATGAATATCCGGCTGTATCGTGGCATACTTAAAGGTTCCCACCAACCAACAGCAGAGGTCGAGCATTTCGGACCTGTATATTGACGAAAAGTCAGAAGTATCATGCAAATAAGTGATGCCCGTTTTGCAAGTGGTGGGTATTGTGACCGAGTGGCCTTGTGAATAACACTGTGGCATTTGAAGTGATGCGTGCAGCCTTTGCGTCTCAGTGGGAACAACATCAATCTACTCAGGTTCAGGTACATCCATTTGTGGATTCTCAAATTCTTGGTGAATCACACCATGTGTTTCTAAGTGGGTCAACATCATAAGTGCAGCATGAATATCCGGCAGTACCGGGATCAGCATAGTGGCCCTCCTGACGACAACAACAGATATCGAGGAATTTGGCTCTGTATCTCATAGGAAAATTACAAGCATCAAAACTGAAAGAGGTATCCACTGCACAACAGGTGGCTATCGTGCACTAGTGGTTTTGTCGATAACGCTTTGGCGTTTGAAGCAGGTAAGTCCAGAAGACGAGTACCAAATATGAGGAAACTCACGTCCTGATTTCCACTGCTAATCGCAGATACTGTCAATGCTCATGAATATGAGGCAGCCTGGAGGGATCCGCATGAACGCTTATCTGCCAAAAGCAGGCTTCGATCAATTCTCCACTTTTAATCACTGAATAATTAAAAGCTACTTAAGGAAATTCGATATGCGTTATACAAGAGTTGGCTATCGTGTTACAGTGGCTATGTGGATAATGCTTTGAGGATTTATTCAATGAGTAATTTGTGCAAGTTCCGGTGTGGATAACACCACTGACTGATTTGCAGGGTCATCAAGCTGATGAGTCCTAAATATTGTTCCAGTGCTAGAAACGGAAATTGCCTTAACTTCATAAATGTCCAGTAGTATTGATCAATTCGCATCGGCGCTCATCTGCTAACAGTGGAGGTCAAGCGATCAGGCCTGGCAAATCAACAGGAAGTAACAAGTATCATGACAGCAAGTGATATTGGTTTTCCAGGTGGTCACTTTCTAGCCGTATACGCTCTGTGGTTAACGCTTTGGCGTTTGAAGCAAAGTGTACCGGGTTCAAGTCTCAGTGAGGAAGAAATTATTCTCCCAGGTGCAGGTACATCGAATTAATCATTGGCAAATTTGAGGAGACGCATATTATATATTCCTCAGCTATTTACCAAAATTAATGTAACGTTATAAATTTCAGGCGGAATCCAGTGTTCAGAATACGCCCCATCTACCAACAGTATAGTTCAAGGAATTCAACTCTGTATAGCAATTGGAAATTACAAGTATCATAACAGGTATTACCGTTGCATAAGATGCAGCTATCGTTCACCAGAAGCTTAGTGGAAAGCGCTTAGTCGTTTGAAGAGATGAGTACTGGGTTTGAGTCTCAGTGAGAAGAAAATCACTTACACAAGTGGATATATACCAAGCTCATCGAAGATAAGTTTGAGGCAATGCACAGAGTGGATACTTCTGCCTGTCACCAACATAAATGAAACAACAAGAATATCCTACAGTAAGGAGGAATCTACATAGGCGCCCATCTGCCAACAGCAAAGTCCAAGAAATTTCGCCCTTTGTAGCAATGGGAAGCCACAAGTAACATAACGACAAGTGATATCCTCTGAAGAAGAGATGGGTATGGTCTGCCAGTGGCTTTGGGGTTCGAAGCGATGGGCACTAGGCTGGAGTCCCGTTAGCGTAAACATCACTGACTGAGACGTAGACGCATCCTGCTGACAAGTTTTAATAAGGATGGAACATGCGTCCATGATTCCACTGCTAGTTGCAAATGTTGTCAATACGTTTTGTAAATATAACATTACCGAGGCATCTGCAAATATCCCCATCAGCCAATAACAGACGTCCAGCAATTCTGTCCAGTATATCAACGCGAAATAGCAAGTATGATAAAAAGTCTGATACCCATTGCACGTAGATGGGTATCGTACCTCAGTGGCCTAGTGAATAACGCTTTGACTTCTGAAGGGATGGCAGTTTGGTTTGAGTCCAATTGGCAACTGCATCAATGACTGAAGTGCAGATATAGCCATCTGTCTACACACACATCCTGGATTCGTCTTCAAGTCACCAACTAAAATAAGGCATAGTGAATATCCTGCAGTATCGAGGCATTTTCACATGCTCCCATCTAAGAAAAGCAGAAGTTGGGAAATTCCCCACTGTACAGGAACAGTAATTTACAATTATCATAAGGACAAGGGGTGCCCGTTTGCACAATAGGTGAATACCATGACGTGGTGCATTTTTAGGTGAGGCTTTGAAGACAAGCTTTGAATTTCAGTGGCAATAACATCCTTGACTGAGGTGAAGGTATATAGAGATTTATTTTCATTAACAGGATGAAGCTCGCGTCCTGTATTCTAATGCCAGTCACAAAAGTTTTCATTACATCATGAATATTGAGGAGTCTTGAGGCATCTGGAAATGCGTCCTTCTACCAGTAGCAGAGGTCAAGCGATTCTTTAATGTATAGCAATTATCATAAAATTAAAGGGTACCCGTTGCACAAAAAACGGATATTGTGCCCCAGTGGTCTAGTGAATAACGCTTTGGGGTTTAATCGAAGTTAACTCTTTTCGAATCACAGTTATAACATCATCACTTATCGAGGTCCAGGTATATCCTGTTGACCGGTGACAATCTGGACGGAACTTACATACTGGATTCCTATGAGAGTCACTAAAATGAATTTAACATCATGAAAATCCGGCAGCATCGAGACACCCGCATATGCGCCCATCTGCAAACAGCACATATCTGGAAGTTCAACCCTGTATATTGACGTTAAACTACATGGTCCGAAAAGACAATCGATAGGTTTTTCAAAGAGGCGGATTTCGAGCCGTAATAGTTTTGTAGATAACGCTTGGATGTTTGGAGTGATGTGTGCTTCTTTGTATCTCAGTGTGAATAACATTACTGGATGAGGTACAGGTACATCCAATTGACCGTTGACAAACTGGAATAAATGAGAATCTTGGATTTTTTGCGAGTCAACAACATGAAATTATTATGATGAATATCCAGCAGTATCGGAGGGTTCGGAAAAATACCCATCTGACAATAGAAGAGGTCAAGCAGTTCTGGTCTGTGTCGCAAAAAAGAATTACGACAATCATAAGAACAGTGGATACCGCTGCTAGAAACTAGGCCAATCCATCCTGGTGGCTAAGCCTACAACACTTTGAAGTCTAGTGGGAATGACATTACTGTATGAAGTACAGGTACATACAGCCAGGGAAACAAAAGTGTACTAAATGCGTGTTCAGGATTCATCTGCTAGTCAAAAAAGTGTCATTGTTTCATAAATATCCGGCGGTATCGGTGCATCCTCATGGGCAACCAGCTGACAACGGCAGACATCGAGGAATTCGGCAAGTATCGCAACGGGGAATTACAAGTATCATAACAACAAGCGATGCCCGCTGCATAAGAGCTGGCTATCTTCACAAACATACTTGTTACATGACGCTTGCTATTTGAAGCGGTGGGTACTGAGTTTAAGTTTCAGTGGTAATAACATCACTGAGTTGAATTCCAAATAGAATGCAAGATGCGTGTTTGAGTCCAATGCTGGTTACCAACGTGAATATGACATAATATATATTCAGCAGTATCTAAGCCACCGCGTAGGGACCATATGCCAGCTGCAGAGGTCGAAGAATTCAGCTCTGTGTAGTATATTAAAAATTACATGCCAGAGGTGAAAAATGAAACCTTTTGAACAGAAGTTTACTGTGGTGCCACACTGGGTTGATGGATTTCGTTTTCGTGTTTGAAGTGACTGGTAGTGGTTTGGATTCTCAGTAGAAACATCACTAATTAAGGTGCAGGTACACCCTGCTGACAAATTTCAAATACGGCGAAAGGCGCAACCTGGATTGTACTGCTAGTCACCAGTTTGAATATATCTTGATGAATGTCCAGCAGTATCGCGTTATTCACATTGGTGACACCAGCGAACGGCAGAGATCAAGAGATTCGACCGCTTATTAGCAAAGGGAATTTAATATTACCATAACAACCAGTGACACCAGTTCGGAAGAAGAGGTTATTCTGCATAAAGTGGTTCAGTGGAAAACGCTTTGAAGTATGAGGCGATGGGCACTGGATTATAGGTTCCAAGGGAAAATATTACACAGGCACTAAGAGGTATATTCAGATGACTAGTTCAAAAGAAGAGGAATTGAGAAAACTAGATTCCAGTGTTAGTTACGAAAATAAACACCACATCATGAATTCCTACGAGTTCCGAGGCTACCGCATAGATTCTCATCTGCCAAGAACAGAGGTCGAGGATTTCGGCCCTTTGTAGCAAAGTGGAATTACGAGTATAACAACAAATGACACCTGTTTTACAAAAAATTACTATAGTTCCCCAGTCGCTAAGTGGATAACGCTTTTAGGTTTGAAGCAATGTGTACTGGGTTCTAATCTCAGTGGGAACTACATCACTAATACAGAAACAGGTACGTAATACAAGAATCCAACTTCACAGCTGTGGTAGATTGTAATCCCATTTTAGTCTGTTTATTAAAATGTCACATAGTGAAACAGTATCGTTTACGGCATAACGTTTTGGACACAATCGATTGTCCATATTCATATCAGGTTACTCTACAATTCTGTGAAGAAGTTAATTTAGCTATAATTTTCTCTTCTTCTTTATGATAACAAGAGTAGTAGAATTTTCTGAATATTTGCGACAGGTGCGTAATCATTTCCATTGCATGTGTTTGGTGGTGATTCGATAAACAGTAGTAAGCGGCGGGCAGAAGCAGAACAGGCTGGTGGTAGGAGCGACCTGACAACATTGTATCAAATAACCAGATTACTATCTGGGAAGAGATCAACACAGAAAAAACCAATATAAGATGATGAAAGAAAACTAATTACCAAAGAAGAGAAACCAAAAAAAACGGTGGACCGACCACTTAAAAAAGCTCTTCAATGGACCACCACCTGCACTTCGTCCAGAAATACGACCTGTAGCCACAGAACTACAGGTGAACACAAGCCCTCCAACAAAAGTCGAAGTCCTGAACGCCATGAAGCTACTAAAGTGCAGGAAAGCAGCAGGACCAGATAGAATCCCACTGGAACCACTGAAAACAGACGCAGAGACAACAGCGGACATGCTTACACCACTATTGCAGAAGGTGTGTAAAGAAGAGAAGGTACCTACCTATTGATTGGAAGAAGGGTTACCATGTCAAACTTCAAAAGAAGGAAGACCTCAGTCCTTGCAAGAACTGGCGAGGAATCACGCTCCACTCCTGTCCACCCAAAGCAAAATATTATGTCGCATCATCCTGGACAGACTAAAGGACGCTCTGGATTCAAAACTACGACCGGAACAGGCTGACTGGCTGGATTCAGGAAGTACAAATCATGTGCAGATCAAATTGCAACGCTACGCTACGTATCATCATAGAACAGAGCATAGAATGGCAGTCAACTCAATCAACCTCAACTTCATCGACTTTGAATAAGCCTTCAACAGCGTCCACCGAGAAGTAATTTGGAAACTGCCTCAACACTACGGTTTGAACACCACAGACATTTATCAATCTCATTCAACAACTATATGAAGACCCCACATGCCAAATGATTCACAACACAATGGAAAGCTCAGTGACACCTTTGAAGTGAAGACAGAAGTAAAACCAGGCTGTCTACTATCACTCATGATATTCCTGATTGTAGTGGAGTGGATCATGCAACAAACAGTGAGGAGTTGTGAGAAGAGGGGATACGCTGGACTGCGGAAAAGAACCTAGAAGATTTAGATTTCGCCAATGACTTATGTCTAATGTCACACAAACTTGAAGATCTGCAGGCAAAAACTAACAAGTTGGCAGAAGAGGCAGCGAAGACGGGACATCAGGTGAACGTAGAGAAGACAAAGGTGATGGAGATACCCAACCAACACCACCACCAACAACAAGCACCAACCACCATGAACGGAGAAACGTAAAGGAAGTAGTCTCTTTCACCTGTCCAGGCAGCATCGTTTCAACTACAGGCGGTGGCACAGACGAGGACATCAAAACCAGGGTTGGAAAAGCAAGACAGGCTTTCATTAATATGAAAACAGTGTCGAGATCTACTGCACTCGGCATAAAGCGTGAACAAAATCGGGATTTTCAACACTAATGTCAAGTCAGTGCTTCTATGTGGTGTTTGAGAGACTTGGCGCGTTACGAAAAGCATTCCCAACAAACTAAAGATATACATCAACTGTGGGAACAAGGCGATCAAGAACCTATCACTCAAATAATATACGGAAGGAAGTGGAGATGGATTGGGCATGTTCTGAGAAGACTATTCGGGGACATCATGCTCCAGGCCAGGCACTCAAGTGGAACCTAGGTGGGAAACGATGAGTTGGGCGTCTAAGGCGAGGGTACCTTGGAGGAGATCGTGCGAGGAAGAAATGAGAACTTCTGGGCAGTCGTGGAGCCAGGTCCAAAAGTTTGCACTGGAGACGTGTTGCTGAAGCCTTATTTTCCACTAGGAACCCAAGGGACAATTAATCATAATAATAATTGCTACTACTACAGCTAATATTTTTTCTTTCGAATTTATCGATAAATTTAGGTGGATATTTATTGAGAAGCAAGGTATTCTTGATGTATCGAATTTCCTGTCGTAGATTTTCTGGCCTACTAGTAAGCTTACTGAGGCATTTAACTAACCCCACTATACCTGAGATGGGGCCAGAAGATTTGAAGTTTAAGTACCGATTCAAATGGGGAGGTTTCCTATAAACACTAGTCTATAAACGTCGGTCTTGTGTTGGTCTAATCTTGCAATCCAACATTGCTAGTTCGCCTTCGTCACTTTTCAAGCCACAGGTAAATTGGGTTGCGTTCACTTGTGAATTTATGTATGCAAACAGCCTATTGATGTGTTCGGATTTCAGTACTATAAACGTAACATCTCTATATCGGTAGCAAATCTTTGGATTAGGACTAAATATTTGAGTGGTTATCCGTCCATCTGCCTCAAGGTTGTGGAGTTACCTGATATAAATATGGATAATAAATTGTGTCCAAAACGTTATGCAGTAAATGATACTGTTTTTATTGTGTGACATTTTAATAAACAGATTAAAATGTAATCACAGGTACATAATTTTGACTGGTTTCAATAATGATGAATGGCTTCTACGGGAATCCGCTGATTGTCACCATAATTTCACTATTCCTTGAATATCTGGTGGTATCGAGACATCCGCATACGCACCCATTTGCAAACAGCACAGGTTCAGCTATTCGGCCCTGAATAGTTACAACAATTTAAAAGTATAATACCAACAACTTATACCCGATTTACAAGAAATTGAATCCTGCGCATAGCGGGTAATTGGATAACGCTTTGGTGTTTGAAGCGACGTAACCTGCGTTCGAGCCTCGGTGGGACCGGATCACTCACACAGGTGTATAAATTTTGAATGGACTGTTTTCAGATATGACCGTGGTCTCTATATGGATTCCACGGCTAGTCACTAAAATTACCATTATATTGTGGATAACTGACACTAATGAGGCATCCGCATAAACACTCATCTACCAGAAGCGGAGATCAAGCCGTTCGGCTCTGTATAGCAACCAAAAAATAACAAGAATCAAAGCACCAACTGCTGGCTGTTGAAAAAGATTGGTCTGTCCTCCAGACAGCGGCATGGTGGGTAACGCTTTGACGTTTGAAACGACTGTTAGTGGGTTTGAGTCTCAGTGGGAACAACACAATTCACTCATACATGCAGGTGGGGGTTTCAAACATAACGAAATCATCCTGCTACATTTTACTTCTTGTCTTCAAAGTTAACATTATATAATAAATATCTACCAGTATAGAAACATTTTCATAAGCGCCCATCTGTCAACAAGAGAGGTCAAATAATTCGGTCTTTTATAGCAGAAAGAAATTGCAAGTATCTTAAGAACCATTGATAGCCACTGCACAAGATTTGGCTATTCTGCACATGGAGACCTAGTTGATAACGCTTGCGTGTTGCAAGCGGTGGGTAACGGGTTCGAGTATGAGTGGAATTAGCATCACTAGCTCTGCTACAGGTACTTGAAAGTGAAAAGTTTCAAGCATGATGAGAGCCTTGTCCTGCATTCTACTGCTAGTCACCAAAATGAAAATTATGTCATGCGTATCCGGGAGAAAAGAGCCATCGCCAAATTCGGCCGTCTACCAACTGCAGAGGTCGAGCCATTCAGCCCTGTATGACAATATGAAATTTCAGGTGTCAATAAAAATTGAAACCGTTTTGACAGTCGTTGGTTATCATTACATGGTGTGTAAGTGGATAACGCTTTTGCGTTTGAAGTGTAGGGCAATTGGTTCGTGTTCTGCTGTATCTGAGGTCCCCTGAACTGGTGGAGATAAATCCACCCGAGGATTGCGAAATGCAACGAAATGAATATACTCGAATAATATACTGGTCATATAAGTTAACATTATTTCATAAATGTCCACATTATCGTGGGATCCAAATAGGCACTCGTCTGCCATGAATATTTGGAAGGCTGGCTACTGGCTACATCGACAACGCTATTAGCTTTTGAAGCGGTGTGAATCGGGTCTGAGGCAAGAAGAACACTGACTGAGGATCAGGTACATTCAGCTGATATATTTTAGGACGAAACCTGACCTCTACATTCCTCTGATAGTCAGCGACGTTATTAAGCCATAATGAATATGCGGCAGGGACTGGTCAACCAAATCGGATCTAGTCTACCAACAGCAGAATTCGTGCCATTCAGAGCTGTATAGCAAAGGGACATTAAATATGCAGTGACAATAACTGATATAGTTTGTACGTGAGTTGGCTACCGTGCCCAGTGGCGTAGTCGATAACGCTGTTACATTTAAGGCGAAGGAGACTGATTTCGAGTCTCAGTGAGAAGAACATCACTGACTGAGATGCAAGTACAACAAATAGGATGAAACACACCTTCTACACTACTTTGCAAGTCACCACCATGAAAAAAACATCAAAAGGATGGTGCACTATTGAGGCATCCACATAGTAGCCCATCTGTCAACAGTAGAGTTCGCACAATCGAACCCTTTTTAGTACTGGTTTACTTGAATTTCATTAACACTTTTCCTCTGCTTTTTATCCGACCATCAGCTGATTTGCTTCCATAATTATGTATATTTATGATTTGAACTAGGTTTTTCTGATATTATATCCTGATGATCTGTTCAAACTTCCTAGATGAGTCATCCTCTGTTCTAACTCATTCCAACTGCACCAGGATGTGTCACTTTGTTTCTAAGCTTTTATACGCCTTATACGTCTGAATTAAGCTTATTCTTGCAAAATTGTGCTTATTTCTTTTTTTCGTGTAAAATGCAGAATATCTTCCAACCGCTTATGGGAAATGCTCTCGTCCTCTATAAAGTTTGTCTTCAAGTACACTACATTCATCGTTTATGCTGAAGGTATCTTATGCCTCTATTTTAGTCTGTTTATTAGAAATATCACACAGTGATACCGTTTCACTGTGTGATATTTTTAATAAACAAACCAAAATAGAATTACAATCGACCACACTGTCCAAGTTTTATTTCTATATCTTATGCCTCAGTTTGCCTTAAAAATTGTGGTTGTTTGAAACATTTGTAAAGAGTAGTTTATTGAAAAGTAGTTAAAAGCTTTTCCTTTGTTTTAAGCAACAGAATAAAATTGAACAGCTAACAAAAACAGCAGTTTTCCAGCCATCATTGTTATGTTATTCAGCGTAATAAATGTTGGTATATAAAAAATACCCACCATCAACATACATATTATCTTTATTATTATTATTCTCAGTAGGACAAAAAACGCTATTCACCTAGCTAGTGATTCAACCCCACTGCAGTAGCGTTAACTGCGAATAACTAGTTGCTTCAGAGATATTGCTAAGAGTAAAATAATTTTCCATTCACATAAGTAAATTCAACAGCTGCCAAAAAAACAGCAGTTTAGTCAACACTTTAAGTTTTAGTCTTGATTTCATCTTGCATTCTTTCAGCATTTCCTTGCTATATTTCTTTCAGAACCGTTTATCTGCTTAGTTGTCATTTCACAGTTATTCAGAGTAATTTATTCCACGAAAAATATTGATCCAAAAACAACAGTAGTATAAGTGGATTACGATGATGCGTATAAATTGAAGCTATTTAAAGTCGGTATTCATCATGGGTTGGCATCAACTAGAGGAAAATTGGAAACCTGGGAACTCTGAATAGCTATTTCGTCTCAGTATGAGACCACTCAGCAGTACACATCCAAGACTCCACCAAGGATCGAACCAAGGATCTTCAGGTTCCATGCCCAGCACGTTGCCAACGAGCCACTTGGTCGGAATCCAGTGGTCCATATTTCCAACTTCTATCAACTCACGATGTTGCGCGACCATCACCCAATGTCATCCTTGATTATTTGTCCTTACGTCCATCAGGTTTGCCGATCGGTTCCTGGTGGAGTTATGGGTACGCACTGCCTAGGAATCCCATACCAGGAGGAAACAGCTGTCAAGTGCTCCCAGGTTTCCAATGTTTCTCCAAATCATACCATTTCATGATGAATACCAACTTGAAATCAGTAAGTCCCCCAAAACCCCCTAATTGAATGAGACTACTTACCCGTGAATATTTGTTTTTTCTTTTATTTTTATGCATAAATGTTATTTATTTTTTTCGTTCTTTCATCTTACTTGGATGTAAAATCATTCTCATAAATGATTTCTAGTGAATAAAAAGGAATGGTTGTAAATATGCTGAAACAAATATGAGGTATACAAGTCCTCTGGTGCACCTGCTGACGCAAATTTATGAATAACAGTGAACTGAATCCAGAATTTTTAATCACTTATAGGTGTGTGTATACACTAGTTAGTTAGCTTCCTATTATTCAGGAATGCAATAGCAACTCGTGAAATAACAGGTTTTATTTTTGAGCATTCTACATGAAGATAATTGATACTTATAATTTTTCGTTGTTTTAATGGATCAAATCTGATCAACCTCTGTTGGCACATGCGGTCCTATGTAGATGCCTCTATGTTCCTTGATTATTTATCCTGTAGTTTACTCGGTGGTGGGTAGCAGTTAAATCCAGGATGCTTGTTTCGTTCCATTTCACCTAAAAACAACAAAACTCAATTAGACACTACAAATATAACATTCGTATGGCCTGTATAAACAAAATTTACCATGTCAGTTGTATAGACGCATTCGGTAAGAAACCCCGGACGTTGAGCTATTTGGCACTCGTCAGGAAGGCATATCTGCGAACTCGACGGTAGTGATGTTCCACCTGAGATTTGAACCCACGTTACCTATTCCTGAGGGCAGAGTCCTTATCCAGGCAGCAGCTGATCTTCTGCATCCAAGTAACATCTCTCTCAGTGCGTCATGATGGTGAATCTCCTAGCCTGTTGACCGCATCGCAAAAAGTATCGATAAAATTCGATTAACACATAGGACTAGACAACATGAAATTGGACATCGTCCAGTTAGGAATCAATATAAAAAATTTATAACCCTAAGATGCTTCGATTTGATCATTGTACGACCAAAAATTATCAACTTTTAAGGTGCATATAAGTGGATAAGAACATACCATGAATTACAGATTAAATCCTAACAGATATGGAGAAGGAGCAGCTATTGTACTTGCAATTAAGCGATGAAGGATTCCCACTTGCTTATTAGATAGATTCATTTGATTTACTTTTTTGAAAGCATAGTCCCTGAATTTTTCCTGTTGGCAATCGAGCTTACCAGTTGCTTAACTCACCATGTGTAAGTTATTTTGGACACTATCTTAGTTTGTATTGTCGACTTACATTCTTTCCCTTCACACCATCTCATTAAGCTTAAAATTACAAGTTTCATGTTTCTAAGAATACTCTTATGATAAATTAAGATTACAAACAAAAAAAGAAACTCATCGGGTAATAATTTAAGGTGCTGGATAGCATACTGGTAAATACTACTTCTCATAACAACTGACTACTGGAGATACTTGTTATTAGTTATTTGCACGAATAAGATGAAATCCCTTGAAATAGCCACTGCTGAATCTATGAAAATGTCATTTATTTATTTGAATCATATGAGATTTCTAGATTTTCAAAAAGAAAAGTGATTCCAAAGATTTTAACCAAACTGTCGTGTTAGTTGTGGAAGGAAGCAAGAAAGATATTGCTCAAAAAATTGTGTTTCATTCAACATCTTTTTCTATACAAGAAACTAGTTATTAAAATGTTGTCTGTCGCATACATTATATATTTACATGACTCAGTGGCCTACTGGGTAACGCTCCGGCGTTTGAAGCGATCCATCCTGGAAACGACATTACTGACTAGGAAGCAGGCGAATCCGGCCGAAGAGTCCTGAATAAGGTGAAACATACATCCTAGATTCAACTGCTAGCCATTATCCATCATTACCACCAACTGAAACTACTGATGATATTGAGGGATCGGGTAGGAGCCCATATGCCAACAGAAGTCGACCAATTCGGTTCAGTCGATGACGTAAAATTACAAGCCATAACATATTTGCATGATTCGGAGAAATCCAAGAGGCAAGATGGCAAATTTATTGGTCCCCACTCTTCGTCACAATGAACTCATGACTTTCTGTCAGCTTTCAAGTGTGGTAAGTTTCCTACTGTATGGAGATATTATGATGTGGTTGTGTGTAATTTCTATGGTAGTGTCATCTTAGGCAGGCAAATTAACAATCAAATGTAGTTTATTTGAACGCCAACTTTTTCAAATTTCACTGTGGTCCAATATTTTTCTTGAAATTAGTGAGTCTTTTAAATTATAACCCTATTTCATTAGATGTTTACTCCCTAAATTGGATAAGGATTTGATTTCAAGTAGAGATATTGTCAGATAATTATTTGTGAAAGTATATTGTATGCACTCACATTGGAATATATCAGTAAATACTACATTTCCAGTCATTTATATTGAATCCGTTTCACAGTTATACAGTTCTAGTATAGAGTTTTTTTCAGAACAGACAACTTTAAAGGTAAGCATACAAGTTCAAAAGCTGTGGCATCAGTAATATGGTCTATTCAGTCACATTTCACAGGAATGTGGCTGTTAATAATAGCACAGAAGTAGACGAAGGTGTTGTAGCATATAAGTTAAGCTACGAAGCAGGCAGATAAGAAACTAACAGTTATCAGAAATCACTTGTGAGATAAAGCCAGAATTGGAATGTATCTATCATTGTGACCACAATGTTCTGTGAATGGTTTCAGTTTTCTTATTGACCTCGAAATAAAGAATTACACTTCCTGAGGTGACTGAACTTATTGAAATAACGACTTCAAGTATTCGATGCTTGTTCGAGGTAATTGACATCCATCTAGCAGTTTGACCTTAACATTTACAATGCAATGCCTAAGGGTTTTACATATCTTGACTGGATTCAAAAGAAATGAATATATTTCCATTGCACACTATTTCATTGGGAGATAACCAATAATAATCAGTTGTTTATCTTTATTTCTCCACACATTGTTTCATTTTTTAAAAGACCTTGACTTTCAAAACATCTCATCACTTTAGTAATGGATTTCTTATTTACAGTAGGCACACAAACTTGCAGTTCTACTCAAAATATTATTCTAAGGGAGAAAAGTTAGCAGAAAATTTGGCTCATAAAAAGATCGGATAACTTAATTGACATAAATAAAATGGAAGTTATTTGAAACTTATTTTCGAAATGGTGATACTGCAATATTTTTTCACTCAAAGAGAATTACTGAGTCTAATTTGGATGTTTGTGTCTCGTCATAATGGTGAATATAAGTGGGTGTGGATGATTTTTCTTGGAATTAAAATGTAAACTTTTATCCTTATATTAAACTGTTTGAATATTCCTCTCTGGTACGTAATTTTAGTGGATGAAATAAAACGTCTAAAATTGCTTGTAAAACAGAAAATTTTGACTAATATCCTTAATTTGATTAGATGGTTCATTGATAAATATTTTGAAGAATCTACATAAACAGACTAAATATTTCTTTACTTCCTTTTCCGAGCGTGAATTCTAAGTACATCCCTTTTATTGTGATCACTAATTTCCCATTAGAATATGGTGGAACACAATTTCGGCACTAGAATGAATCTAGTGAACATAAAGACTTTAAGAAACTCCATTCTGAAGTTTGTGCTGATCATGTTATCTAGAAAGACATGTAAAGCTTCCCGACCTAACCATTCAGCTCAGACGACACAACATTAAAACCCAACCATGTGAAAAGCGAGAAAAATTTCAACATCTAAGCGTAAGGTCATCCGAACTATGTCTAAGCAGAAAATTTGTTTCTAATTGATTGATAATAACTTTTTAGAGAAGATTCATTTAAACTTAAACTGTTGCCTTACACAACCGAAAGTCAGTTTTATGTTTTACAAAGAATATTCAATCTTATGATGCTGGTCTAGTTCATAAAGTTATATGTTGTACTGCGTACAGGTGCATCATGACATTTCAGATTTGTTTAAGGTATGCATAAAAGTACGACTCGTTTAAAGTAACTTGCGCTACTATTTGTTGGCTTCTTTAGAACTGCAGAAACAGTAAGTTTTCTAATATTACGGTCAAACACGTTATATTTCATGTGAAAAATTATTTAATACAATATTTTTCGCGCTATTGCTGATAGGGTTTTCATTAGTGTCCTGATGGCTAAAACAAGGATGCACATATCACCTTCATTTTATTGCTGAATTCATGCCTAAAAACGAAAATTGTGGTGATAATGATACTGAGTGTTGACCACGCAGAAAAAGCGATGACAAAACTAACACCGCCAAAACTCAGTCTGTCGTTTTGTATGCGATAGCTTGCAGCTTAAATAGACTGTGTATACAGACGCATGCATGCTAGAGAAATATTAAAAGTTGGCGGAAACCTATATTGTGGTTTTAAATTATCAGCCATAGACTAAACTACGTAATAAACAAAAAAGGAGAATAGTATTATTCCGACTTATTCCTTCAAATAACTTTGAAATCAGTATGACTGAAACATAAATATGACCAGCTGGCTCTTATCTTCTCAAACAACTCGAATCTTATTTAAGAATATAATATTGAATTAATTCAGTCCCTATTCATAGTGTATATTGCAAGAGCAGGCAGGAAGATGTTTGCTGGTTTTATAATTCATGAGAAATAATTTCGCATTAAACTAACATGAAATGATCCTGAAACTGTTTGAGGAACAGTACCTCACTAAAATATATACTACTAAATATCAGATCAACTCGCCTGGTTAACTAGTTTACTAGTTACTAGCCGGTCCTAAGCCCGGGTAAAGAGGGAAGGTTGGGCATAGGGCTAGCAACCCTACCCCGTAAAACAAATCTAACCGCTAAAGAAACTTCAAAGCACAAACAAAATATAAAAAATGAAAACAAACTTATTCCCCGCTGGAATCGGAGAGGCGAAATGACGCCAGTTGGTGAAAGCCTTCGGGAAGCCAATTGGCCGATGTGTCTTCTCTCGATGAAAGCGAAAGTAAACGTGGGGACATGGAATGTCCGCACGATGTTTGAACCCAGTAAGGCAGCCCAGATTGCAAGGGAGATGAGAAGGTATAACATCGAAGTGCTTGGGATTTGCGAAAGCAGATGGAATGGGAGTGGACTCTCCAAACTGTCAACTGGAGAATCAATAATCTACTCCGGTCACCCAGACGCCAACCACGAGCACACTGAGGGAGTGGCTATCATGATGTCCTCAAGAGCATCGAAGGCTCTCATGCAGTGGGAACCAATCTCCTCCAGGATCATGACAGCAAGATTCAACTCAAAAGGAAGAAAGGTCACAATCATACAATGTTATGCACCTACAAATAATGCAGAGCAAGAGAAAAAGGAGGATTTCTACAGACAACTTCAATCAACACTGGACAAGACGTCAGTTGGCGATATCAAAATTCTAATGGGCGGGGACATGAATGCCAAACTGGGAGGGGACAACACGGGAAGAGAACTAACCATGGGTCGAGAGGCACTAGGTGAAATGAATGAGAATGGAGAATTGTTTGCAGAATTCTGTGCATTCAACGATTTGGTGATTGGAGGCAGTGTGTTCAGGCACAAAGATATCCACAAAGCGACATGGATTTCACCAGATGGACACACTAAAAATCAAATCGACTTTATCTCAATCTCAAGAAAATGGAGACGCAGTCTACTTAACACAAGGTCAAGAAGAGGAGCAGATGTAGGTTCAGACCACTACTCTAGTGCAAGGAACCTTCCAAATCAAGTTAAAAGCCTTCAAGGAAGCTGGTGATAGACCTCAATTCAAGTACAACACTCGGAAACTGAAGGATGAAACTACAAAGGAGATCTTCAAGGCAGCCATCAAGACAAAATGGGAGACATCGAGCAACATCCCTGAAGAAACCTGTGTGGAAGAACACTGGAAGTCTTTGAAAGCTATGTGGAAAGAAACCTGCACAACAGTATTAGGAAGGAAGAAGAAAGAAGACAAGGAATGGATCTCGACGGATACCTGGAAGCTGATAGAGGAGAGGAGGATGGTGAAGCAGAAGATAAACCAGTGCAAGGATGCTCAACGACAAGAGGAACTGAGCACAATGTATAAAACACTGGACAAAGAAGTGAAGAAGAGTGCACGCAAAGACAAAAGACACTTCTACGAAACACTGGCAAGTGAAGCAGAACAGGCTGCAGGTAAGAGAGACCTGACGACATTGTATCAAATAACCAGGTTGCTATCAGGGAAGAGACCAACACAGATGAAACCAATAAAAGATGAAGAAGGAAATTTAATTACAAAAGAAGAGAAACAGAGGAAACGATGGGCCGACCACTTCAAGAAGCTCTTGAATCGACCACCACCTGCACTTCGTCCAGAAATACCACCTGCAGCCGCTGAATTACAAGTGAACATAAATCCCCCAACGAAAATGGAAGTCCTGAACGCCATAAAGCTACTGAAATGCGGGAAAGCAGCAGGACCAGATGGAATACCGCCAGAAGCACTGAAACAGATGCAGAGACAACAGCGGACATGCTCACACCACTATTGCAGAAGGTGTGGAAGGAAGAGAAGGTACCTGACGATTGGAAGAAGGGTTACCTTGTCAAACTGCCGAAGAAGGGAGACCTCAGTGCTTGCAAGAACTGGCGCGGAATCACTCTCCTGTCCACCCCAAGTAAAATATTAAGCCGCATCATCCTGGAGAGGCTAAGGGATGCACTGGATTCAAAACTACGACCGGAACAGGCAGGCTTCAGGAAGTACAAATCATGTGCAGACCAAATTGCAACGCTTCGTATCATCATAGAACAGAGCATAGAATGGCAATCACCTCTCCACCTCAACTTCATCGACTTTGAGAAGGCCTTTGACAGCGTCGACCGAGAAGTAATTTGGAAACTGCTTCAATACTACGGAGTACCGCAAACCTTTATCCGCCTCATTCAACAACTATATGAAGATGCCACATGCCAAGTAATCCACAATGGGAAGCTCAGTGATGCCTTTGAAGTGAAGACAGGAGTGAAACAAGGTTGCCTACTATCCCCCATGATATTCCTTATTGTGGTGGACTGGATCATGCAGCAAACAGTAGGCAGCGAGAAGAGGGGGATACACTGGACGACGGAAAAGAACCTAGAAGACTTGGATTTCGCCGATGACTTATGCCTAATGTCACATAAACTTGAAGATCTGCAGGCAAAAACTAACAAGTTGATAGAAGAGGCAGCGAAGACGGGACTTCAGGTGAATATAGAGAAGACAGAAGTGATGAAGATACCGCACCACCACCATCAACAACAACAACAACAAACTCCAATCACCGTCAACGGGAGAAACTTGAAGGAAGTAACCTCCTTCACTTATCTAGGAAGCACTGTTTCAACTACAGGCGGGACGGACGAGGACGTCAAAGTCAGAATCGGAAAAGCAAGACAGGCGTTCATTAGCCTGAAACCAGTGTGGAGATCTTCTGCACTCAGCATGCGGAACAAGATACGGATTTTCAACACCAACGTCAAGTCAGTGCTCTTGTATGGCTCAGAGACTTGGCGCGTCACGAAAGGTATTTCCAATAAACTACAGACATTCATCAACAACTGCTTACGCTCGCTGCTGAAGATCAGATGGCCAGAAAAAATAAGCAACAAGGAACTCTGGGAACGAACCAACCAAGAACCTATCACGCAACAAATATGCAGGAAGAAGTGGAGATGGATTGGCCATGCACTGAGAAGGCCGACTGAGGACATCACGCGTCAGGCCCTCGAGTGGAATCCCCATGGGAAGCGACGAGTTGGACGTCCGAGGGTGACATGGAGGAGGTCGTGCGAGCAGGAAATGAGAGCTTCTGGGCTGTCGTGGGACCAGGTTCAAAAGATCTCAGAGAACAGAGGTCACTGGAGGCGTGCTACTGAAGCCCTATGTTCCACTAGGAACCCAAGGGACTAATAATAATAATAATAATAATAATAATAATAATAAATATCAGATCAGGTGCTTGAAAAATGCACAGTCTGTAGTGAAACTGAGGCAACCACGTGATAATCACTATTGAAGTTTCACTAGAGTTTCTTCTAAGTACCGGATGACGTAATCTTCTCTAGACCGAAAACAGGAGTCAAGATTATGAGCAAGAAGGCTATACGAAACAAGTTGCAGAATAATTTAATCCTGGATGTCACTATTCTGTTGAAGTGGGTAGTCAAAGTACGGGTTGGTTTAATTGTCCACTTCAGCTAGATCATTCACTCCTAAACACACCGCTAGTAGAATCGTTTCAAAAGTGAGAAATATGCTGGCCGATATTTACCACTGATTAATTTTGCTGGCTCACAACAAATCTCAACAGTTGGTAAGGTGCTTTCGCTTGAAAACGTTTTAGTTCATGAAAACTCATATTCAAATTGCATCCACAATGTGCATTTCTTAAGTTAAACATAAATATCCTGTCTTGATGACTCTTGTTTAAATTTAATCGCTAAATACAGCAATTGTGCAATAATTTACTGTACTCCCATAGACTCACTGATAATAAGTGATGGTTTCATCAGGTGATATTCACGAATTCCTTTAGCAGCTAATAAACGGTTGTGTGTCGAAATGAGTTTAGTTGCAAAAATATAACAAGAAAAAGAAAGACAGTAGTGTATGAAACATTGGGATAAACCAGCTTCCCACCGATTGACTTCCTACGTCTAACATGAAAATGGGACTTTACAACAAGTTCATGACTTCAACTATTCAGATAAAATGTTAACAGTTTTTTTCGCAAAAAGGCTTTCAGATTCCGAGAAACGAATGGTAGCATGTTAGTCCACATAGCACAAAGTAATTTGGTTTCCAACTAAAGAGACACCATACCACTTAATAAACAAGATAGAAGTAAATTGATTTTCTGGACCTGTTGTGTTGTTAACTGTATGGTGTGAACATGAATTTGGGTAGATGCCGATGAAATTAAAAGCAGGTGCATATTCTAAGGCTCACTTAAGATGCAGCAATATTGGTAACTAAATTATCTTTAAATTTATTTTAATGGTTCCTTGAAAATGATACACTTTTGAGGAATTTATCATCTTATTTTACTTATATCCTCAAAAGAAAAGAAGAGATATTATTATATGGTTAAATCTTAAATTTTCTTCTTCAGTTTCTGACTTAACAGTATATGGAGACAAAATGAATGTTTAACTTCAAAATTACCGTGTTATTAAATTACACAAGTGTTGGCTTTTAAGATATCTAAGTGTACTTAATCTTTCCATTGAAATCAACATAGGTGGAACAATAGCTGTCCTAGTGATAGGTGTGAAGGTTCCACACTTTACTTGGAACATTTTAAGCAATTTTGACTTTTATCAGCTTTCACTGAAATCACTACCTTACACTCAGAAAGATGCTACTTTTGAACAACACTGGTTAAAAAACTCGGGCTGATCTGTAGATTGTGTCAAAAAGATCAGAGTGGTCTAAACAAAGGACAGCGGTTTCTCTTGTTTGGAGTCGAGCTCATCAGTGGAGCTATTTGAAAATATTGCCTTTTTATCATGCTTGTCTATTGTTTGAGCAGCCAACTGAATCGTGAACTCTACGAGAAACTATTTCCCGATCTGAATATAAAATCTTTTCTGAAACTATAGGAAAAATTTGGCACTTACTAACGCACCTACCCTTCTAAAATTCATCACGATGTTAGCATGTATTCGACATCATATGAAATAACCAATAAGATTGTAGACAATTATATTTGCCCGAAACACAACCCCTTAAATGACATAGTTTCACTGTGTGATACACTTGCTAATGCAACTAATGACAAGTTTCTTTGTAAAGAAATGTACATCACACAACATTTAATAAAATAATGAGCAATATTCTAAGTATAGTAATATAACTTTCAAAGCATCTGAGATCGATTGAGACGCTAGCTATTATTGATGATGTTATCAGGAAAGTGTCTTAAAATATGTTATTTTTAAACAGGAAAGTAAAAATAAGGTCTTTTCTATCACTTACATATGATTTTATTCTATTCTACTTAATAATTCACCTATGCTGACCACGAGAGATATTCTCAACCTAGAAACTTAACAATCAACAGCGTTTTTGCTCAGAGAAGTGAAGATTGCTTAGTCATACTAGGAAGCCGAAAATAGATGAAAATGGATTAGGTAGTGAAGAGGTCGAATATGAGTGATGACAGAACACAGTCACATTGGACTGTGAGTCAAGTGAGATTTTACCAGCGCGTTAAGCGCATGATTTTTCAGGAAACTTAAAATTAATTCAAGTGGCTTCAAAGACCATCCTAGTAACTTCTGGTATGAACAACTACGTTTCTATATTCCATGACAAACAACATTCACAGCTGAAATATGGAAATCAGATTACAGTGGTTGCTAGTGTGACGTTTAAAGTTATTCAATTATTTGCTTCCTAGCTACTGAGAATCCAGGTGTCCGTCCCTTATCACAAACACCTGGAAATCAATCAATACTCAGAAAACCTCCAAACTAAATTATGGTTAACGTTTCACTGGTGGCATATGCAAGATGGATTTCTATTGTTAAAAATGGGAAGCGATGACCTTTGGAGTTAATCAGTCCAACCGTGAAAACAAATACTCACCAATGGGGTTGAGTGACGGTTGCTCCATATCTTGAATCAACAGAAATACGAATATGTGGACCATCATATTCCGAACTAGGGGTTGGATGGTAACGTGATGGCCACAAGACCTGGTGGCCTTGGTTTCGATCTCCGGTAGGCTTTTGCGTGCGCACTGTTGGGAAGTTCCAAGGTGGCAGGAAACAGCTGTCCAAGTATTCAAGATTTTCAAGGGTTCTTTAGATGATTTCAGTTTGTGATAAACAATATTTTGAAAGCAATTGGTCCAGATACATTTCTACGTTAAAATAAAGTATACTAAAAATTCATATTGCAAAAATCATACCGAAACATATAAGGGAATACTATAGTTTTCAGTCGGGTCTCTTAAGGTTTTACTCTAGGTTTCAAAGCTTTCAGTACATGTAAAGTGCAAACTAATCAAACTAATCTGTTTGTCGATGATAACGAGGATACAAATTATACATTCTGAAGTAATAAAGATAGGGAAACATAAGTGATACTACAAATGGTGTAAACGGTATGATGACGTTAACAGGTATTCAGACAAATAAAAACTGTAATAGCCTCAAAGGGGATGATAAATTTAATTAATACTGAAAGACGAAGGTTTGTATGTATGTGAATTGAGTAAGAATATGAAATAGGGTAACAGATCAAACTAAAAGGGGAAGAAAGAATATTTTAGAAGTCTACAGACAAGATGATTCATTGGATCTACTTTGACCAAGGCAGGGATATAGGCTATACAACCATTTTGAATATAAAGAGTCGGATTGTTCATTCGAGTTCATATAGCCTCTAATGAAGATCCATAAGAAAGTTTCCATAGGATGCGGTAAGTTACATGGTACCCCTTCACTTTGTCTACATTGTGATTACTAATAACTGAGTGAGACAAAGCAAAGCTTCTCACGAACTGGCTTGACATTTTTGCAGCCACTACTGTAAATATTCAGGATTACGGTGGCTAATTTGTGCACTCGTATACTCTTTGTATATGTATCTGCAGGAAAGATTAAATTAGTAAACACATATGAAAGATGCAAAACGAGATAACCTGTCCTTGTTTTTTCTGAAAATAACTCATAGACTAGAATATGCTCGACGCAGATTATCTGTATGAGAAGTTTTCTAACAGTTTTTGATAGTCTTTAGAATAGCATTTTAATGAGCCTACCGCAAATGAACTATAGCTTTATGAATAGTTTCTGTCGAACAGTACCTGCTTTCGACTTTTTTGGATTCTATTCATATGCTTTTTTTTGAAACAATGAGGACAATCTATTTCAACGGAAGGATTTAAAATATACTCTAATCCCTTCTGTAACTTATCCTCTAAGTAGATTTTCTTCACTTTACATGCCAAACACCCCAATAGATTTCTAGAACTACAAGAGTATGCGTATTGACATGTAGGTCTCCTCCCACTATGCACACATCTGTAATGTGAGCTGTTGATTGGTCAGTCCAACAGGAAGTAGATGTAGCTTGTGGTAATGGTTTCCCTAACAGATGAAGGCAAGTGAAGGGCGTATGTTGTAAAATTCCTTAATAATCCATCGGCTTCCACATTCTGACCAGCGATAATAAATGTCTGTAACGTATGTGTAATATACATCTAGCTTGTTTATGACAACCTTCAACGGTGACTAAGAATGTAAGAAAGGTGTCGCTGTGTTTTAACTAAATTACAGATTATCTAACAAAATATACATCGCTTTACACGGAAACAGAATGAAGCAAATTATTTAAATGCAAAACAGTTTAATGCTAGGGCGCATGTGTGAAAGTTAGTATACAAAGTGAAACAACAGTCCAGTAGAATATTCAAAAACTGTGAGCAATATTACAAACTATCAGTTATACAATTTAGATCGGCAACGTATTTATTATACAACAGTCATTTGTTTATATTGAGAAATAAACCAAAGTGATGTCCACTATGCCAATTATTAAGAATAAGGAAAAGAATGTTTAAAATATACTATCATAATTAAAATTTGTTCATAGAGCATGAGGTAATGTAAATAGAATGTAAGTGTGATTATATTGTGAACCTGCTGAATTAAGATCGCTTTGCACATGATTGACTGTAGTTTCATAATATGAAAGTCTGTAAAATGTATTCTCAACAAAATATCTGTAGTACTGCTAATCATGTCGAGTGATAAATGATTTTCGCTTAAAAAAGGTAAGCAAATAGATAGAAGTGAAAATTTAGTTAACTTTGGATTGATAGAATCAGTTGGACTTCTTGTAATTGTTCATTGTGATTCATAAAAAAGAGTCAAAATCTAGTGAGTTCAGTTGGGTTCTTTTCAAGGAGCAATCAGGTATAAGTATTTAAAAGAAGAGTAAAATGTTTTGGAAAATATCCCAAATCTGTCAGATGATTTGCAGAGTTACCAGCTTGTCAAAATCACTATTCATTTAATTGTACTTGAGTGAGTTAAGAAGAGATGAATAAACTTGTTCGTGTTGTTCATGTTAGGTTTCACAAGCTGTCACATAATTTTTTCATTCATGCTACTGAATTCAAACAAAATATCTGAAAAACAGATCTCAAAAGCTGATTTCCAAGCATTCAGTGAAGTAACTGAAGGGTCATCAGTTCAAATTATTAAAGAATCTAGGTGTCTTTACCCAAGAAATCGCTTTCGCATAAATGGAATTATAAATGGCTTGAATATTTTTTTCCATTAAATTTGGATTCAACAAACTTTACCATATCTGTTATCACAAAATACCAGTATATCTGCTTTCAGTATTAGCTAGACGGCATTGTCTGTTCTTTTGATATATGCAACTACAAGTACATTACTCAACTAGTTGTTAAATGTCTAATGAGATGACCATTAGTTTCTCTGTTTTGGGTTTTCAAGGCAGCTCATGCTCACTACCAAAACAAGTGGACATACTTCAGCTACCATAGATTATCAGGTACTATCTAATAAACAGTAAAGTCTTGTTGGGAAATAACTGAGCCAAGGGGAAACAATAAAGTAGTTAACGGTGTGCATAATTCGACAGTACCTTTAATTTGACTTTACTTAGAATGCACTAATCAGTGAGATATTTCTTGCAATTCAATCAGATCTTAATCAAGAAGAAACTGACAACGTAAATAATTACTGGAGTTCGAAAGCTTCCGATAAAAAAATCTAAATTTGACTTCATGCAATTACTGCTTCGGAATCACCAGCGGTAAATCTCCAATTACTGTTTAAATAATAAATACCTGAGATCTTCAAACACAACAAACTAAATGAAGTAACTTGAATTCATTTTATCCTATCAGATCGCCACCTGTTAAATGAAACAGTTGAGATTTCCTCATTACGGTTCATTAACAGGAAGTCAGTCAGTGGATTAGTTCAACATGTGCATGCCAAATGAAACCTAACGTTACAAGAATTATTATGAAGTTTATAAGATATGGCAATATGCTGTAGTTCTCAAAACCTTTACAAGGGAAATATTGACATTACTCAAGGAAATTTTGTCGAAACTTGAACAGTAATTAACAAACAGAATCTATAAGGTGAAACGAGTTGGTTTCAGAGTAATAAAGGTAGAATATAATATCAATTGAGAAGTGAAGGGTACACAAATGTATGAACTTCTATGTCAGAGGTTAACGACAGTCTCTTCTTGAAGGCAAAACTCTTGAGTCTTCTTGATTCTAGCAATATCATCCGTAGAAAAGTTTGAAGTGAATCTCTATCAGTTGATTTCAGTGGTCTAGATTCAAGAATTTTCTTTGAGAAAAAAGGTGAAAACTGAAACCGCTGGCAAAATGTAATGTAGTCTTTCTTCACCTAGTTCACCACGCAAGAAATTCCATTTTAGCTTATCTATTAAATTTATCTCACAGTCATACAATATTATCTATTGGATTATGTTTCAGTCACAATTTATAGTCCATAGTTGTAAGGAGATAACTCTACAACTTTGAGACTTGCAAAGACTTATTCAGTAGAAAAACAATTATCTTATAAATTCAACCCCACCATACTGCACTTACTTGGTGAAGAATGAATTCAAAACTATATTCAAATAGGAAATTTAAATGTCAACAGAGTTTTGAGAGTCGAATCAACACCATTACAGTATGTGAATCTGAATAGTGATAACCGATCGTCTGTTGCTACCTATTCTCTAGCTTTGAGGCTTTTTCTTACCCGCATAGATGCAAATTTTAAACAAGCGCAGTTCATGTGTAGAACTTTTGAGCTTACTCTGTGCAACACAGTAAATTATTTGTTTAACTTTTATTCCTTTGAATGGCTCTGTAAACCACTTTACTAAATAAAATTTGTTCACACGACAACTCACAATAGACCAACATATTGAAGTTCCTCAACAAACAGAAGCTTTTTTTAATGATACTATTATATTTACTATTGACGAATGATTGATAATCTTTATTTAAGAAAACTGAAACCTAGAATGTAGTTCGTGTACTGCAATAATAGGAAATTCGGAATAATTGTTTTAGTTCATAAAGTTTCAGTTTCAGGAAAATAGTCTCAAATACAAATGAAATAACCTTGATTTTGTTCTTCATCTTATACTTAACCATAAAAAATCTTAAGGCAGTATTCATCACGGAGTGACATCAGTTGGAGAAGTGAAAACCTGGAGGCAATGAACAGTTGTCTCATCCTAGTATGAGACTCCTCAGTAATACGCACCTCCGCCCCGGCTGGGGATCGAACTCAGGAACCTCAAGTTTCACCACCTCAAAAGTGAAATTCTCATTAACTTCAAAATAAATCGTCGCATCACGATCATTAGTGGTGTGCTTTCAGATGGACATACCGAAGTTCGAATGGGAAGCCCTAATTTGTGGGGTCAATCAGTTGCACTATATCACAAATTGACGGAAGTTGGAGATTGTGAATCACCGAACTCCGAGAAGGTGGCTGGATGGTTAACGCGTTTGCCATGATACCTCGAGATCCTGAGTTCTATCGCTAGTAGGGTCGCGTGTGCATACTGCTGTGGAGCCCGATACTAGGACGAAACAGCTTTTCAGTGCTCCCAGGTTTCTAATGGTTCTCCCACAGATGTCATTACGTGATGAATATCATCTCAAAATCAAGATCTCCACTGACCTCAGAATACAATAAAATACCTGTTAAAGTGCGGTAATGAATAATCAAGGAAGTACTGTGGGGAACTGGCATTCTTAATCCATCTTATACGAAGGACACCACTCAGATGATACACTGATCTTCACCACACCAGCTCACCTACTCCGACATTAATGCAAACACCACGAACAAGTTTCTCTCATTGCTTAAGTAATTGCAGGATGTCGACAAAAACGTTTTTTATCTCAGAAACTAGTAAAAAATCTATTTTTCAACAAGGCTTTCAATTATAACTATTCCCAGTAGTATTCTATCCTCATTTCGATTGAGTGAATCATTGGAATTACTAAGATGCACATCAACAAAAAGTTTTAAAAGAACTGGGACAAAGCTTTTTAACTAAACATTTCCTTTAACTGTAAAAAAAATTAAAACAGTTAAGTGTCACTTTTGGCATATGGGCTCCTACGAGGATGCCTCGATATTGCCTATCTTTTAACTGTGTATAGTAATGATGGGTAGTGGCTAGCTGACGAGTCCCAAATAGGACGAAATGCGCATCCTGGATTCCACTGCTAGCCACCGCCCATCATCACTATACATAGTTAAGTGTCACAGTAAATAAAGTTGTTAAAGAACCGTAGACTGTTACGGCTCACTTCAGGATCTTAACAAACTCATTTGCTGAAGATTTTTTTTAACCTGTCGTTTGAAGTCACTTTACAGTTCAGAACTTTTCATGCATTATAACAAGAACTTTGTTATATCTCATTAACATCACTTGAGATCCAAAAAGCAGTTAATTTAGATCGACTATTCTGGACTGCTGTCATGGATACCTCACTAGCCTGTAAACAAAAAGTCTTGGTTAACAACTGGAACTAGTGAGTTGAACGAAAGATCTGATGACGAAAAGTCCACATAAGGATTCTCTGTTCGGCTCTACAAAGTATGCCTGCGAAGACAAGGAATTTTATCAGTTAGGCCTTCATTGTTATTTGGTTAATTTATTGGAAGATTTATACTACACTTTAATTTTTCAACATTTATTAACTGCAGTTTACAAAAACATTCACTGTCTTGGAGATAGATGACTTTTATTTAGCTTCCCGTAAGTGGCCGGCAACTTTCTGATGTTAATTTGTATCTATTATAGTAGTGTAATTGTAGTGAAATACTAACATGTTTGACATGAATTTCACGTTCCGACATGCAATTTTACACTGAGTTAAATGTAACTATTTCTATGGAGCCTGAAAAACCATAGCGTAGCTATTTAGTGCCTGCATACACTTGATGGTTCTCTTCTGGTGTTGTTACATGATCAAAATTGGCTTTAAGTAACCTTCAGTTATTGTCCAACCTGCTTACATTTTACTGCATTGTCTTGAAAAACCACTCCTAAAATATATGTTTGTAGGGTGCAGAAAAGTCTACTGATCGTAAAATAGAAAAGATGCTTTTATTATTCAGAACAAAGTAGTTTGAAATACGGTCATAGCCTACGATTGTAGTCAAGCAGCTTATAGTCATTAAGTATTATCTTGTGCTTATTCGTTTATTAACTACTTTTTAAGACTATGGAGTCTACATTAGAGGGTTGTAATGTGCTAAGCGTTTGAACACCTCATCAGCTGTTTACTTCCCTAAAATGGTATGTGGGACTACCATAAGAGCTACAGACTTAATATTGAAAATGAGAACAGATAGAAAGTCTCCACCTATCTACTATGACATCCATGGGGTTTGCAGCACTGATGCAGACGAAGTACATAGTGAAACAATAGTACTCAAATGAATATTTGTCTAGAAATCTGAGAAAATAAGTTATTTATAATGACACTGTAGCAAAGTAATTTCAAGGAGTCAGTCTGCGATGCCTCTGCCGGCGTTTTGTAAAGTATTAGACGTTTACTCTTAAATGGTTGTCTACGAGTGATTAGGTAAAGAAACTTAAAGGGAACAAAGACTCCATACTTTTCAGTATCTTCACAAAAACGAAATTATTTATTAGAACTTTTTAAAAATCAAAGATATTTAATCATTAATTAGTAGACGTTGTAGATCGCCTACAGTTTTCACCGAATGATGATTATTCCTTGGAAGAATAAATGTTTCCGAGGCTCACCAAAATTTGGTCTTCGATCCCTTAAATTTCGTTTCGAGATTCAAATATGATAAATGAGTGGATGGTTCAGATTTAAAGAAATAAAACTTTTATCACCAAACAAATAACCTGAGCGCCCACTTCATTATTTATACGCGTAAAAATGGTTGGAAATTTACCTTGAGCAGAGACCAGTTGAGAATTTAACACTGAAACTGTATTCTTGTGCTGATTGAAAATTTGCGGATGCAGTTTTTAGTTTACGTCGCTGTTTTAAAATACCAAGTTGCTTCGTTGTTCTTGCAATGAGTACTTTAAGGTTTTACGCAAGTAGAAACTAGCTCATATTCTAGCACATCATGATAGCTGTTACTTACTCAACTCTGAGTTCTTTCTAAGCGGTCAGACAAAAGTATGAGGGGAATGCCCATTAACGGATGTAGAGATAAGACGAACCGAGCGTCATAAAATTTTCAGTGTGCTTCCTTGACCTTTTATATAAGCCAGCAAAAATGTCATTATGATTGCATCAAATATTAAAGGAACCAGGCATGGGGATAAGTTTTATTGTAATGACTAGAAGCCTTCTTATTTCCCATGTTCATCAACTCACTCAAGTAGTGGGATATGTGGCGTCATAGGGTAAAGTATACGAGGTGTGACAAATTACTGCTGAGGATTCAAAACAACGGAAATCAAAAAGTATCATTTGATGAGAATATCATCTTATATTTGGTTATTTTACTGTTTTATTTTGATGTTTCATTTGGTGACAAGCTATACAAGTTTGCGAAATAAATTTCTCATTTAAATAAAAATATGAGCGCCTTCTTTGCTGCAAATCTAAATTGCAAGAATCAAAGTCTAACCTAAACGGACAGTGGTAATTATTCTAAAAAATGTACTGCTGTAGTTTTTATTTTTATCAGGAAATTAAAAATTATAAACAAACTGTTGATGGTAATTTTAGCTCACTTTATATCTGCGAACTTACTGAAACTTGGTGCTCTTTTCTGTTGACTTTTGAGGAAAGTGAATTTTCGGTATTGTAGTGGATATTCGCGAAAAAAAATTTCATCCCTTGAACTGTCTCTTTTCTTCTAATGAAAAAAAAGTTAAGATGCGAAATAAAACGGATCCTCAAGAAACCAGAAGTTGTCGAAGTTGATTCGTGTTATAATATGGAATAAGGCTGCCATAATCTTCATAAAAAGCCGTAAATCTTTAGAGCTTTCCACAACCAATCATTTTGCATCGAAGTTTCGAGAAAAAGCCCATGAACTAAAGAGTACATATCAGAAGCCTTAGGAATTTGGGACTTTTTATGAGCATTATTGCAATTTTATCCCAGACTATAACAATTCAGGACTAATCAAATAGCTTAAAATGCTTTCTAATAACCAAATGATAGTATATATGACAATCTGAACGAACACATTAGAGAAACCGGTGATTTTGATGCATTGTGAAAACAACCATTTTTGCAGGGAATGTATTTCACACATACGATTCTAACAATGACTTCATTATCAACTTTAGTCCAAGGTCTACGTTCTTAATGATTGACTACATAGGACTTTAAAAAAGTACAAACGACATTGAATAGCTAAAACAGGCATCGTGTAAGCCTGACTCTTGTATCTGACTAATTAAACCTTTGACAATAGAAATAAGTCGTTATGTAATAAATTCAAATGTTTTTGGCTAAAAAGTGGCTAGATGAATAGTTCGTCGAATAAACATTTTTTAGAAAGTAATAAACACAGTTGTCATGCACTGATGTGGACTAAATTATTGTTTAATTTTGAAATCAGTTTAAACTAGTACATATTTTAAACATTCCACCGCCGTGAAGATCACCACGGTCATAATGTAAACATTTAGTATTTATTATATAAGTAGGCTTTAACATAATCTCGGCGTTTTTATTGTTAAGCTGACAAACTATTCAAACTTGCATATTTAAACATTAATACATTACTGAATAAAATGTTAAGATAATTAAATAACAAGCTCTACACTACCAATTTTAAGGAAAAGTGCCCAAAGCTGTCTCTCTCTCTCTCTCTCTCTCTCTCTCTCTCTATATATATATATATATATATATATATATATATATATATATATATGTTCTGGATGTTTTCTATATTTAAGTGACAAGTTTTGTATGATTGAAACATAAACAAGACATGATTTATTCCAGATCATAGAGATGTCTAGAAAACATAAAATTATTTGAAATTCTATACGCTGAAATGTTTACAGAAATTAGACTGTATTTGTGCATAGAGTATTCCATCGTGTTTCACCGTCAGCTAATGTAGTTTTTTCTAATTCCATGTACAACTAAATGTTTTAAAGAGAATTATCAGCAAGTGGCTATATTTTGTTTTCATATAACCAATACATGTGATATCCACAAATGTCTTCATCTCATTATCAATGAATATTACTTGACTAACTGAGATAGCCGTAGTTAGTCAGACTAGTACTTATGCTGCGTGATGATTGAAAGTGGAGTGGAAATTTGAATCACGCCCGGACTCGAACCAGCATCACTAGGTTTCCGGCCCGATGCTCTGCCAACTGAGCTATGAGGTCCAACTGCTGACTAGATTTTTATTTCACTTCAATTACCATGAGTTTTGCCTAGATAACAAGTGAATTCGTAACGCGTTACTACCACTTGATCGTATTCACACTGGCAGCGTAGTCAGAACTTCTCATCCCAATCCAAATCTAACTGAATTAGATTGAAGTGAAATAAAATCTGGCCAGCAGTCGGACCTCGTTGCTCAGCTGATAGAGCATCGGGCCGGAAACTCAGTGATGCTGGTTAGAATCCGGCTGCGATCCGAATTTCCATTCCACCTTCAATCATCATCCAGTATAAATATCAGTGAATAGTTGAGAAGTCGCCTTCTGAATTTTTTGCTAGGCTAACTTAGGTAAAGGAACACTGAGAAAATCCTTGTCCATTTTCTCATATGATAACTTGATAGTATATGAGAACATAATTTAATTCAACGTATGTATTAGTTGTTTAGTTCTGTGAATGAATCTTCCTGCAAATCATGACCAAATATTTCAATCCAGTCTTACATCAGTGATATACACGACAGCAATTACCAGGGAAATTAATTAGTCTGAAAAATATTACAACTTTAGTTGAAGTTACAGGAAAAGTGAATAGTAAGCTACGTTGTTTTACCTTTACAAATAATAGTGTCTAATTCTTGCTTGTCTTCTTTTTCAGATGACTTTTGCGCTTGAGTTGATTAGTACAATGATCTGCCTCATCCGTTCAGGTGGAAGTTAGGGAGACTGGCACAACCAAATGCGAAACTCTTCCGCAAAGGTGTCAGAAAAGAATGAAGTACTGGGAAGCACCATCTTAAAGATCGCTGCAAATAATTACCTTCTTAAATAGAGTCAGACCATCTTCTTTGAGGTACAAGCAGCCTAATCAATTTAGAAGTTTCAGTTATAATCAAACTGTCTTGGAAGCTAATTTGTCAGTACTGATGGGAAACTCGAACACCAAATATTCATCTTCAAACGATGACAGATTTTCATGCCATCTTATGATTGGTGCCTTCTTTCCTAGGACATCAGTAGTGTAAATAAACTGATTGTGTGTAGCATGAGATATGACCAGGTTTTGCTTACCAAAGATTAGCACCGTTTCAGTTGATAGTTCAGCTCAGAAACTCAACAAGAGGACGTTCCCAATGTATGATTGATTCGCCGATCAATTTTTAGACCAAAAAGAGAACCGAATATCCACTTATAATCAAAAGGATGAATTTAATACTGAATTGTGACTAGGATAAACCTACAGGGCATAACTCCAGACATACTTACCCTGGATAATAAAATCTATTATGTCTTTTATTAGTTTAAGATAACGTTGAATCCATATTTTCAAACGAAGCTTCTGTGTTGAATAAAAAAGAACCAAGGTAGTCCTTACCATTTTTTTATGAATTAAGCTGGAAATGAAGAAAATTACTTTCTAATGAGAGGTAGGACAGTTAAACTGAAGACATTTTGAATACTTAGCGGAAAGAAACTCATTTCAGTGGCGAAATATCTTCAGTCTTCAAGCTAGATCCTTCGTTGTGAAAATTCTGCCAAAAAAAATGCAATCTAAGTAATTTCAAACCTTAAACGACCACTTATCAATAAACACTTTGATCAGTAATGGAAAATATTTCGAAAAGTGTTTTTTTCTTTCATTGATGACCAAGCAAATAAGTATCCCTAACATAGTATTATCCTATAAATTTCTTCTTTATATACCCAAGTCAAATAGCTAGCTAGACAGAAAAGCTATAAGGACGTATCGTTAAGTGAACGATGGACAGAAAACAGCTCTCATAAACGAAAAGATGTTATCTGATACCTTTTTGATTTGACTTTTGTGGTTCTACTGCCTACAGTTGTTTGGCTAAACTAATAACAGTGGAAGTATCCGTACACATGTGGAATCAACTATAAATCATTTTCCTGGCATGCTTTAGGTGTTGACCTAAACTTATCGAAAATTCTGAATACCTTCCAGTGAAATGATAATATTCAGGGAACCCATATAAATCTGGCTATAAAGTTGTGTGACCGCAGTTATGTGATCGTAAGGACTGCATTTTGTTCAAAGCATCATAGACTTGAAAATATTGTGTTATCATGTAGTATATCAAGTTAACAAATGTGATATGAAGTTCTACAGCCGGATAATGTTCAACGTGGACTAATAAATTCTGCTTCAAGCAGTCGTTTAGTCATGTATGCATTAGAATCTTAAGTGACGGGTTACTTATTGTATCTTTTATACATTTACAAACCTGCTTATTTGATCTATTTAATACTTTGAAATTTCATTCTTGATACAAATTAAAGGGGGAAAAGGTATGGAAAAAGAAGGAAGACCTGTATTTTTTTATGATACATTTTAAGCTTAACTTTACTCATATCACAATAATGTTACTGTTGAAAAGGCACGCTGACATAATTAGAGTATCTACCGTGAAGTTTTGAATATGTTGACTGTATTTGTGTCATTGTTCATTTATCTGCTAACTCATGCATATTACCAAATTCCTAACCCTAAGTTAGAGCAATTTATTAATTTTGAGTTTGTTTTCCCGAGAATTAGTATGACTTTTTTCCTGTGTACTATTCATCATTTTGACATCGTTGTCAGTACTTTGAATTTCCCCCCTATTCCACCATAATATATATATATATATATATTTGCAAATGGATTTTTAAACAAATATTATATGGACTGCAAAATAAAATGTATCCATTTGATTCCAGGATGTTTCTTAGCAGCTGGAAATGGTGAACAGCTAAAAAGAATAAAAAGATGAATCAATGACATGGATTAATTAATGGAATGGAAAAAAAACGTTTAAAAATAGCAAATGAATCCTATCCTAAACTGCTGCTTACCTTTGTGTAACGTAACATTCCAAGATCTTTTGTTCGACCTGGTGACTAGCACAGGAATCCAGGATGCATGTTTCATCCTCTCTGGGACTTGTCAGCTGCATTTGCCAGTATCCTGACTAGTAATGCTGTTCACACTAAGGTACAAACTGAGTACCAATCACTTCAATCGCTAAAGCACTGTCAACTAGGGTACTGGGGCACGAAAACCAACACTCGTGCAACGGGTATCGCTTGTTGTTTTGATACTTGTAATTTCCCGTTGCTATACACAGCCGAATCGCTAAACCTCTACTGTTGACTGAAGGGTTTTTTTTGCGGATGCCTCGATACTGTCAGAGATACTGATGTTGTGTTCATCTTTATCCAAGAATTATATGGTAAAATAGTACCTTAGAAAATATGAAAGTAATTTAGGAAATAAGTAAATGAATGAGCTAGGTGAAATCACACATTCCAAAACAAGATTTTGTCTCGGTTACTATGGCAGCGAGATACTCACATTATTGAAAGAAGGCTATACGTTGAGCGCCAGATAGATGATTTAAAAAATTTGTCAGACAGTGCCATTTAAATGTATATCAAATTCACAACACAAAATTTTCAGAAAATTCATAATCACTTCACTTAGTAGTAGCTAAAATTACATTTTTAGAAACTTATTTTAAAGCCAGTACTTCTATGTGGTGGTTGAGAGACTTGGCACTTTACGAAAAGCATTTCCAACAAACTGCAGACATACATCAACAACTGCCAACTACGCTCACTCCATACTGACACTGAAGATCAGATGGCCAGAAAGAATAAGCAATTAGGGAATTGTGGCTGGCAGCGAACCAACGAACCAACAACCTATCGCCCAGTAAGTACGCAGAAGAGAGTGGAGATGGATTGGATTGGGCATTCACTGAGAAGACCATTCGGGGACATCACGCACCAGACCAGGCCGTCAAGTGGAAACCGCATGGGGAACGACGAGTTGTGAGTCCGAGGTGAGGTTGACGTGGAGGAGATCGTGTGAGGAAGGAATGTGAGCTTGTGGCAGACGTGGAGCCAGGTTGAAAGACTGTATATAACGTAGTGAAATGGTGACGTGCTACTCAGGCTACGTTCTACTAGGAACCCAAGGAACAAATAATGAAATTGATAGTAACAATAATCGTTAAATACACTTCACTTAATCTTCTTGAAAATAGGTTTTACTGGTCACTTACTTGGATACTTTCATCTCCTTGTGTAGTTATTAAATTTCAGAAATCTTTCTAAGGAAGCCCTCTTCTTAATGAAAATACATTTATAAAAGTAACTCTTTATTTACTATAATTTGAATGTGAAGGCTGAAAGTCGATTAAGTATACTTTTCATAGTCAAGCATGGCATAGTGGCTGCTCATTTGTATTTATTTGTTTGCATTTTTGCTACTCATTTTTAAATATTTTGTAGTTACATTTTGTCAGTGCAGCCATCTAACAGTGAAACAAACTACAGCCAGTCTATATCTGACTGTTCAGTTGAAATATATGGTATCTAGTATTTTCACTATTTTGTAATCGTTTTGGAAAAAAGTTTCGGAAAATTTGGTAAATTTTTAGTAGTAACCGCAGGAACGATAAATAAGCCTAAATGGAAACTAACTTGATGATTGAACTACGACCACTTTGATTTCCAGTGATTTGGCCTGCCTCTATTTTGAAAGGCTTACAAATTACCCATTTCTCTATGTAATTTTTATGAATTATGGTACCTCACAGGTTATATTTTGTACTCTGTTCTCTAAGTCTTGTAAATACTAGTTCGAATAATGATAATGATTTTTTTGTTAAGAAGGATAAAATCTTAAAATCTTAACTGTGCCACACTGTTTAAGGTGGCCACCACATAAGATCAGCTCAAATTTTCCCAGGTTGCTGAAAATGTGGCAAAGAAATCGACTGGATCATGACTTTGGGTTCTAAAATCAAGATCGTGGATCTTTTATCCCGTGTTTTGAAGTACGCCAAATATGCCATTGAAATTTATATTTCATCTTAGATCTTGGTTTACCGTCATTTATTCATAGTGTCTTCTGCCTTTCCTTTTATTCGTCATACCATTCTGTCAGATCTGAATGTGGTTGATCAAACACTACAAAAGTTAAAATAATGTCAATACCACTATATCCAAAATTATTACACTTATTGTTAGATCACCCCCAAATAATTTGCATTTCGACTAATATATTGCAAAGGACTCATTTCATTTCTAGCCTCTTTGTAGTTTATGTCACATGTTTTATGCAGTCACTGCCAGATACATGTTTCATTTATGAGATATGTTGCTTTTCTTCACCACCATACTGAAAGTCATAAGCTCATATGGATTCATCATACAAGGTGTATTTTACTTGCGTAATCCTGGCGTAATGTATTAGAACAAACAAAAAATATTTTATGTCACTCAACGTTTCGATCTTCCTTGGAAGATTCTTTTCAAGAGTATGACTCTGACATTAAGTCTTCAGGGCAAAATTCTAATTTGGACGTAGAAGGTAACCTTTATGATCATCCATTTAAATCGTGATATGGAACAAAGATCAACACAATTTTGGTGAGTGAATTAAAAAATCCATCACAGAAGTTTATTTCTGTTTTGCTATTAGGGTAGAACGGAAATGGGGTGGGGAGATAAAGTTTGACTATGAAAAGTAGTATGGAGCTGAGAGCCATCAGGTATTGAGTAACTGTAAATTACTGTCTTGGAAAGAACATTATTTGAAAATCAATGCATACTAACTATTATTCAGAAAACCAGTTTAAAGGGCAATGTTTGTGAAGAATTATAAATATCATTAACTAAATTAATTAGTAGAAAGAATCTGTTTAAGATTTAAAGCTATGAAAGTGACATGAACTTGCTGATGCTGAAATTTCTATCCAATTGGAATCTCATTCGAAGAATGTTTTTGGATTCTCATGTACGTGCTGATTTTCAACTTGTCATGTATCAAAAAGACAACTCTTTCCAAACAGCTTCCTTTTTTATTATTTTTATGACGTAAACTATTTAAATATGAATGGCTTACAGCGACAAGTTAACCTTTAGAACTAAACTGTTGTAGGAAGGTCATATTTCGCTTAACTGGTTCGCTAATGCATAACACAAAAGTCTTAAGGTAAGTACATCAGCAGAACATTATATGTAAATTGGATATTGTTGAAAGAATTCTTAACCACAAATGCCTTTTCAGAAAGTGTTTGCGTTAAAAACGAAAGTTAAATGATGTTTGCAATTTTGAAAATAGAAAACAGTATTTCACGTGTACAAATAGCGAAGCAAATTTTTTCCGCTCAAACCTTTTTTTGGAAACATTTTCACTATTCCATTTCTATCTTAATTGTTTGTCGTAAAGAATAAACCATACTTTGTGTACTGAATAGTGTAGAGCATTGTCGTCGCCTGATTCCCCATACCAAATTTATTGATCATGTTTCTGCAGTACAAACAATTATTGCTTATGGAAAAGCAGTCAACTTCATCAAGTATTTACCCTTTGAAAAAGAATATTTGGATATTAAAAACTGTCCCTTAATTACATTATTATTGTACACCTGTGCAGCTGTTTTACACTAGAACACAGTGAAAAAATGTATGTGAACGAGTAGGAGAATAAGTGAACCAAAGACGAATCCTTCCAGAGTTGAAATGAAAATATTGAAACAATCTAGGAAAAGAGAAAAACACTAATCAGTGATTTTTGTATCCAACAATTTGCTGCATCGTTTTTAACCGATTTTAGAAAAGCACTCGAACATGATAATCATAATTTAAAAGAGGTTTGATGGTTCGGTGAATACCGGCTAAATATAAGTGATGCAACTGATATATGCTTCAGTGACGGAGGACTAATGACCATTATCCTTTTTTGTCATATTAATTACCATACTGTCATACATTACTCCTGACGAATTCATTAAGTATGGATTGTTTGAATTCTACTCTGTTTCATTCTACGTACATTCAAAGTGCAAAAATAGTAATGAGGAGATTAAGTACTTGATACATTCAAATGAAACGCAGGCTGGTTAATTTTTTCAAAAAAAATTAACCACTTTGGATGAAAAGTGCTAGTAAAACTCCCAAAATTCGAACCAGTCTTCACTAATTATCGTTAGACATTTGTAAACAGACCCAAAAGATTTACATATTTCTATCCATGATGCTTTGTGTACCAAGTTAACGAAATTCTTCAGATAGGATACTGGTGCAACGATGTAATAGGTGGGCATAGTTCTTTCAATACTCTGCACGTTTTCTCAGTAATTCAGATGTCATCATTCGATAAAAAGAAACAAGGTGCACGAATTTTCTTCTAGGGTATTGAAACTCACTGAATTCAAGAACGAAAACATGGACCACATCAGTTTTTTAAAAAGGAAGAGGCAAACGTTGCGTACAGAATCTCAGATAAACGTATTACAGTCATTTGTGGAAGGTGAATAATATTGAGACGTTTCAAATAGTCATCACTGGACATATTTTATTATTATTTGTTTCTTGGGTTCCTAGTGGAACAAGGCTTGAGTAGCACGTCACCATTTCACTATGTTATATGCAGTCTTCCAACCTGGCTACATGTCTGCCCACAAGCTCATATTCCTTCCTCACACGATCTCCTCTACGTCAACCTTACCTCGGATGCATAACTCGTCGTTTCCCATGCGGGTGTGATGTCCCCGAATGGTCAGTCGAGTCAGTTCTTCTATGTGGTGGTTGATAGACTTCGCGAATTACAAAAGGCATTTCCAACAAACTGCAGATATACATCAACAACTGCTAACTACGCTCACTCCATACTGACACTGAAGATCAGATGGCCAGAAAGAATAAGCAATTAGGGAATTGTGGCTGGCAACGAACCAATCCAATCCATCTCCACTCTCTTCTGCATACTTACTGGGCGATAGGTTGTTGGTTCGTTGGTTCGCTGCCAGCCACAATTCCCTAATTGCTTATTCTTTCTGGCCATCTGATCTTCAGTGTCAATATGGAGTGAGCGTAGTTGGCAGGTGTTGATGTATGTCTGCAGTTTGTTGGAGATGCCTTTTGTAATGCGCCGAGTCTCTCAAGCACCACACAGAAGGACTGACTCGACTGACATCAGTGTTGAAAATCCGGATGTTGTTCAGGCTTTGTGCTGAGTGGAGTGGATTAGATCTAAACACTGAATTCAGATTAATGAAGGTAGGCGTGTCTTGCTGTCTTTCCGATCCTGGCTGGCTTTGACATCCTCATCTATGCCTGTGGCACCTGTAGTTGGAGCGATGCTGCCTAGGTAGGTAGGTGAAAGAGACTACTTCATTTAGATTTCCCCTGTTGGTGGTGATTGATGTTTGTTGTCGTTGATTGGGTGTTTTTCATCACCTCCATCATTTCTAAGTTCACCTGAAGTCCCGTCCTTTCCTCGCCTCTTCTACCAAGTTTTTTATTTTTCGCCAGTAGATCTTCGAGTTTGTGCCACAAGACATTAGACATAAATCACCATCAACATCATCATCATCATTATCGTTTGCGAAATCCCAATTTTCTCCTGAGGTATTTTCATCGGTCCAGGCAGCGCATGACCCTCTTCTCGCTCCTTAAAGTCTGTTGCATGATCTAGTCCAATCGAATCGACCACAATCAGGATGACGATCGGTGATAGTAGGAGTCAATCTTGTCTTACTGCTGTCTTCACTTCAAAGGCGTCACTGTATATATATACTGGATCGGAAACTACGTGTTTGTAAAATATAAAATTTGGGGACTTTTTCCAGTGATGTTCAAACTGGAATAATTTATTTTCGGGATTCTGCGAAAGCAATTAGAAACAAACCTCACTTTTACCAGTGAAAATAAAAGCATGTCTTGCTTTCAGTACTTTTCTATCAAGAAACCGACTTCAGTCTTTTTCAGATGGCATAATATTCTTCATAAAACAGCATTTGACACCGTAGGTATTTACAAGAAAATATTCAACATGCATTTCGCAGCTGTTTAGTTTTCAGTTGATGAAATAAGCAGGTAACAAATTTAAGGAATATACCACCAGTATTCAGCAGTAGAAACTTGAAATATTTGGAGGGTTTCATTTTCTTAAGGTTTTTCAAGTCAATTTCACTGGCAAAAAACATCTCGTACTGATTACTCAATGCATCCCACTGACATATGCTACGTCATCCCAAAAACATTGCTAAACGTGTTTAGATTTGTAAGATCACCCTTCAAACCTCTTCTGGCATGCATACATTTTTACAGGAAAATTGAGTGAAAACAAGCCTAGCAACAGCGTTTCACAGGATTAATAAAATAATATGCATTCAATATTATTAATAGGCAGAAAAATGTGGAGCTATAGTTGGAATTTTCATTTACACTGGTTGTTATCAAGAACAACAAGAGTAAAAAAGAAAATAGACAATAGAAAGCTATTGAGCAACTTCTCACAAACCTGCTATTTGGCAAAGAAACGTCCCTGTGATGCAGTGTTTATAAATGTGGTTTATGTAATATAATCATGTTTAGGTCAGGAATAAGAAATCATTTTACGTGACTCTAAACACCAAACTAGCAACAACCGAAACATCCAACTAGATTTTTTTGTCTTGACCTAAAAGGCAGTTTATCAATGAATAAAAAAGTAACTCTATATGTTATTGACGGACAGTAGCTAGCAGTGGAATCCAGGATGCGAAATTCGTCATATTTGGGATTCGTCACCTGCATGTAACTGCCTCCCAATGAGTGATGTTGTCCGCACCGAGATTCTAACTTAGGACCGATCGTTTCACCCGCCAGAGTATCATCAGTAGGCCACCGAGCTAAGATATACACTTCTTGTGTGACGGGCATAGTTTTAGTATAATTGCTTGTATTATACCATCGTTGATTGGACCGGATTGATCGGTCTGTATTGGCATATCGCCTCCAGGTACATCCAGCTGACTAGTCCAAAATAGGATTGAATGCGCATCCTGCATTCCACTGATAACCACTATCCATCATTACTATATACAATGAAAACACAGGCAATATTCAGGCATCCGTGCAGGAATACATATGCTAACAGAAACCGATCAAGTCGGTTCAATCAACAACGATGAAATACAAGCAATAATACTTAAAAAAGTAATTGTTTATTTCAGTAGTTAATGTAAAGGGAAAACTTTAGCACTGCGGTAGAGTATAATTCCATAATGACATAATGACACAGTATAATTTTGGATGACGTTTCGAGAAGAATTCTTTGCTCGTATTCATAATAAAGTAACCATACAACTTTTAAACTTCCTTCATATGATCCAAAGGTTCTTCATTGTTTTATGATAGTTGTAGCAAGATCCTCTGTAGCGCTGCTGTATAAAGAAAATACATAGAAAATTTTACGTAGAATTTCTAACGGTGGAGGAATTAGGGTGTTATTCGACTCCATATACTCGCTCAGAGAGAAATTTTGTAAGTTTAAAGCTTTAACAGAGTCAATTTGAAAAATAACAGTCTATTAGATACTATGTAATGATTTTGAGTTCAAGTATAATGATCGATACTGTCGATCTGGGTCAGTGAGAATGGCAGGACACAAAGATTTAGCGAAACACGCAATGGTAGACCCTGTTATAATAAGTAACTTGAAAAAGAACTTGGCTATCACTATTAGTTTGGTAGGTTATTTAGCTCAAGATAAAACGAGAAGCCAAATCAGTTATTTCTGATCATAGTAAAGACTAAAAGTGATAAATTAAAAAGCCTTTTTCATCATTAATCTAACTGAATCTAAATTAAATGAGGCAGATATGATTAGCAAACGAGGATGACTTCTTGACTACTCATTAATAACGTTTGGCAATAAAGGCTCATAGAATCCCGTTCAATCAAGCTTATTCCGGAATACGTTGTGTTGAATAAAGCTCAGATGGCTGAACTGTGATCATGGCCTATTATTACCCATAATCGAGGTAGGAAGTTTTTCACACGTTAAAATACAAGACAGTCTTTGTAATAATCAAATGTCAGAAATCTTACAGGCTAAGCTTGCAGTGTATCATCATTATGTGTTTTACAAGTATTTGAAAATATACATTTAATGAAGCACCTTTCATATGGAATGAGTGCTGCAATGAAGATGGTACCCACTACATTTTCGAAATTCTGCTTAGATTATTTTTTTGGTGGCCGAAATGCTAATAAGACATGGTTGATTGTTGTGTCAGAATAAACAAACCATGGAAATATACAGATGATAACAATAATAGGAGGCATTGAAACAAATGGACTTTCTGCTACTGCCTACTACAGGAGTATCATAAATATAGTGACAATAAAAAGTAAACTTTTACCTTCAAAGTTATCACTTAAATCAAATGCATAGGCTGACTGGCGGTTATCTTATTCAAACTGGAATAAATGGGAAATAAAACTAACGAAGTATTGAAACTCGTTGAACGCAAATTGAGAGTTCAACAAATAATAATTATTGTCCCATAGGTTACGAATCTTCATTACTACAGAAGTTAGGCTTTTCATTGCAACAGAATCATTTTTCAGACTACGTCTAAGCTGGATGTATGTACCAGAGAAGATGAATACTTCAACAATCCCAACTACTACTGGCAAATGACAACTATATATACGGGTATAAGAAATAAATAAATCACCTCATGAAGTTGACTGTTAAGATTTCATGTCAATGTATCGTGAATACCTACACTTAGTATGTGTGCTGTGAAAACAGGCTTCTAGTGGTAAATCAAACCTAAATTAAATGCACCAACAGAAATTTTTCATTGGATACACAATTTGCACTACTGATTCATTAATATTTCTTTATCGAATCCACTGCATTCCTTATAATGAATACTTCAATGTCTAAGGTAAACCAGCCTCATTTCGTGCTTATTTATGACTAATAGCCTTAGGAATACTTGCATTGTCTGGATGACAAGGTTACGAAGGTTCCCTTCCACCTCTTTTCAAAAGAGTTCCAGTTTTCGTTCATGCAGGTTTCCCCGCGGATGTTGCCTAACGTCTCTCATTTTTCCTGATGGCTGACCAGATGTCCTTTGTAGTTTCGTCCCTCAGTTCAGTTTCTGCTCTGGGCTTTCAGCTTAAACTGTGGCCTGTCACCAACTTCTATGAAGGCATTCAACTTGATTTTGAAAGTAGGTTTCTTGCACTGGATAGTGGTTGGTGTGAACCACCCATATCTGCTCCCCTTCTTTATCTGATCTTGTGTCCAGTAGGTTGGCTGCGTCTCCACTTTCTTCAGATTGAGATGAAATCGATCTGATTTTCAGTGTGGTGTGTCCTGGTGTCTGGTGAAATCCATGTCGCTTTTTGAATATCCTTGTGTACAAACACAAGGATATTGTACACACTACCTCCAATCATCAAATCATTGAATGCGCAGAAGTCTGCCAACAATTCTCCATTCTCATCCATTTCACCGAGTGCTTCTCGACCCATGATGAGTTCTCTGCCTGTGTTGTCTGATCCCAGTTTGGTACTCATGTCACCCCGCCCATTAGAATGAGTTTTGATGTCGCCAACTGGAGTCTTGTCCATCGCTGATTGCAGTTGTCTATAGAATTTCTCCTTTTTCTCTTGATCTGCATTCTTTGAAGGTGCGTAGCATAGCATCTTATGATTGTAACTTTCCTTGCTTTTGAGAAGTTGAATCTTGCTGTGATGATCCAGCAGGAGGAGATTGGTTGTTATTGCCTACGAGCCTTCGATGCTGTTGGGGACGTCATGATAGGCACTCGAAAACTCAGCATGTTTGTGGTTGTCTCCTGGGTGACAATATTGGGATAGATTATTGACTCTCTAGTTAAGAGTTTGGAGAGTCCGTTTGCATTCCATCTGCAGATTCCTAACACTTCTATGTCATACTTTCTCATCTCTTTTGCAACCTTGGCATCCTTGCCAGCAAGCTTTAAACATCGTGCGGACATTCCATGTCCCCATGTTTACTTTCGCTTTCATTGATTATTTAAAATGGTGTATAATTTGTGTCATTTTCATTCTCATAATTATTGGTGCCATCAGTGTTATTCTTATAACACCCGTACCTCTAGGGCTACAAAAGTTTGCGTGAACATTCAGGGTCAAAATCAAGAGCTCAAAATATTTCATCTGAAGAATCCTTTGCCTTTCAAATAATCTACCAGCTATCAAGATTCCTCCCTCATGATATATACTCAGGGTTGTTTAGATGCAGTTTGAACAATAAGACACGAAAAAGGAGCCAAGACGGAGAATAGGCAGACGTGACTCATAAAAAGAGATGAAATTATTGTTCTCATTGGCTTTGTATGTTAGAGTTTATCGGAAAACTAGTTTTAAAGTTCGTGGAAGACAATAGCAGAAGAATGCGACCAGTAGCGTGGGAAGTGGGAATTAAAACCTTCACCATATAGTAATTTTTGAATATAGATCTCATCTACAATTGATACTGAATATGGAGATGCCCTTTTAGAAAAAAATCTAGAGAACTGTGCATTAAATGCATCTAAATACTTCAGGAATGTAAAACATCTGATTTTGGCAGTGAAAATCTGGTTGTTTGCCGATGAAAATTCTCTTGTCAGGACAATCTACACAGCAATGAAAACAAAAGATAGACCACCCTAACTTTGAATGACGTTCTCACGTCATCAAGAAGGAGTCTTTCAAGGCTGCAATGGCTCTTTTATGTGTCCTTAGTAAGAGGGATTCTACACTGTGTCATACCTTTAAGGAGGAACTCAGGCCAAATGCAGGTGGATGTGTAGCGATTTTGAAGAATTAAATCAAGCCTCACTGAAACAAGATGGCCCTTCTGATCCCCAATAGATTAGCAGGATCTTGCGCATAATTACACCCTGAGAAAAATTCAAAAACACTTGTTTGAGAATATACATGAATTCGCTTATCTTGACACAGGATATATGATAAGTCCCAAATAGGCTGAAATGCGCGTCCTGGATTCCTCTGCCAGTCATCAACTATCAAAACAAAACCCGGAATCCATTGCACAGAATGTGGCTATTGTGCGTCAGTAGCTTAGTTGTACAAGCCTTGGCATTTGAAGTGATGATAACTGGGTTCGAGTGTTAGCGGGAACAGCATCACTCACTTAGATGCAGCAACACCCAGCTGACAAGTCCCACAGCGAACGGAATGCACATGCTGGATTGCTCTGCTAGTCGCCAAGATGAGTATAACATTATGAATATTCGGCAAAATCGGGGTATCCACATAGGTGCCCATCTGCCAACAGCAGAGGAGGAGCAATTTCGGCCTTATACAGCAACCGGAAACTGGAAGTATTAAAACAAAAATAGCTCCTTACTGTCCTGATTACAATCTAATGGGCTTTTATTTTTGACATACAGATAGTCTAGTGTTGTACAAGACCTCTACAAATGCTACTTGAGTCTTAAAGAAATACTTAATTGTTACGGTTGGCTACATAACTTCATAATGAAGGATTCCCAAGTATTCTACATTGAGTTGGTGCAATAGGAATTTCTCTTTTGCTTCATTATAATGTTAACTAACTGAAAAACTTTTCTTTAGGTTTTGAAACACAGACAGACTAGACTCCCACCACATCAAGAAAAACTAACAATCTGAACGAAGTTTATTCTCTTCAACAAATTCTCATCACGTTCTTCAATTATGAAATGCATCTGAACAGCGTAAAAATAAAGTTGGGAGCAAATAGGTTTTCAAAGTGAAGTGAGATTTGGAGACTGTAAGGAAACAGATTTTCCTTTTCAGTTTTATTAGTATTAGGATTAAATGTATACAGATAAATAGTGTGATGGTGAACGAACAGATAAAGAGTAAAGATACCAAAGAAGCCTTTTGTTTATTTAACTCCAAGGGAGGAATAACGTTTTAACGTTTTTCTGAATGCAGAGTGCAACTTTGACCAATCTTATTGTTACCGCCTCAGCAATGTTGAATAGATGCTGACGAAATACACGTGGTTTTGCTTTTGGGACACAATGTATGACACTGGAAGCTATGTTAGCATCTGTGTGCTGCTCTGGGTCTGTGAGGTGAGCTAGAACGGAACTTTTCGCCACTTTCACTTCGTATTTTCCAAGTCAAGCCAGTCAGTAGATGTTAGCATATCCGGAGACGTATCTGCCCAATCCTACGCCATGTATAACTCGTTCCACAGGAAAACTTTAATCTGATATGTGTTGTGCAAATGCACTTTATTATTATGGAACCTGATAAGAAATTGCTGAAATGAATATTCTTGTTTCAGATTGTTGCTTTTCTGTAATTTCTTAATCATAGGCATCCAGGTAGTTCCATGAACAGAACAGTATTTGTTTTTACCAAGTATCCTCTTAAGAATAAGCGATGATGTAGCTTTGTTGAAGTAGGGAGACAGAAGAAGTCCATAATCAGTGCATTGATGAGGAATAAGCTGTACCAGTCTTAAAAAGTGATTTCAAGTAATGCAACAGGGCATCTGAAAATATTCACTACGTAATTATCAGTTTTAAATCAAGTGAATGGGTAAATAAATGTTTCAAAAAGAATCTAACATTAGCATTTGTGACGATATAGACTTTTAAAAAATCCAATTAGAAACAGGTAAACACATATATATGATCTGCATACGGGATATATCCTATCATTGACTAAAAGAAAGTATTATGATTGGGTAAGCTGGCGTAAATGCTTGTTAGTTATCCAGATAGTCAGTAGATGAGGTGGTATCACAGATCAAGTGACATTTCAGACATTCATTAACGTCATCACCGTCATTTGAAGGACATCAACAGAAATAATAGCTATAGCAACAGTTCTTAAAGTTATGCATAAATATCAGAGTGATTAAGTGAAATTTTTGAATTAAGCATAAAACTTGTTTTTTGTTTTACCAAATGCAGAACCACTTACTAACTAAGAAAAAGCTGCACCTACTTATTAATCATTTCATTTAGCTGTTGTTATGTTTAAATGTAATACTATTTACAATTGCTGGATACATCAAACATATGAAAGGTGTAGCATGAAGTGATAACAGTGGTGTGACAGTACACTTAACCCTCTCAAACAGATGTAAACTGATCACCAAAGAAAGTATGCAAAAGTAAGATAAATTCATTTGCAGTTGGCACTAATTTTATCCTAACCATGAACTAGACTTTGAACATAAATCCAAACGCCTAATGTCATTTATAATCTTCCATCTGTGGCAGTATGAATAATTTGCACAGAGTACAAGGCTGAAAAATACATAGGAGTCGCATTAAAAGTAATATACCTTATGAGAACTGGGTAGGTATTCTAGTGGTTGAGCTTATCGCAGTCGTAACTTTGGTTTCAGGAGGCCTGAGTGACTATTGAACACACTCATGAAGTCATATTCATCGCCAGTTAACTCTTTCTTTCTAAAGTGTCCTGAGCATGAATGGAAAAGAGATGCAAATGGTAAAACGTTGTAACGCGTAAAGTGGAGATTACGAAACCTGTTCATTACAGCTATCTGCCCGGAAAAATGCCGTCAGAACACAGTACTTGTCAAAATACTGAAGCTGGGAACTCAACGATTGAATAACATTAAGCCAAAGAAAATGTCTCTCTGAGCGATAAGTTACTTACTCTCATTTAAAATAAACACAAAGATTACATCTCAAAAAATACATCTCTTTTTATCACATTTTCCTCATTTTGTTAAGGTAAGAAATGCTTGATAAAGTGGCCATTTTAGCTTTTGACTATGAAAAATTAGATTTTGCCATAAAAAAGCAACCAGAAACTGTCCTATAAATCAATGTTACTTCGGTTGATGGAATATTGAGAAATTACTATTCTCTTTTTTCAGAATACAAATGTCATTTACGTAAGCAGTATAAACTTTGACCACTTTTTCTAGCGGATTTGTGTATCTCAAATTCGTCACTATTGTAACTTACAGTTGACTTTTCCAGGTGAAAATATACCACGAAGCAATCTTTGTCTGCTAAATATTCCCAGATAGGAACATAGGACGGTAATGATAGAATTTAGTTATTTAAACAGTGTAAATTAAACTAGAATGAATTGTTTATCAGGATTTCAACCAGGTTGAGCCTCGGTGGTTCACCTAAATGAATGATTACACCATGCAGACTGCAAGTAGGTGTGACTGAATTTGGAATTTTAAAAACTCGTACAATAACTTACCAGTATATGGCTTATAACACTGGAAGAAAGAAAGCAAGTTTAAACCTTGGAAACTAATAGTGAATGTGAAAGAGACATGAAACTGTTGAAGTGTAACGACAGAAAGTTCATAACTAGAATAGCAGTCAATTTAGGTCTTCTTATTTATAAAAAAATAAGTCAGTATGGCTTCACACCATGTATCCACTTTTTCGTCTTTGCTCAACACTTATAGTTCTATGCTGTAGATAATCTCAATACATCGAACAAAAATTGCAAACAGCATGAATGTAATTCATATTTTATCATACTTCTAATATGCGAAATGACTGAATTTATTTATCTAAGCCTCATTCGGATAGGTGTATGAGGAGCATCGAAAGAAGGCTCAGAATGATAGAATGTGGCGTTAGACGCTGAAAATTAACTTCAAATTATTTACTGCGCAATCAAGGAAATGCATTCTTTCTTTTTCACTCCGACCTAAGTTCAAATTTCATACACATCCGATGGAACAGAACTCGTATTACAACATGGAAATGTAGAAGGAAATGTCTAATTAACTCTGAATGATGTTTTACTTTCAGGCATAGTCAGTGAATTACCCGAGTTCATCAATTACCACCAGTAGCTGACCGTAATCTAAAGATTTTTAAGCAAAATGAATGTCCAAGAAACGTTCATTTGATACGAAACCTTGAATCACAGACTTCTTCATGAAAATGTGTCCTTATTACACATCCTTGACAGTATAGCCACATCTTGTAGTCTCTTTTGATTTCGAGTTATAAAGATATTCGAATGAGTTTCTATCGAATTACGAATGCATAGATTTTTTCTTTGGCATCTAAAATTGTGTTATTCCTACAGTGAGTATCTTGTTGCATTTAGTTAATCGAAACATAAATGAATTTAGATAAATGATGATTTGAACTATCATTATTTGTCCTTTGGGTTCCTGGTGGAATATAAGGCTTTAGTAGCACGTCTCCATTCTACTTTCTTCTCTCCAGTCTTTTGAACTTGACTCCACGACTGCCCAGAAGCTTTCATTTCTTCCTCACATGATCTCCACGTCACCCTCCCCTCGGACACACAACTCGTCGTTTCTCATGCGGGTTCCACTCGAGGGCCTGGCCTGGCCTGGGTGTATATTATATTATTATTATTAGTCCCTTGGGTTCCTAGTGGAACATAGGGCTTCAGTAGCACGCCTCCAGTGAACTCTGTTCTCTGAGATCTTTTGAACCTGGTTCCACGACAGCCCACAACCTCTCATTTCCTCCTCGCACGACCTCCTCCATGTCACCCTCGGACGTCCAACTCGTCGCTTCCCATGGGGATTCCACTCGAGGGCCTGACGCGTGATGTCCTCAGTCGGCCTTCTCAGTGCATGGCCAATCCATCTCCACTTCTTCCTGCATATTTGTTGCGTGATAGGTTCTTGGTTGGTTCGTTCCCAGAGTTCCTTGTTGCTTATTTTTTCTGGCCATCTGATCTTCAGCAGCGAGCGTAAGCAGTTGTTGATGAATGTCTGTAGTTTATTGGAAATACCTTTCGTGACGCGCCAAGTCTCTGAGCCATACAAGAGCACTGACTTGACGTTGGTGTTGAAAATCCGTATCTTGTTCCGCATGCTGAGTGCAGAAGATCTCCACACTGGTTTCAGGCTAATGAACGCCTGTCTTGCTTTTCCGATTCTGACTTTGACGTCCTCGTCCGTCCCGCCTGTAGTTGAAACAGTGCTTCCTAGATAAGTGAAGGAGGTTACTTCCTTCAAGTTTCTCCCGTTGACGGCGATTGGAGTTTGTTGTTGTTGTTGTTGATGGTGGTGGTGCGGTATCTTCATCACTTCTGTCTTCTCTATATTCACCTGAAGTCCCGTCTTCGCTGCCTCTTCTATCAACTTGTTAGTTTTTGCCTGCAGATCTTCAAGTTTGTGTGACATTAGGCATAAGTCATCGGCGAAATCCAAGTCTTCTAGGTTCTTTTCCGTCGTCCAGTGTATCCCCCTCTTCTCGCTGCCTATTGTTTGCTGCATGATCCAGTCCACCACAATAAGGAATATCATGGGGGATAGTAGGCAACCTTGTTTCACTCCTGTCTTCACTTCAAAGGCATCACTGAGCTTCCCATTGTGGATTACTTGGCATGTGGCATCTTCATATAGTTGTTGAATGAGGCGGATAAAGGTTTGCGGTACTCCGTAGTATTGAAGCAGTTTCCAAATTACTTCTCGGTCGACGCTGTCAAAGGCCTTCTCAAAGTCGATGAAGTTGAGGTGGAGAGCTGATTGCCATTCTATGCTCTGTTCTATGATGATACGAAGCGTTGCAATTTGGTCTGCACATGATTTGTACTTCCTGAAGCCTGCCTGTTCCGGTCGTAGTTTTGAATCCAGTGCATCCCTTAGCCTCTCCAGGATGATGCGGCTTAATATTTTACTTGGGGTGGACAGGAGAGTGATTCCTCGCCAGTTCTTGCAAGCACTGAGGTCTCCCTTCTTCGGCAGTTTGACAAGGTAACCCTTCTTCCAATCACTAGCCAGGTACCTTCTCTTCCTTCCACACCTTCTGCAATAGTGGTGTGAGCATGTCCGCTGTTGTCTCTGCGTCTGCTGTCAGTGCTTCTGGCGGTATTCCATCTGGTCCTGCTGCTTTCCCGCATTTCAGTAGCTTTATGGCGTTCAGGACTTCCATTTTCGTTGGGGGATTTATGTTCACTTGTAATTCAGCGGCTGCAGGTGGTATTTCTGGACGAAGTGCAGGTGGTGGTCGATTCAAGAGCTTCTTGAAGTGGTCGGCCCATCGTTTCCTCTGTTTCTCTTCTTTCGTAATTAAATTTCCTTCTTCATCTTTTATTGGTTTCATCTGTGTTGGTCTCTTCCCTGATAGCAACCTGGTTATTTGATACAATGTTGTCAGGTCTCTATCTCTCCTACCTGCAGCCTGTTCTGCTTCACTTGCCAGTGTTTCGTAGAAGTGTCTTTTGTCTTTGCGTGCACTCTTCTTCACTTCTTTGTCCAGTGTTTTATACATTGTGCTCAGTTCCTCTTGTCGTTGAGCATCCTTGCACTGGTTTATCTTCTGCTTCACCATCACCATCCTCCTCTCCTCTATCAGCTTCCAGGTATCCGTCGAGATCCATTCCTTGTCTTCTTTCTTCTTGCTTCCTAATACTGTTGTGCAGGTTTCTTTCCACATAGCTTTCAAAGACTTCCAGTGTTCTTCCACACAGGTTTCTTCAGGGATGTTGCTCGATGTCTCCCATTTTGTCTTGATGGCTGCCTTGAAGATCTCCTTTGTAGTTTCATCCTTCAGTTTCCGAGTGTTGTACTTGAATTGAGGTCTATCACCAGCTTCCCTGAAGGCTTTTAACTTGATTTCGAAGGTTCCTTGCACTAGACAGTGAGTGGTGTGAACCTACATCTGCTCCTCTTCTTGACCTTGTGTTAAGTAGACTGCGTCTCCATTTTCTTGAGATTGAGATAAAGTCGATTTGATTTTTAGTGTGTCCATCTGGTGAAATCCATGTCGCTTTGTGGATATCTTTGTGACTGAACACACTGCCTCCAATCACCAAATCGTTGAATGCACAGAATTCTGCAAACAATTCTCCATTCTCATTCATTTCACCTAGTGCCTCTCGACCCATGGTTAGTTCTCTTCCCGTGTTGTCCCCTCCCAGTTTGGCATTCATGTCACCTGCCCATTAGAATTTTGATATCGCCAACTGACGTCTTGTCCAGTGTTGATTGAAGTTGTCTGTAGAAATCCTCCTTTTTCTCTTGCTCTGCATTATTTGTAGGTGCATAACATTGTATGATTGTGACCTTCCTTCCTTTTGAGTTGAATCTTGCTGTCATGATACTGGAGGAGATTGGTTCCCACTGCATGAGAGCCTTCGATGCTCTTGAGGACATCATGATAGCCACTCCCTCAGTGTGCTCGTGGTTGTCGTCTGGGTGACAATATCGGAGTAGATTATTGATTCTCCAGTTGACAGTTTGGAGAGTCCACTCCCATTCCATCTGCTTTCGCAAATCCCAAGCACTTCGATGTTATACCTTCTCATCTCCTTTGCAATCTGGGCTGCCTTACTGGGTTCAAACATCGTGCGGACATTCCATGTCCCCACGTTTACTTTCGCTTTCATCGAGAGAAGACACATCGGCCAATTGGCTTCCCGAAGGCTTTCACCAACTGGCGTCATTTCGCCTCTCCGATTCCAGCGGGGAATAAGTTTGTTTTCATTTTTTATATTTTGTTTGTGCTTTGAAGTTTCTTTAGCGGTTAGATTTGTTTTACGGGGTAGGGTTGCTAGCCCTATGCCCAACCTTTCCTCTTTACCCGGGCTTAGGACCGGCTAGTAACTAGTAAACTAGTTAACCAGGCGAGGCCTGGGTGTGATGTACCCAAAACGTCTTCTCAGTCTATGTCCAATCCAATCCATCTCCACTCTCTTCTACATATTTGTTGGGCGATAGGTTCTTGGTTAGTTGATTTGTTGTCAGTTGAAGTTCCTTATTGCTTATTCTTTTGGCAATCTGAACTTCAGTGTCAGTATGGAGTGAGCGTAGGTGGCAGCTGTTGATGTATGTCTGTAGTTTGATGGTGATTGGAGTTTGTTGTTGTTGTTGGTTGGGTGTTTTCATCACCTCTGTCATTTCTACGTTCACCTGAAGTCCCATCCTCACCTCGCCTCTTCTACCAAGTTGTTGGTTTTCAACTGTAGATCTTCGAGTTTGTGCGACATAAGTCATCAGACATAAATCATCATCATCATCGTTGGTGAAATCCCAATTTTCTTCTGAGGTGTTTTCATCGGTTCAGCCAGCGTATTTCCCTCTTCTCGCTCCTCATGGTTTCTTGAATGATCCAGTCCTGTCCATTCGACCACAGTCACGAAGATCATTGGTGATGGTAGGCAGCTATGTCTTACTGCTGTCTTCACTTCAAAGGTGTCACTGAGCTTTCCATTGTGTTGTGAATCACTTGGCATGTGGAGTCTTCATATAGTTGTTGAATGAGATTGATAAATGTCTGTGGTGTTCAAACCGTAGTGTTGAGGCAGTTTCCAAATTACTTCTCGGTGGACGCTGTTGAAGGCTTATTCAAAGTCGATGAAGTTGAGGTTGATTTGAGTTGACTGCCATTCTATGCTCTGTTCTATGATGATACGTAGCGTAGCGTTGCAATTTGATCTGCACATGATTTGTTCTTCCTGAATGCAGCTAGCCTGTTCGGACCGTGGTTTTTTAATGCAGAGCATTTTGTAGTCTCTCCAGAGAGATGGGATCTAATATTTTGCTAAGTATGGACAGGGGTGGAGCATGATTCCACGCGAGTTCTTGCAAAGATCCAGGTCTCCCTTCTTTGAAGTTTGACAAGGTAACCCTTCTTGCAATCAACCAGCAGGTACCTTTCCTTCCTTTCTTCCAAACCTTCTGAAATAGTGGTGTGAGCATTTCAGCCGCTGTTGTCTCTGCGTCTGTTTTCAGTGCTTCTGGAGGAATTCTACCTAGCCCTACTGTTTTCCCGAATTTCTGCAGTTTTATGGCGTTCAGCACTTCGGCTTTTGTCGGAGGGTTTGTGTTCACTGACAATTCTGGGGCTGGGCTGCTGGTGGTATTTCTGAACGAGTTGCAGGTGGTGGTGGTGGTGGTGGTGGTGGATTGAATAGTTTTTTGAAGTGGTCAGTTCATCATTTCCTTTGTTTCTCCTCTTTGGTAGCTAGGTTTCCTTCACTATCTTTCATTGGTTTCATCTGCGTTGATCTCTTCCCTCCCTGATAGTAACCTGGTTATTTGATATAAGGTTATCAGGTCTCTTTCTCTCTTACCTGCAGCCTGTTTTGCTTCACTTGTCAGTGTGTCGTAGAAGTGTCTTTTGTCTTTGTGTGCACTCTTCTTCACTTCTTTGTCCAGTGTAGTGTTTTATAGGTTGTGTTCAGTTTCTCTTTTCATTGTTCATCCCTGCACTGCACTGCACTGGTTCATCTTCTGCTTCACCACCTTCCTCTCCTTCCTCTATCAGCTCCGATGTATCTGTCGAAATCCATTCCTTGTCTCTCGTCTTCTTCTTCCTTCCCAACACGGTTACGCAGGTTTCCTTCCACCTCTTTTCAAAAGAGTTCCAGTATTCTGCCATACAGGTTTCCTAGGGGATTTTGCTTAGTGTCTCCCAATATTCCTAATGACCGACGTGAAGATATCATTTGCAGTTTCGTCCTTCAGTTCAGTTTCTGTTCTGGGCTTTCAGCTTGAACTGTGGCCTGTCACCAACTTCTATGAAGGCATTCAACTTGATTTTGAAAGTAGGTTTCTTGCACTGGATAGTGGTTGGTGTGAACCACCCATATCTGCTCCCCTTCTTTATCTGATCTTGTGTCCAGTAGGTTGGCTGCGTCTCCACTTTCTTCAGATTGAGATGAAATCGATCTGATTTTCAGTGTGGTGTGTCCTGGTGTCTGGTGAAATCCATGTCGCTTTTTGAATATCCTTGTGTACAAACACAAGGATATTGTACACACTACCTCCAATCATCAAATCATTGAATGCGCAGAAGTCTGCCAACAATTCTCCATTCTCATCCATTTCACCGAGTGCTTCTCGACCCATGATGAGTTCTCTGCCTGTGTTGTCTGATCCCAGTTTGGTACTCATGTCACCCCGCCCATTAGAATGAGTTTTGATGTCGCCAACTGGAGTCTTGTCCATCGCTGATTGCAGTTGTCTATAGAATTTCTCCTTTTTCTCTTGATCTGCATTCTTTGAAGGTGCGTAGCATAGCATCTTATGATTGTAACTTTCCTTGCTTTTGAGAAGTTGAATCTTGCTGTGATGATCCAGCAGGAGGAGATTGGTTGTTATTGCCTACGAGCCTTCGATGCTGTTGGGGACGTCATGATAGGCACTCGAAAACTCAGCATGTTTGTGGTTGTCTCCTGGGTGACAATATTGGGATAGATTATTGACTCTCTAGTTAAGAGTTTGGAGAGTCCGTTTGCATTCCATCTGCAGATTCCTAACACTTCTATGTCATACTTTCTCATCTCTTTTGCAACCTTGGCATCCTTGCCAGCAAGCTTTAAACATCGTGCGGACATTCCATGTCCCCATGTTTACTTTCGCTTTCATTGATTATTTAAAATGGTGTATAATTTGTGTCATTTTCATTCTCATAATTATTGGTGCCATCAGTGTTATTCTTATAACACCCGTACCTCTAGGGGCTACAAAAGTTTGCGTGAACATTCAGGGTCAAAATCAAGAGCTCAAAATATTTCATCTGAAGAATCCTTTGCCTTTCAAATAATCTTACAGAAATCACTTACAAATAATTCCTTTGATGAGGTTGAAAACAACATAGACTACAATGTCAGGCGAACAAAATTGCACCAGTTGTTCTGGTTGATATTCTTTAGCATTTTCAGTTTGCAATTCTCTGTAATGCAGTTTGTTTTGCCTGAGGAATGGTCTTTCTCGTAGGTGATATTTCAATCCTATCATTTTAACGGTTCTCACTTACAGATACGAATGCAGTGGTTTCACTAAATTATTGAAAATAGCTACTCATATTACAACAGTTTGAATAGTTTCTCTTATTCTCTTGAATCTGCACGAGGTAACTGCCAGTCACCCGGACTCTTCTGCTGCTCCATTACCCTGATATGACTGTCAAAACTCAGATTGAGATGAAATCGATCTGATTTTCAATGTAGTGTGTCCTGGTGTCTGGTGAAATCAATATCGCTTTGTGTATATTCACTAGTAGAAATCTGAAAGCTTTATTGCCTCACAAAATTGGCATTGATTACTATTTCCAAAATAATTAAAAAAAAATCAGTATTGTTACTCTCTCTTCAATGAAAGTTGGTGTATTTTTCTTTTTGAACTAAATATGTTACTTCCTCATTCTCTGAAGTCTTCTAGGCTTTTTTTTTCCAGCTTACACGACCAGAAAAGTAACTTCATACTATCTTACTGTTATCGTTCGGGTATAAGATACGACAACAGGAAGTAATTCTACCGGTAAATGATGGATATATCTTAGTTACTTTAAATATTTAAAGAAACTAAGGATCCCAAACATGAACTTTTTTCGGTGCGACTTCAGTGGGGAGTGATCCTAATTTTTCAAATTTGTAGTCACTTTGTTAAAGGTTGCCATTAGTCACTTTTCTGTTTCACGACAGGTTATTCGATGATGAAAGTGTTAGGCAATAATTCTGAGGATTAGTTTATGCCTTTAAACTACTTTGAGTTATGAAATCCAAAAGTGTACTTGGTATCTTCTTGTAATTTATTTAATAGTGACTCACTATGAACAGTTATAGGTAACTTATTGTCCAAATTTGCATACTTCATCATTTTATGTGCCGATAGCAAACGTATTTTTAGAATATTCTGACCACGAGGGACATTGTTACTTCAAAGAAAACCAATACTGTCAAAAGTGAATTTAACTTCGCAATGATAAGCAGAAAGTTTTTTTGACACCATCCATACATACATTACAGCACTACCTGTCCGTAGATCATAGTGTTTAAGGAAAAACCAAATAGCCGATATCCAATGATATAGACTTTATAGTTACTAAAAGCCGACAAAGGGAATATGAAAAGAAAGTTAAAAGAAATAATTCTTCGCTCACATTGTTTATCTTTCTAAATATCTAGATCGGAATGTTTTCATTACTGAAACCTTCTGAGCATCGAGTTGCATTAAAGGTCCACAATGAGTATCTGAAGTACAGCGCAAAGCTAGATGAAAAGGAGAATTCGGTGTATTTTATCTATGAGTGTATTCAAAACAGCCTCAACCCTAAAGCCTGCTGAAAACCGCTACGTCGTAACAGAGTTAGACAAATGAAAGGATACCTAAACGACATGCTCTTAACCAGGATGACTCTCTGCAATTATGCCCAACAGAGTTGAGGAAAAATGTTACAGAAAGATTCCACACTATTGCAGATCTCATAAACTACCTGAAACAACCATTTTTGGAAAACGTGAATCAAGTTGTCAGTAAAAGAAAGGAGAAGTTATGAATCCACCTTATTTAAAGTTTAGAGAACAAAACTTCAGAAATTAGATTTTGTCGAAATCCCGGTCGGTATATCTATAATTTTTCCAATGTTGATTTTGATATGGTAGCATTGCAAGCATTATTTCTTGGTCTTATGTTTTGTGATAGTCATATTACAGCTAACAGAACAGATACGCAAGTTCAGTCTGAAAACTTGCATTAACAGACAAAAGACTCATCACTTTTTTTCAGGTAAGGAGGTGGAAAGATTCAAGTCTACTCTGGTGGACTGTCGCTTTACATATATGAATATTAAGCAGAATGTTGGAGTCATCTTGACTATAAAACATAGTGGAGCCTTACGTAAACCCTAAATGAACGAGAATCTATTGATCGCTGGTCCAATAAGGGCTCAGACTTGGTTGTTATGAATGAAGCAGAGTACCCGGGTAGAATGAACAGCCTTTTTAGTGATCACAGTAAATTTCAGAAACTACCAACCACTACTGACGTGGTAGAGAAGACTGAGAGGTAATTGTCTGAATCCTTAAAAAAGTTGAAAGGGCAAGGCTTTATTTCCCAAAGTTTGTATGAAACACTCATACTTACCGGTACAGTAACACCGAGATTATATGGTTTATCAAAAATGGATAAAAACGGATTACCACTCTGACCAATTCTTGACACATGAAACTCTCCATTTATGCAACTGCGAAGTGGCTAGTACAACTCTGTCAATCATTGCTTAAGGAAGTTGTCAAGGACAGCATTAAATGTACTTTCTACTTTCTTGAGAAGATAAGAGATTTGAATTTTTGAATACTAAGTTTATAATATACTTCGACGTAGCATCCCCATTTACGGATGGCTGTCTGATAGATACAGTAAATTTCACATGTAGTGAGATGACAAAGAGAAATATAGAACTTAGAATTACGGCATCTACCTTGAGAGAGCTTTTCTTAAGATGTACAAGGAATTCTACATATATTCAAACAGTGTTGCTTTGGGGTCACCACTAGGCTCAATCTTGTGTTGTGGATTCTGTAGTCGGCCAGTGGTGACCAAGCTAATCAAAGAGAGACTAACTGATCAGTTAAACTGCTTCTGTGTAGGGGGTTGTTACATTGAACTTAAACTTAGATAATGCCGTCATCAAATCGCCGAAAATCATCCTTCATGGTTAGGTAAAGGGTAAACTAGATCATACGAAGCTCAATACTTCCTTATCTGATTGACACTAGTCACCGAGTTAACATTCATATTGCCTTTAAAGTTATTTATCATATTCCTTGTAATCTCACCCATAGTCTACAACTTCGTCTTCTACATACAGCAGAAGCCGTAGGAATGCATCTAAACAAGTCGGGTCTGTGTTTTCAGAAGAAATTTGTACAGCCTGTAACTTTACTTCGGCCATCTGAATAGCTTATCTGTTAAACCAAGAACCTTCCTTTCATTCATCTCACAGATGATCAGAACCATTGTAATAGTTATTTTAATATTCCCAACACTGTTGTTATTATGGCTTTAGCCACTCCCTGTTGTCTCTAATTACAGTCAAAAATTGGCCACTTAGCGTAACAATCCATTTTACGCTTTTCTGCTTGTTATTTATACAAAATATCAACTATACAACAACCTGAATGTTAATTATGATAATTTAGTTGGTGGGACATTTTGATCCAACAAACAACAGAGAGTAACAAGTATGTCAATAAATACTAATAACTACTACCGGTTGTACAAGATGTGGCTATCGTTCCTCCGTGGTACAGTGGATAACGCCTTGGCGTTGAAGTCATGGGCAGTGGGGACAACATTACTCTCTGGGGTGCAGGTATACCCAGCTGACGAGCCTCGAAAAGGACGAAGCGCACGTCCTGGATTCTTCTGCTAGCCACAACTAACCAAATTATCATAATTAACAGTCAGGCAATATCGAGGCATCCGTATAGGAGCCCATATGCCAATAGAAGTCAAAGAATTCGATCCAACAAAAACAACGGAGAATAACAAGTATGTTAATAAATAGTAATATGCAACGACCTGTTTAGAATTTTACAACATCTTTCTGCTATAATTAATCGATGCTCCAGTTATTGTCTTAATTACCTGATTAATTTCCCCCACCCTCTCTTGATACTTTGAGACTGATGACCTGTTATTAAACAACACTCACCACAAGACTGGTATGTGATTTTATGTTTTGAAAATACATATATATATTAGTATAGAGCCACTGATGAGGAACTAACTGAAAAGAAAGACAATATACATATACGTTATTACTCTCCTCAAAAACCGTAAAGAGTGTTTAGAAAATTGAAAACAAGATTTTTCCGAACGTTTCACAGCTTCTTCAGTAAAATATTCGGATTTCTGTTCAACATCAGAATATATACTTTCAAATCTTGTTATCGATTTTCTAAACACACTGGCACCATAGTAATGATGGATAGTGGATAGCACTGGAACCCAAGATGCACATTTGGTCCTATTTGGGACTCGTCAACCAGAGGTACCCGCCTCCAAGTGATTACATTAAAACCTATATAATGATTAAACCTGACTCGGCGCTCAACTTCTTTCAGGACGATGGTAGCAACTATGACATAGATGTGTATAGTTTGTGAACACATGCTTATCAGGGTGTAATTGAAGAAATTCATTATATTTGAATGTTATTGAGCTAATTGCTTCAAACAGAGTGAGATTACTGACAACATATATAGTTAGATTATTCTCTATTGTATCAACTAGACATCAAGGCAGATGTTGTTTGATCGATAATTAAGTGACCGATTGTTTCCATTTCCTCAGTGAAACAGACCATTGTGGTTATAATAAGGGAAAAAGATTTATGATACAACCACTGCTCATGATTGCCAATTTTGTATATCTTCTGCAAATTAGGAACAGTAGCATAGTGTTGTGATAGCATTTTAATAATTATGAGGACAATCCAGGTACATGTTAGTAACACTAATTAAGACGTTAGTAAAACAACTAATTAGGAGCTGGTTGAGAGATTTCTTAATAGCATATAACGTACCTGACCGTTTCCGGTGGAATGATTGTCTGGTGTATTAAATCAGATTTATCTGAATAATCAGCAGCAATGATCAGTCAGCGTAGTACACACACAATTAATCATGTTAGTTCATAGCCTGTATCTCTAACTTCATTCTCTGTTTTCTTTTCCTGGCCATTTCAATAAACATCTTTTCATGTTTCAATTGGTGTAGTACGGAACTAATAAATTTTATAATATTGGCCATGAGAGTGATATCTTAAGAATCGAATATAGATGGATTTTAGTATTCACGCCGACACTAGAGAAGATTATATACAATAACAATGTCATATTTTCATACCACCAGAAGATTTATGCCTGTTTGGCAGATTTTTATTTACCTAATGGTTTTTATGATGAGTGGACTTAAGTAGCGTGTGGCATAGAATGAGCAATTTGTAAAAAATTTATAATTAGCTTTCATTTGTTTTATGGTTGTTTTCATAATGAGATCAGCATAGTGGTGAACATTTGTAGTTCAGGTGGATGATCATGATTGTGTTGCGTTCTCTGAGGTGGATAGTATAATCCTGAAGCTTTAATTTTCTTTCTAGTCATCATTATTAGTACTAACTTCACTATGACAAAAGTTTCAACTCAACGCTTCTGAATAAACAAATAAAAGGAATAAAAGAGTGTTTCCGATCATTGTTCAGGGTTCTGACTTCATTAAAACACTCCTTTTATAACAGTTTGGATCCTGTATGAAGTTTTTCGACTAGTATTTTTTGTTTGGTGCGGATACTAGATTAATGAAAATAACAGATTTGGGACGGGTTCATTTTTATCTTACAAAGAAGAGATAGCTAATTACGGCAGTCAAATATTGGTTTAAGCTTTGAGATAAGGCTCTAAGCTCGATGTAAGTTAATATCAGTCTATCCGAAAGCACAAAATGTTCATCGTATAACGTCTTTAGTCGTTTCATGAGCTACAATATCCACTAACCTTCTGCTTAGCTACTATTTATGCTGGAACCTCTGATTTCTTTCTTAAGTGAGAAAAATTGTACTCCGTTGACTTAACACGATTTAAATTAAAGACTATTCAAAGAAAATTATTACTGATTCAGATGTATTTGGTATTCTTGCTAGATACTAAATTTTTCTAAACCTTTAGTCATTTTTATTAATTGACGCTTGGAGTTTCGAGGTATATTCCCTCCGAAAATTTTGAGATTACTTATCTTCATATCTTAGAGCTACTTTCTTGTAAGGTTATGAGGTATACGCATGCATTAGGACCAAGAGGGTTGTAACATGCAGCTAACAACTTTATAACATATGGTTAAACTTTTCAAACTGTGCAGCATCCACATTAAGACAAGCCAAACGTAATAGCGATGTACTTCTCTCGATCACAAATGGACACTGCAGCACGTAATGCGTGTTACTGATGGTGAATCATGATAAATCATAGTTTAGATTGATTATTACGCCGGTTTTCCTAGCTACCAATGAAACGTTTGAGAACGACTAAAACAAATAAAGTTGGTTTAAAGTAAACTGATTAATCTTAATAGTCTTTATTACTACACGGTCTCATACATGCTCCTCTGCATGAAATCCTGCAGGCTGACTCACTGAAAACAACTTCTTGAAATATGATTCAAACTGGAGTGGCACAGAAAACATCAAATTGATTTTTATCCTCTGCTGAATCTTAAATTCTATCAACTTCAATCTCTTGGAAATCAGCTTCGGGAAAGTACACCTTAGTGACAAGCATGAAATTATCGAACTAACTGTATAAAGGCCAACATAAGGCATTTTCCAGTATTCTTGGCTCAATCTTCTGAATTATACCGTCATACTTTTTCATGATTCTGTGAGTTCTCGGAGATTCGCACATACCAATTATCAGGGGTACTTACATTATCTTTCAGTGTTTATTTTAATGAAACTTTTTGAAGTAATATTATCACCATTTCCACGAATGCAACCAGTTTTTCAGTTCTCATGGACGACATCTCAGGAATAATTTAACATATCTCTTCCAGTTTTCGCTCAGTTTACTAATGACTGAATATGATTTGGATAAACATATATGTATACCTTAATCTGTGTGATAAAATCTTGGCAGTATTAGGATCTGACTACGAAAATGACCACGATATTCAAGCAAGATTTTAGTATGGATGTGAACGTACTACCGTATGTCATGTATGTCTTCTAGAAGCAAAGATTTAGAACATCATTGGTAGCATAACCGATGTTTCATTTTTAATCATCTTTCTTTCGTACTACTTAGTGGCAATAAAATTGGCAGCATCTCTTTGACAGATGTTGTAACAGAAAAATTAAGTTAAAATTGTGGCATCTATAATGTTGTTACTAGAATTATTACCAGGACATGTATATTGTGTGCATTCAATTACAAGTGAGTAGTTAAACAATTATTTTATTGTTTTGCCTGCATGTGTGAGCGAATGACGTCGAATTCGAATAAATTGTAAGCGAGTATTCGAAACCGAACATGGAAAGTTGGTCTCTTTCAAAACACTGTTAGCTAGAGATACTTTTGTCTGTTGTAAATCGTATTCTCGTTCTTACGACGAAAAAAACTTAAGAACCAGGGGAAACTCATTATGGAGGGTATAATATGTCATTTAATAGAATAATGGCTTTTCAAAGAATGTGACGAAGAAAAATTACCACACAGGTGGAAAGTGTCTTGTAAAGAAAAAAAGGTGCTGGTATATACTAGTATATCTACTGGGTATTTTCGAGGTGAAAAATGTAGTTTACCAAAACTCATCAAAATACTTATGAGTGCTTTACTGACCACTTCAATATAAGCCTTTTGCATTTAGTGAAATGATATGGCGTATTATTTAGAACTTCGGCTTATAATGTAGCAAACCAGTTGTATTTTGAAACATCTAGTAAACATTACAGCCAATATATTCAGCACTGAGAAAGTGAATGGCCAAATTAGTTATAAGACATTACCTACTGAAAGTTGAACTCATAGCTTAACGTTTGAACTCTTTGGCTTGTAATATAGAAAATATTGTACGATGATGTCAATAATGGGGTTTGAAATGGAGTAGAATGACTAGTCATTTTATTTATCGAATTTAACACTTCTTCATAGTTTGTTTATTCTGAAGAAAAATCATCAAAATAAGTGTAGGGAGTAAGAATAAAATACAGAGGGATATCATTCCTACAAGACCATAAGATTTTGAATGTGAAGACAAAAACTACCAGCGCATGCAAAATGTTGCCATGAGTAAACCACAACGACCGGTTTTCACATTTTATGTTTGAAGATTCCTATGAATTTCCTGACTTCAATGCTATACTTATCGCGGACTGACAACATCTGAAAGACTGCTGAAAAACTGGGAGCGGTGAACAGCTACTTTGTCGATTTGCGTTACTCTGTAACCATCATCCAGAGCGATATATATGCTTACATCTGACTTGGTCAACTATATAGGTCATTTTGTGTGGCATGTTTTGTACACAGTATGAAATAAATCACTTTGTGAATGTACTTCATTGGCAACTGAATATAGAATCTAAGCATGGACGTAAGGCATTGCGATTGAGTACATTTTCATGGTGAATAAGTTTGTCTGATTTGATATAGTATTCTGTACCAAATGTTTAAAATCATTTTCAATTAGTCTCCGATTCTAACATCTAAACTTCATATTCTTATAGTGGTTATTCTTTCATATAATTTCCAGTAGATTCACCAGAACCTCAGAATACTTTGATCCGTTACTTTAGTTTAAATAATACATTCACACGAATTATAGTATATTTCTTACCCTTGGAAACTAAATCACTTTACAATTTAATAATAATCTTCACAAATTGAAACAAATCTTCAAAACACTTAAAATTTCTCCTTGTCGCTGATTGTCAGAAGGTAACAATAACAGCTGAATGAGGTGTAAATTAATTAACGTGAACTTAAAATCTTACTGCCTGGCAGATTATTTAAAGCAATTTGACTAGATAGTCAGCTTTCTCATAATGACTAATCATGTAGGATTTTCCGATCTTCATTCATTTTTATACTCAATATATATATATATATATATATATATATATATCGGTTTCTTAAGGCGTACTAGAAACTAGCAAATGCTCTTTTTACTGTCACCCCACTTTCATAAGATTTCCATTACAGAGAAATAAATTAAGTGGTTTCATATTCATGTGAATCTGTTGCAAGAACACGAAGTAATTTGTCTTTGGATATACTAGGGGAATCATAATTCACCTAGGAGCAGTAGTGCCAGTTCGCAATACACTTGTAGGTTGCTTCTTAGTAAAGAAATCTGTGAAAGAGGAAAGGTTTCCAGGATTATGTATCTAACCAATCAGTCAATATCAACATAGGATCAGGCATTACTGCGTAACGGTCCGAGTTGCCACAGCCCATATCAGTACATCAAGTAGAAAGGTAGTGAGGTGAAGGATGAAAAAATGAGAATGTAGTCAAAAGAAATATAAATTACGAGAAGAAAGAAAGGAGGAATGACAGAATGGTGAGATCTGGCATAGCGTTAAGATAAGGATAATGTATGTATACGTCTGCGCCACTGATATCGGTTCTGAGCCATATCACCTAGAGTCTCCAACCACTGGTTACTCTTGTCCTGCAGACCCCAACCGACTAGTCTGCATCGCCCCACATGGCTCAAACCAACAGTAAGAGACTTTATACACTGGTGCCATGTTTTAGTCTGGCCACCTTGGGCCTTTTTTCAGCCTGGGCCTACTTTAGCCAACATTGTGTGACTAGGCAATCGATGACTAGGCATAAGTTGTACGTGTCCCAACCACATTCCAGACAGGACGATAGATGCCAAAGGTAAGCAAAAAATTATAAATTCTGCTGATTTTATTTCTTGTCTTCATACTTTTGAAATTAGTATGTTTAAAATATACTTAGATATATAATTAGTGGTTCGACACCGACACTTTTTATAAAGATTTGAAGAGACTTTCAACATAGTACTGTAAAGAGGTAGTTAGTAGTTAGGACATTTTAGCTCAACATAACATAAGTGGTATTTTTTATGTCAATCATCAGAACTTTCCTACAATCTTTCGATAAGTATCTCTTAAATCAACAACAATTGGATTTTCGCTAAGGGTAGTTACTGACATTTCAATTATTTATTCCCTGAAATAACTCAATCTACCATGATAAAATTATAGCACGTTTTTTCAGCAAACCATATTTGTAAGCCATTTCAAAACTGCAATTTTCGAAAAATTGACTTCATAAATCAAGTTTATCGTGATATATGTATGCAAGTTTGCATATTTATGTTATTCGAGTTATCTAACCCTTATCAGACAAACCAAATAATATCCATGAATAAATACAAGGGTACGGATTCATCAGATTTAGAAAGGAAATGGATATATCTGCTTGTGATCTCAACGAATGAGGCCGCAGTCTCAGCACCAACTAAGCTCTTATCATCAGTCTTCTTTCGGATTAATGGTAATTGTCGAAAAACGGTAACATTGGCTTCACATTAAAGCCAACGATAAAATTCTTAAGTTTATACAAGTACTATATCATCTGATTGCTTTAATGACCAGAACTAATTCAACTGTGTTACAATATCACACAGTTCATGAATTCTATATTTTCCAACTGGCATTTGCACCTAAAATAACAGTTTTTCCTGTTAAAATCTTAGTCCCAGCAGTAATCCAAATGGGTTTGTTCATGAAAACATCTTAATTATACCCTATTACCTATAATTAGGCAAGATTAGTGCAATAAATGAGTTGTGGAACTTTTTTATTCACGTGTTTATGTTAACTTAATAATAACACTTTTTAAAAATTGGGCTTTAATTGTTGAAGGCAGTTTCAATTTTCATATATGTGAAGGTAGCTTTTTGAACCATTATCCACTATTGACAATATCTACTGGTTAAATCTAGTTAAAATAAGTTTTAATGCAGTCTTCATGCCACTTGGTAGCATTTCTCAACAGTATAGTCATACATGATTACCTCTGTCGAAAAATACCTTAACATTCTTTGCAATCATTACAACGAATGACGTGGTATTTATTGTGTGGCGAATTGGGAGAGAAAGAAGTTGGTTAGCTGATCATTTGATAGTCGTCCATCATAGTGATTTCCACTCACAAGTAAAAAAACAGACTACGTTTAAAACTGTATAGTTTTACTGTACTATATGAGGGTGAAACAACGAGTAGAAAGAAAAATCAGAATATACAGTAGAGTTCCATTCAGAGTGAATGAACAGAAACAATTTTACTAGTTGTGTAAATGAATCAAACCGAGGTTTATTGAAGGTTTCACTCTACAGGAAGTGACTTTTGAAAGTAAACTGTAAAAATACTTCTTGCAGGTTTTAGTGTTACAGGGTTTTACATATAGCATCCTGAGGTATAACAAAGTCAGACTGATCAACTTTTTCTTACTCATGAGAGAGTCCAGAACTTTTGTAAGCAACATAATTCACCTTACCTTATACTTGTTGATAAAATTGTCTGTTTTTCTACCAGGATTCGACTGCATCAAGAACAGAAGGCACTTCAAGCATTTCATGCTACAATTTAAAAATAAGAAATTTTTAGTTTATACCTACCGTGTCCTACTGAAGGTTAACTTCGCCTTGTTAAAATAGGTTAAAAATATTAGAATTTCTGGTGTCAAGAAGTGGGTGCTCAAAATTAAACTGATTTTTATGGTACATAATCTGCATGAAAATTTACTTTTGTTAGAATCTAATACACAAAAAGCTAAGATTCTGATTCTATGGGAACTACATTCATTTTTCCTTCCGAAAGTATATTATTTGAAATTTGGAGCTGAGTTTGAGCCGGTCCTTAGTTTTACTTACATCTCGTTCTCTTACGAATGAAGGGTAATTTCATTTAGTAGTTTTCTCATGGGTTTGATAATTTTTTAGTCTGATTCTTTTACATACTTTTCATGAACTAATATTACGACAAGAAAAATACTTTCCAGAATAATTTTCCCTTGCTGGAAATTATGACCATTCCGTTTTGTTAAGCCCTAAGTCCTGGCTCAATACTATGAAACATCTTGTAATGTGAACAATCCAACATGGCGTACTATGAGTGATGTTGGGTGGTTGTAGGAAGTACTGAACGAAAGTTTTGTTCTTCTTGATACTCTTCAGCACGGTGCATCTGTGACCCTGAAGGAATCCACATCGCATATGACATTAGAATTCGTGTCACCAAGTACTGCAGTCAAAGACGCTACTAAAATGAATATCTAAGGCAGTGATCTTCATTTCTATCAAAATGAGAGCTGAAGAAGCTTGCTTCATTCATCTCATAGATGCGAACTGATGCTCGACAACATTGTTAGTTAGCACGTTGAACCAAATTATTCTAACTATTCACTTGTCAAATATATTATGTGTGATATTCTAGACATTACAAACAATTGAACTCCAGATGGTGAATATTACATATATATATATGTATAATTATTATTATTATTACTATTGTTATTATTTGTCCCTTGGGTTCCTAATTGAACATAGGGCTTCAGTATCACAACTCCACTGCACTGTTTGTTGCATGATCCAGTCCACCACAATCAAGAATATCATGGGGAATAGTTGGCAACCTTGTTCCACTCCTGTTTTCACTTCAAAAGCATCACTGAGCTTCCCATTCTGAATTACTTGGAATGAGGAGTCTTCTCATACTCGTTGAATGAGATTGATGAAGGTTTTCAGTATTCCATACTGTTGAAGCAGTTTCCAAATTACCTCTCGGTCGACTTGACTACTATTCTATCCTCTGTTCTATGATGATGCGCAGCGTAGTGTTGCAATTTGATCCGCATATGATTTGTTCTTCGTGAATCCAGCCAGTCAGCCTGTTTCGGTCATAGTTTTGAATCCAGCGCATCTTTTAGTCTGTCCAGGATGATGCGGCATAATATTTTGCTTGGTGTAGACAGGTGTGGAGCGTGATTCCTCACCAGTTCTTGCAAAGTCTTAGGTGGCCCTACTTCGGGAGTTTGACAAGGTAGTCCTTCTTCCATCAATAGGTAGGTACCTTCCCTTCCTTCCAGAACTCCTGAAATAGTTGCATGAGTATGTCCGCTATTGTCTCTGCGTCTGCTGTCAGTGCTTCTGGCGCGATCCCTGATTTCAGTAGCTTTATGGCGTTCAGGACTTCCACTTTTGTTGGAGGATTTGTGTTCACTTGTAGTCCAGCGGATGTAGGTGGTATTTCTGGACGAAGTGCAGGTGGTAGTGGTGGTGGTCGATTCAAGAGTGTTTTGAAGTAATCGGCCCATCGTTTTCTTTGTTTCTCTTCTTTCGTAATCAGATTTCCTTCATCATCTTTTATTGGTTTCATCTGCGTTGATCTCTCCTCAGATAGTAATCTGGTTATTTGATACAATGTTGTCAGGTCTCTGTCTCCGCTACTTGCAGCCTGTTCTGCTTCACTTGGTAGTGTGTCGTAGAAGTGTGTTTTGTCTTTGTGTGCCCTCTTATTCACTTCTTTGTCCAGTGTTTTATACATCGTACTCAGTCCCTCTTCTCGTTGTGCATCCTTGCACTAGTCCATCTTCTGCTTCACCATCACCATCTTCCTCTCCCTCCTCTATCAGCTTCCATATGTCCATCGGGATCCATTCCTTATCTTCTTTCTTCTTCCTTCCTTATACGGTTATATATATATATATATATATATATATATATATATATATGCATATTCATATTCACTCAGAATTAGCTACTGAGGTGTTTAAGTGACTGTAGAGTATTCAGGTGCAAAGACACAACGCCTACTGTTTTGATGGCAGTTCTACCTTCGTTCCAAACCTTTGGTGTTTTACACGGTTTGTTGCAGCATTGTATAAATAGAAACCTGTGTAATCTCTAAACGGCACTTAAATGAGTCTTTTAGTGGCTCAATGTACATTAATATAATCTTCTAAGGTCGTGTACGAAAAATTCAATGAAAATGGTCTTTTAAATCTATAACGGCGATTGCTAGATAACAACCAAAATTAAACACGAACTGCAAATATTCAGAACAAAGTTGTTGGTATTTATTATCGAAGCAGTATTGTAATTAAGGATTGCAACCAGAGCAATAGTGATCATTACCTTCAACTGTGGCGCATTTGTGAATCTAATGTACCAGTCAATGTTAAGGAAAACTGACAGTGTCCAACTAAATAATCTACAAATAATGTACAATTGAAACTGGGAGCTAATTCTTCGAACAAGCAGACTAACAAAATAAGACCTATCTATACACAAAATCAATCAAAGAAGCAAAGACAGCTGGTCAGAATGAAGGTTACATGTACAAAAGGGTAGAGTGGCATGACTGTTTAACCGTCGTAACAAATGCGCAGGAATTGTCAATAGAACACAGAGAGTGAGTAGATAGTGGGATCGAATTACGGATAGAGTTTACTCTGGCTATAAAGTTGACCCAAAGAGAGAATGACATAAAATATTCAACAAGTCCGCCTTTGAAATTTAAACATATTTCATGCTCAGTGCTTTTAAAGCACCAGTTTAGTATCATTTCAACAACTGAGTAGAAAAAGGTTAAAGGAAGCAATAAAACTTAAGGTCGCAGCTAGACTGGAAATGTATGACGATATGACCAGGAATCCATTATTTCGATGTTTGGATCTGTATTCATTGATCCTACAAAACCGCCCTGATCATCTTAGAAAAGTAGGTGACGAGAGGTACAAGAAAGACAGGCGACCGTGGTGTTTTGATGCTGTAAATGAAATTGGCTTGCAGTTATCTCAAAGGGAAGTGCCTGATTTCAAATGAATAACTATGTTACTGTGATCAAGTTCACCATCGCGTCAGCGACCTTTGAAAAATACATACTGAAATTTATCAGTTATATTAAGATAAGCTGTATTCTACACTAAATGAAACTTTTTAGAATAAGCAGATACACTAGGACTTTGTAAGTATTGTAGCATCATAAAATTTTAATTTTGGAGTACTTTTTACAAACTCATTCATGAAAAGTGACTTTTATGAACAAACTAGTATTAACTTTGTACTCTCTGAGGGCTTTTTCATTGGAAAAATATTTTGTATGTACCCTTAGTATTTGAGGTCTTAGTAATTTCATGTTACATTTTGGTTCCATAGGTGGTCCCACACAACAAAATTGCAGTAGGGAAATAAAACTGAACTTAAGATGTACACATTTTGCTATGTATGTTGTGGAGGAAGTTATGCTCAAAGTTCCAATTTATTTATTTCATGCATGATTACTAGTCAACAGATATCAGGGAAATACCTATTTTCCAGACATGATGCTACATTTACTGACAAAGCTAGCAAATAAGTTTTAGCCCATTGTGATGTCAACCCTCAAAATTCATTATTCACCGAAATTACTAGAATTCGATGTTTTAATGCTTTCAATAAATCATTTGTAGAAAAAGGTCACATAGACACTGACCCATGCTTATCAGCAGCTATTTACAAATACTAAAATGATATCTCTGTAGCTTTGATTCTGATTGCTTTTACAACCTTTCTGAAATATTCTCCACTAGGTAAAGTCAAAGAAAACATGATAGTTCTTCATTTTGAAATATAGTCTAAATAATCTGACAAAGGAATGAGAACTATCACACATGAGTGACAGGTAGTAACTTTACTGCAAAAGAACCATAGCAGCATTGTTAAAAATAGTAACAGTTGATGGGCACTATCTTTAATCAATAGCAGACATACTAAGGCACACTAACAAAACTTTCATTTTAGACAATGAAGGCAACCCATATTTCTCCCACATATGCTGTCAGTTATGAAAAATAAGATAGTTTGACGAGTTTCGGGGTAGAATCTTAGTGCAAGTTGATTTAAAAGCTTGCGTCAAAAGGTATGTGGCAGTCACATGAAAGGAGCAAAAAAATTCAAACAGTTTATGTCATGCCTACCTACCAAAATATGACAATTCATGATTTTATTCATGATTTATTGGTTTATCGTGACAAGAGCAATGTATATTGTTTGCTTTCGTCATATGCCGTAAGTACAAATATCACATTAATTATTACTATTTGTCCCTTGGGTTCCTAGTGGAACAAGGCCTAAATAACACGTCACCATTTCACTATGTTATATGCAGTCTTTCAACCTGGCTCCACGTCTGCCCACAAGCTCACATTCCTTCCTCACACGATCTCCTCCACGTCAACCTCACCTCGGACTCACAACTCGTCGTTCCCCATGCGGTTTCCACTTGACGGCCTGGTCTGGTGCGTGATGTCCCCGAATGGTCTTCTCAGTGAATGCCCAATCCAATCCATCTCCACTCTCTTCTGCATACTTACTGGGCGATAGGTTGTTGGTTCGTTGGTCCGCTGCCAGCCACAATTCCCTAATTGCTTATTCTTTCTGGCCATCTGATCTTCAGTGTCAATATGGAGTGAGCGTAGTTGGCAGTTGTTGATGTATGTCTGCAGTTTGTTGGAGATGCTTTTCGTAAAGTGTCAAGTCTCTCAACCACCACCTCAGATTAACGAAGGTAGGCGTGTCTTGCTGTCTTTCCGATCCTGGCTGGCTTTGACATCCTCATCTATGCCTGTGGCACCTGTAGTTGGAGCGATGCTGCCTAGGTAGGTAGGTGAAAGAGACTACTTCGTTTAGATTTCTCCCGTTGGTGACGATTGGTGCTTGTTTTGTTGGTTTGCCACCTGCCACTGTTTAACATTTTCATTATAAGGTATAGCTAATAAGAAAGCTAAACCACAGTTTCAAAAACAATTAACGTCAAACTTTCTTGTAAACTTCCTGACAATTAAGAATAATGCTTAATCACTTTGATTAATAATTAACACAACTGAAAAAAAGTCAGGAATGTTGACGTGAAAATAGTCACTAGTATTGTGGAGGATAACTTATGGGAGTTTTGTTTAAAAAACAGATGGATTCCAATTGTCGTTTTGTTTGCAACTATGGACGTTCGGAAGTTTAGTATCAGTTTAGAATATGTTTTTCAGTTTACTTGCAAACAAACAAGCTCTGAAAGGCGCCGATTGTCATAAGTCAACATTATTGAGTTTTATCACGTTATTTCATTTCCGTTTAACCAACACGTCTCCGGCTGAAAAAGTAAACAAAATTGCTAAAATATCTGACGTTATCAGTTTAAAAAGCTGTAATCAGTTTTTGCTGTTTTTACTTTATTTGAATTTCCGAAGAGAAAGAATTAGATGAAACATGAAAAATAATCTTATGGAAAATGATATTATAAGAAATTTAGAGTTCCGGGATATGCAAGTTGACTTCGGTTGACAAAACGTATTTGCACCAAATCAGATATTATCTCTTGATTTTCGCCCAATAAGTAAGTTAATTAGAGCTTCTAATAGGAACATAACGCATTACATAATCGTAACGGGGACTTTTTTTTTATTAATTTCAGATCAGTTACTCATTATGAAATGAAACCATTTGGAGAAACATTCGAAACGTGAGGTGACTGGATAGGTGTTTCATTCTTGTACGGGACTCTTTAGCTGTGGACACCCATGGCCCTGCTTCACCAGACATCGGAACTTGAGCCTTTAGGTTCCACGACCGGCACGCTACTACTAGGCGAAAGTCTAGTGATCAATATCTTGGTTGCATTGTGTTCTCTGAGCTGGGTTGTTTAATCGTGAAGCTTTCATCGTCTTGCTAGACGACACCGTCAGCACTAACTTCAATATGAAATGAGCTGTCAATATCTCTCCCTGAGTGATTTAGTGGCTTGCTCTGACGATGTGGTCTATGGTTGGTTGTTTCCTTCAATTGTTGTGTCATTGATTGTATAGACTTTCCTGTTGGCTAATCCTCTGCTTGACCTCTGACCTTTCCGTCGTTTATCATTTTCCTTATTGGTTGATAGATCGGGTCTATGTCTATACATCTGTTGATTGCTGACTGACCTGAATGCCAAGCTTCTAGGAATTCTCTGATATTCTTTGTGTTTCCTCTGTCCAAAAGTTTAATGTTTTAATACTGAAAAAATAGGGAAGATATCGTTATACTTCCAGCAGACATAGGACGCACTACAGTAGTCATGGACAAAGAAGACTATATCAAGAAGGCAGAGGAATTTCTCAAAGACTAAAATGTGTATCAATCACTTGAAACCAATCCTATCCAAAAGTTCGACAAACAGATCAATAAAACCTTGAACAAACTCTTCAAAGCAGAGATAACAAAGCAAGACAAAATGCTTACGAAATCAAATGGAACTATCCTTCCTGGATTCTATGGCAGACCAAAACTACACAAACCCGATATCCCTCTACGACCAATAGTCTCACTCCCGGGAACTTCAACATACAATATATCAATAGAACTTTTGAGCAAAACTGTAACACCTCGTTCAATCATGTGGGCATTCCATCAAGCCACCAATGGAATTCTTGGGAAAGATCGAAAACATTAACATAGAAAACGACGAATTATTGGTATCCTTGAATGTCACAGCACAATACACATCCATCGAACCTCAATTAGCCAAGGAAACGATATCCCTCCTAATCAATGAAGAAAAAATCCTTTCAAACCGCACAAAACTCAAATGTTTAAGTTTGATGGAACTCATCAACTTTTGTATGACAACATACTTCCAATTCAACGGCAAGTTACACAAACAGATGGAAGGAACTCCAATGGGATTTTTATTTTCGGATTAATTGCAGAAGCAGTGATTCAGAGACTGGAAGCCATTATTCTACCCGTGAATAAACCAAAATTCTGGATTCGCTATGTAGACGACACTTTTGCCATCATTAAAAAAGATGATATAGAAAACACCCACAGTTTGATTAACAACGTTTTCAGTGACATGGAATTCACAATGGAGAAAGCGTCAAACAATCAACTACCATTCCTGGATGCTCTGTTCAATAGAACAAATACGGGGAAGCTGGAAACCCAAGTGTACAGGAAGCCAACACACACTGACCAGGTCTTCAACTACAATAGCAACAACCCACAAGATCAGTTGTGTGCAGACTCCATTCAAAAGAGCGAGAACACTGCAGTGCAACAACTTCACGGAGAAACGAAGAAAATTACTTGATGTTCATCCTAAAGAAGGACGGCTACCCACAAAACTTTGACAGAAGATGCCTATCCCGTACATCATCAACTACAAAATCATCGACAGAAATCAACAGATGCATCCTCTTACCATACATCAAGAATATATCAGAAATCACGATAAGATTGCTGAGACCACTTGGAATTAGTGTGGCTCATAAATCAACGAATCCCCTCCAAACACTATTATGCAGACCAAAGGATGCAACAACCAAAGAAAACAAACCGAACATCATTTAAAAAAACAAATGCAATAACTGTAATAAGCACTACATTGGACAAAGCGGCCGCCCTCTTCGACTTCGTCTACATAAGCACCAATTGGCTATTAAACGCCACCACATTTCGTCACTCATTTCAATGCACTTGGATAATCATGGAAATGAATTCAATTTCGACAATGCAGAAATTTTGGACAGAGGAAACACAAAGAATATCAGAGAATTCCTAGAAGCTTGGCATTCAGGTCAGTCAGCAATCAACAGATGTATAGACATAGACCCGATCTATCAACCAATAAGGAAAATGATAAACGACGGAAAGGTCAGAGGTCAAGCAGAGGATTAGCCAACAGGAAAGTCTATACAATCAATGACACAACAATTGAAGGAAACAACCAACCATAGACCACATCGTCAGAGCAAGCCACTAAATCACTCAGGGAGAGATATTGACAGCTCATTTCATATTGAAGTTAGTGCTGACGGTGTCGTCTAGCAAGACGATGAAAGCTTCACGATTAAACAACCCAGCTCAGAGAACACAATACAACTAAAACCATCTACCTGAGCTACAAATGTTCTCAATTGTTTCAATGGTCAATATTTCCTACTTCGGTCAGTTCAAAATATAGAGTGACCCCCATCCAGTGCCATCGATGAGTCACTGTTCTCATGTCCTCATATCATGAACTTACCGAAGAAATAATATGGATCTTTGGATTTTAACACGGTCGCTCATTGGTCACATGCTTATCGCGGAACCTGAAGGTCCTGTGTTCGATTCTTGGAGGGTTGGAGTCATGAGTGAGTAATGTTGAGGAGTCCCATACTAAGACGAAACAGATATCCAGTGCTCCCAGGAATCTGGTGTTTTTTAAACCAGTGTCAACGTAAAACCAATCCATTTTTTACCATGCATTAACAACGTAATCATATCCCGCCTTACTGTGTTTCACGTTTTCGATTTCACCAACTTCTGGTCTTGAAGTCTTTTGTGATAATATTTTGGCAGCTTAGGCACTGACTTCATATCCCATTGAGAGCTTTATATGACTTTGTGATCTATTACTTTATTCACTTTAACTTCATGACCAACACCTTTTATTAAATGTTGACATGTTATGTGAATCACATATGTTTTATGCATTAAAGATACTGGCATTTGTTTAGAAACAAAGCTTTGTACGAATTTGTCATCAGATGGTGATTTATATAATACTGTCTTGTATTCAGTTCCTATCACTGATTAGGGCTTGTGGATCAAGTTAACATCGTGACCGTGAAAACAGATAGAAGACGTTTGTTTGTCTTTATTAACTGTGAGATTATCGGTGCATACTAAATCTCAGAAATATCATGTTTTCATGTTTCTAGTGCTATTTGCCCTTCGTACAACGCTATCGCAAACTGACTTCAACGATAAGTGATATAAAACTTGACTAGTTTGTACCAAGTTCACCCCGTGAGAAGTGCCATATATGAATCGAGATTTTTAAAACAGCATAATGATAACGAAAACTAGAGATTAGCCTTGCACCTAGCAAATATTTAATCTCTCGTTCAACATCTTTGAAAATCCAACATATTATTGTTGTAATTATGATTGAATTGTAGTTTTTCCGTATTCCATTAGTGTATTGTGCTTGGAAACCTATTTCGAATAGTTTTAAAAAATATTTAAATGTTCAAGCAGGTTAACAACTTTCCAGAACAGTTTGTGAAAATTAATTAATACCTCTATATTGTAGTAAATATATAAGGAACACTTCAAGAAACAACTCAGTAACATAATTCAGGGATTTCAGAGGTAGTTAGACGCCCTTAAAGAGTTCCCTTCGGAAAAGAGGTAGTGATTTAACTTCACACTGGGGCGCTACATTTGCTGAAAAACGAGTCAGGTTGAACTTATTTATCAAATTTTATTTCACTGACTACATTCAGGTAGTACGCAATCTAGACTGAACAGGTTCAGCCATTAATGAATGAAATAAGCATAGTCATTATGCATTTTCAACAAAGATGCATTGTGATCATGATTGCTAAGGATCTTCTTACATTTTCGCTAATCACCTTCCCTGAAAATTCAAGTTAATGAAAAAAAAGTTTCTAATGAAATCTCATGAAACTACTGTTTAATCTTTGAAATTTTCAATTTTCAATGACATCTGGTAATCCTTAGTCCTGCAACGTGTTTATTTTGTTATTGTACGCATCTTAATGAGAATCAAACAACCATTTTAATTTTGAAAAAATTATGCACAGCGCGAAAAAGTTGTTCTATTTATTTTTATATCTGTTTATTTAGAATATAATGCTTTTGATACATTTTATTAAGTTGTTATTCAACGTAGACTGACAACAGTTTGAGGAACAAAGGGAACCTGGGGCACTGGACAGCTGCCCCAGGTTTCCTTTGTTCCTCCAACTAATGTCAGTCTACGATGAATAATAACTTGGAATATTTCCAAATCGCCACAACTCCCTCAAAACATTTTATTAAGTCTTGAATTTTTTAACTTATTACCGCATGAATCTTTACAGACAATTTTATTTATTTTCATCATCTGTTTTGTCTGCTGGATGTAAATAATTCTACTGTTCTCTTACGACAATGATTAAGACCATATAAGTGTAAGTTCACGCCATGAATGCCACTCGTATTTAAAAACTAGTAAGTATTCAGGATAGGTATGGACTTTCTATGTGTGATTTTTGTTTTTTGTCATCCAGTCATGCATCCTTTACCCACTGAATGCTCTACTCCGATATAACATTGGACTACTTTCATCAATGTTTCGTAGAGGTAATACCATATTATCAGCTACATTACTGAAGTTTTAGTGTTATTGACAAAGTCGTAGTTATAATTATCTCAGGTATTTCAAAGACTATATGTCCTATTTAGTATCATATGTACCAGGCTGCATTCAAAAAAACATTACCAATCTGAATTCTCAATGAGTTGATAAAATACACTGTCCTTACTGTGGCGTTTTACATGTGAGGTAAGCACCTTAAATGTTGGTGAAGTTATCATCATGCAATAATTTCAAAGTAAACTTAAATGGCATAGAATGTTGACTCATCACGATTGGCAACACTGTGATGTCAATAAAGAAAATAAGAAAGAATTATATCGAAAAGGGGTTAAGTGTAAAGCTGAAGTAGCAAATTATTTCCAAATGCATTGGTCCAAATATTTTCCAAAAAAGCAAAACTATATATATCTTTATTTTTCGAAATCATTTCTATTCATATGCAGCTCTTATGCTGACATCTAACTCAGTAGTAGTAGTAGTAGTAGTAGTAGTAGTCACATTCATTAAGAACTTTGAAAAGTAATACATCTGTAGTTTTTCCGGTTGAACTTCTTTTTCAGCATATTCATCTCTTCTTGCAAATATATATAGAATTATGTAACCTTTCAGCAGTCCCTCGATTTGTTTAGAGTTTGCGTTGAATCATCTAAACCGGAATCGACAATAATTAAGCAACTGAGTTTTGTAAAGTCATACATCAGACAGGATTCCAATGTGACCATTCAACGTAAAGTCGTATTTTCTAACAAACAAAGCCATTTTCAAGCTAACTGAAAGTTTTTCTTTGCAGGCGAATGAATCAAAGTTAAACAGCCTGGTATCATCTGGGATTCATTAATTTTGAATGACTTTTAAGTGATGACTTCAGGAAAAATGTATTTCCATGCTTCATATTAAGGCATTTTATATCGTACAACCATACTAATAATAACTGGTTTACCGCTTTATTTTTTAGTTGTAATTAACTCTCTGCATTGAAGACAAGTGGAGATAACTAACTGCTTAAATACCATTAGAAAATTTCATTTGGTGAGTTAGCAAGCTAAATCATGTTTTGGAAACGTCTAAAAGCAGATTGCTTTATTCCATTAAATGAATTCTTAAAGTATACATTTTGTGATTTAATGCCTTCCGTTAGTTCAGACTATAGAAGTATTTAGTGTGTCTTTCTATCCATACTCAGAATGCGGTTGTACATTTATAGCTAATCGCATATAAAGCAATCAAAATAGTGCAGATTGCATGAGATTTTGTTTTCCTATATCTTTTTATATATGCTTAACATAAAGAATATTAGTTTGTATGTCGGTGAATATTTTTTGTGTGCGAATACCCTATTTGTAAATCAAAAACATCAGTCACATGAACAAAGTAGAAAACTTACCTGGATTTCCAAACAACAGGTTTAATTACCGATTGCAATAGCAATAACAAATACTTTCAAACCACTTCATACTGAATTATCTTGCATGCTCAGCAGAGGAGAAGAATAGCATGATTAAGAAAGAAGTGAATCAGTTATTTTGGGGATTATCCGGCAAAAGATATTCAGAGAGTAAGATTATTTTCCCAATCTCCTTTCAGCAAAATCTTTGACTCCTTGATGTCTGAAAACGTAATAATAGACAACTATCGATTCAAGATAATAACAACACACAATCACTGTCTGATAGAAGTTTTGTTGAAGAAAAACTTGACTGCTTTCTACTTGCAAACAATACAATGATAAACGCCAAAGTATTCGTTGATTTTTTCCTTCTGATGTTAGAACAGTGATAGAATATCTATTTGGCAGTAACATATAAACTATCAAAACCTCACAGAAAGTTCTCATCGATTCTGCTTTTCTTGAAGTAAATCTAATTGACAATGAGCTGACTAAAAGAAGAGATTGTAGAAATTAATAATAATTCATGTATTTTTGTTGCGATACTGCTGTGACAAAAAATTTAAGCGATCAGTAAAATTAATAACAGTCAGATTTACAGCACATAAAGGAACACGTGTTTGGCCCTGATCAGCATTAGGATTAGATCCCGTAGGAAAAATAAATAAAACTTTAAAATGTCTAATAATGTGAATCACTGTTCAGCAACAGCGGTTAGGAAGATTTTATAGATTTAAAGGAATCAGGAAATAACTGGACTTTGAACGTAATCTCATTGTCATATTCCATGTTCATAATCATGAAAAGCAATAAAAGGCTTTTGAAATATCTTTTAAACCACTATGAATAAATTTCAATAAACTTCTGAAAGTATTCTTGAATAGTGGATAGCAACAGGATCCTTTTATTGAATAACCGTTTTCTCACTGGAACTTAAAATAAGTACCTGTTGCTTCAGAGGGCAGAGTGTTGTCTAGTAGGATACTGAGTGGCGATAACCACCCCTGTACGATATGCAGAGCTTGTACTTCCCTGTTATTGGCTGAAGAAAATTAATAACTCACTATTCGAATATCAGCTCCTGTTCAAATGGAGTGACTTTAAGGGCGACCCTGGCAACCGCCAAGGTAACTAATTTTGCTTCGACATTTTAAGAAAAACTACCTTCCTAACTAGAATACAGAAACCTGATTGGTTCTTACAGCTGTAACCAGGGTAGCCTTTAAAGTCGCGCGTTCAGATGCCATCATGGCGCTAGTATTATTGGTCCCAGCACCAACATTATCACCTACTGACAGGCAAAAACATCAAACCACAGAATACTAAATAGGTCAAAATGTGCCTTCTGGATCTTAAACTATCCTTATATCCATCATTTTATTAAAACTGAAATTTTCGGCAGTGTCCACGTATTCAGATACAAGCCTTCGCATCAAAAATGAATGGTGTATTCGATCCAATCAAGAATTTACTAATTAAAAAGTTATCCATATAAATTTACTGTCCTTGCCATCATTATGGTAATTTGGTGGGTTATGGCTAGTAGAGGAATTCAGGACGCGCATTTCGTCCTATTCGGGACTCGTCAGCACCTGCACCTCAGTGAGTGTTGTTGTTCCAGCTGAGACTTGAACCCCGTACTCATCGCTTCAAACGCCAAGGTGTTATCCTCTATGCCATGAAGGAACGATAGCCGCTTCCTAAATCATTAATCTGGTCCTACTGGATCAGTAAGATTTTTTAACCTATAAGGCTTCTACCTAGGTGAATTTGTTTGTTTAAATGCCACTCTAATCCTACCTTTTTAATGAACTAACGTACTGTTTCCGAGGCGTTTTTCTTTGTATAGTACCACAGTAGATGTTTTGAATTCTTTGTTCAAATTGCCATCTTTATTACTATTGATGCCATTATTGCAACTACTTTTCAAACTTATTATTATTTCTTATAAATCTGTTTCTCCATATAAGTGGGGAATTATTGAGCAGTAGGATATTCTCAATGTGTCAGGTTTCTTGCCTCAGACTTCCTGTCTAAATGCTATGCCTTATCCTCCTCTTTCTAAGACATTTAACTAAGTCAGCGTTAACTGAAGTAGGCTGAGGTGACCCGAAGTTTAATTTGTTAATGGAATGAGTAAGTTTTCAACAGACACTACTCTTTTAACGTCTATTTTGTTTTCTACAATTCTATATTCCCAGCTCTTCTTTATCACTTATCGGTGTGTAGATGAATTATACCAGGCTCCCTTGTGAATTTATGTGCGTAATGACTTCAGTTATATTCTCTCATTTCAGTACTATAAATGTGTCATATACATATATAAACCTTATTTTGGAACATTACTAAACGTTTCCACAGTTACCCATTATCAAGTATCCAAATATATATCATTCAAGATAGAGAAATTGGTGATGCCATGGCAATTACTTTTGGGTTTATTTTTTTATTTTGAAGCTAAAAGCTGCAAACACCGTCATTAACCAACTTCGTAGCATAACTTACTTCGCTGGTAACTTAGGTCGGTGCATGGAGTTATAGTCATCATTGAGTTCAGTTAAAAGTACCTTCGGGATTATGTCAGCCGGTATTTTGAACCAAAGGCTAGTTATATGCCAACTAACTCATCAGTATTCCTAACTAACGTAAGTATAGAATTGGAGCACTATGGAAGAATGTAATTCCAAATAAACTAATCTAATTCCTAACTAAACATTTTCTCACCGTTATCATCTAACTCCGGCTTTAAGTTAGCAGAATTGGTAAGTTAGTACTTTAAGTAAATACCAGTTGAACTTAGTACCATCGCTAAAAATTCGACAGCTCATAAATTGAAATGTTGCTAAAATCTACCTTTGGTGAGATGGGATAAACTGGCACAGGTATCTTAACAGTATCATAATTTTTTATGGAACAGTTAGCTTTTGGCACATTAAATCACCTGGTAACGGTTTCACTGAAAGTATTTGATCACCTGTGGATCTCTTCACCATATTCATAACAGAGTTCACTAATTTGATCATCGGGAAATACAGGAGACAATCGCCGTGAAGAAAAAGTTTGCTTTTTGACGAAATTATTCTCTTAGCTATACATTCGTAAATGTACAGTAGAAAGAATAGAACATTTCGGAGTAATTTCAGGTCTAAGGTCGATATAAATTGTGTGACAGACGGAAGGTACGTAATGTCTATAGGCGTTTGAATGGGGGAATAAAACATAGTTACGAAATAAAAACTGTTATGTCATTTCTAAAGTGATCGGTGGTCTGGAATGACCATGGAAAAGAACAAGTTTGTTCATACTACTTGTGAATTCTTAGTGATGGTCTGAACTTTTGAAACGCTAATGCTTCGGCTATGCCCAAATACCTTAACCTCACTCCTTTCAAGTGGCTTGGTCGCACGTTTTACAGAATTTCGAACGACTTATCATAAGAAACTTAATGTCGTGATTTTACCAGATGTTTTGTTGCAGAGCTGAAGATGCTTTTTATTCCCCCTTTGTCAGCTAACTTGGAAAGTTTTTTGCGTGCATGTTAGATAAGCTGGAGCATGGTACGACTGGTTTACTCATCTTCACAAGAGCGAGTAAACTGTTATATTCCTCAATACGTGAAAACCAATCTTCTATTCACTTGGTACAGTGACTCAGCATAGCATCAAACAGTAAGAAATATAATGTACTGAATCAACGGCTTGACTTACGTTTATCATTACAGATGAAAAATAACTAGAATGCGGTATTTGTACTTTAAAATGGGCATAAATGATTGAAAAGATCTCAAAAAATTTCTCATTTTTGCACTATGATTACTCCTGAGATTATGTACATATAATAATATGTGTGTGTGCCTTTCATCTTCAAATTAAACCATCCATGAAGCTCAATTGCTGGTGAGGTGCACAAATGAAGTGACTTTTGCAATGAAAATACAACTGTGATGGAAAAAATTTGCTTACATCTTTTCAGGAGCCATATGATGTAACTGAATAATGGGATGGATTAGACTTCCTAAATCAACAGCGCGATGTCATCCAAGTAGGAGTGGATAGTGATTTCATCCAGATACGTATTTCGACGACTTCATTCATTACTATGATAGACAAGAATAATTCATGTCTTAGGAACATACTAACACCCTTTTGAATTTAGTGTATTCGGCCCCATTATGTACATTTTGCTGTGAGCCAGCTAGCACAGCACCACAAGCTACTTCTACGGTTATGGATCATCACCACATAATTCCACTTACTGCAAATGGTGAAAAGGAAGTTACCACGGATTTTGACTACACTCGATGTCGTATAGGGTTCTGTGTCTACATTTTGCTAGTACTGGCGCCTAAATATAGGAAGTTAAAGTTGTCAAATAAATATCAGCGAAATTAAACAAATGTTGATAACTTACAACAATAGATTTGAAAGACTGAGAAGAGGTTTTCTAACCAACAACTATACTTTGATCGGGACATTTATATCAGAATTGAGATAATTAGCTAAGAAACATTATTTGAGTAAGACAGAGATAAGGAGGGAAATTCCACAGCTTGCATCCTAAGTGTTATATTTGACTTTTTATAAATTTTCATGAAGCAACACAGTGATTTTTAATTTCACAGATTCTGAAAATGAAAGTTGAAAGAAATAACTTCCCATCTTCATGGTACTATCAAGGTAACTTCTCAGAAGTGAAACATGGAAACGGATGTATTCAAAACTGTCAGTACATTTTATGAATGATATGCAAACTGATTTTACTAACGCACTAATGGCAGAGCAAATAGCTGACCTCTCTTTCGCTTATTATCAAGATTGAAGCGAGAAAATACCCTGCCTGAAAACCAATTTGATAAAAATTTATTTGTAATTTCTCTGCAACAGTTATGAAACTGTTATATCACAAAAAAGCAATTTGAAAATCCTAACAGTATCAACTGAAGTAATCTCAGTTTATAATGGTAGCTGAAGCATCGTAACTAACGTTTATAGCATGGAAGTAGAACAAAAATTACAGAGACTTTTAGTGAAAGCTTGTAATTGTAGAACACGACTTTCAAAACAAAAAGACTGTTTATTTGATGTTTGATACTCTCTTCTATAAAAATTCACCTTTTCATTCAATTCAACAACGTTCACTCTTTTCTTCAGTCAATCCATTTAAATAATCAACTATGTATAATAGTATCGTACAAAATTTATACTTTCGTTTCAGTTCATTCGGCATCTAGCACCCCTTGAAATGTCTCTTAACTAATTTATTTTCATGAAGCGACGACCTGCAGTTACACATGCTTAGTTGTGTTACATATGATGCAAAATAAATAATAGGATCTAGCAGAAACTTTTCTTGAGTTTAAATTCTTCAGTAAACTTCAAAATTGAATCAGTGGGACGAACCTGATGATGCTGTCAATCTAAGTAACAACTTAGGAATTTATGTCTCGGGTTTACTACACAACATATTTCACTGAGAGTAATGGTAGCGAATCTCCAAATAAAAAATTGGGTAAACTGTTTGTATGTGTAATAAGAATGCGAGGAAACAGAGATTTTTTTCAACTTTGAGGTCTATGGGGATTTATCGATTTTAGGTTGGAATTCATCATGGACTAACATCAGCTGGAGGAACATTGGAAACCTAAGAATCCGGCACAGCTGTTTCGGCCTAGTACGGGACTCCCGAGGAGTGTACACTCATGACCCCGCCTCACCAGGAGTCAAACCTAGGACCTTCGAGTTCCGTGGCCAGCACGTTGCCATTTAGCCACTGGGTCAGAATTAGTTGATCCACATTTCTTATTTCTGTCAGTTCACGATATGGCACAACCTCCATCAAATTTCTTCGTTGAGTAACTGTCCTCATGTCTAACTCGATTGTTCCCACCGTTCATGACTTCTCTTTGGACTTTCCGGAATCCCCTCTCGAAGCTAGTTACTAATATACACTAGATTAGTTCAATTTAGGGTTTCTGTATAACTGTTACTCAGAGTAAATATGAACAAGGCGATTGGAATATCATTTTTAAATGCTGCATCTACTGTGTTGCTTAATTTATCAGATTAATTCCCTCTATGATTTTACATAAAGACTTTAATGACTTCTTAATGACTTAATTGTCATTCACAATGTAGTATCAGCTTTTCAAGTATGAATAAGGTCCTGCCATGCTTAAAAGTAAGCATCTTCATAAAAACCCTTCCACTCCCTTTTATCTCAACACTCAGTCTACTATCGGCGTATAATCAAGGAATGATAACTGTAACGAAGATTGAAGTAACCTACCGCCTGAACATTAAAAAGCTTATAATACACGTGTTCATTGTATTATTCGAAAAATAATGACAAAGAAAAAGGAAATTATTTAAACAAATCAACAAACATAACAGTAACAGAATTAATATACATATCTCATGCATCTTCTTTAACTCCCTTACGACCTACAGAATATGATAAACGCTTACATGTGAATTATCGAAGAAAGTTGGAGGTAACAAGAATTGGCAACTTGTCCACTTTGGATTGTCTCAGTGAGCTCTCAGTCTGGTACACAGACAAACTTGGCAGCTGATTAGTTATCTCCCAGTGCAGCTCCTTGTCTGTGGTGATTTCATCCCCTTTGAACAAAACGGACATAACAAAAGGTTCTCGTTCATATTTCTCAACACACCATAAAGAATTTGATTCTTGAAGGACCATAGGATTCATATAGAGCAATTGGTCGTCATTTACTTCATTCTAGACATTATCTCGGCCTGCAAACATTGTTCAGAATTGTCAATAAGCAACTTAAACCAAAACGTTTACGACTTGCTGGAGCAGTGACAGTTCAAAGACTCACACCCGATCGATGTATTTAGAAAGATATTACTGTCAATCTTGTTTTACCTTAGTGGTTTCAATCTCAATTTTTTAAAAACAAAATTTCATGACTCCATTACCCTTTTTCATTTTATCTTACAATCTATTTCAAAACATGCTCTCACTTTCTGAGCTGTATTCATCTCAGTAATTGTTTTTACCATAAACATCATATTCTGTATGTTGTAAAGCAGCTGAGGAGAGTACATGAAATAAATGCATGCTGATTCTACTACTGTTATTCTTCTTGCTTTATTCAATTTTGGGAAAGGAAGGAATTGTACAAAATTAACCTACAGGTACTAAAACAAAGTTTGTAATACACTTTGATTGAGATGCTCAACTTCTCAGGTTTCTCAAAATTTGTTGTAATTCAACAACCAACAACTTTCTACGGTTTGGACAAACGTCTCTCAATTTATTGCTACATTGTGTCAACAGTTTTGTAGAGTATAGTCCAAGTTAAGAAATTTGAGATACTATACATGAAGGTCCAGATGCACCGATGACTCTCCTGAACCTTCACTAAATGTCAACGGAGTCGCAATCGCACCTATAAGTTTAACTGATGACTGAATTAAAACAGGTCAAAGTTCCTTACAGTTACGAGCAAGTAAGATATCGGTGATGGACGGTGTCTGGAAGTAGAGTATAGGAAACGCGTTCCGTCCTATAATGGACTCATCAGGTACGTCTGCATGACAAGCCTCAAAAAGATTGGGACACCTTTCTTAGATCCCACTGCTATTAACTATTCATCAATAATATCAAAATCGAAAATATAGGAAATATTGAGGCATCCTCACGGGTGCTGATATACCAATTTGGTCCAGTCAATGACGGGAATTTACAAGCCATAACTTCAAAACTATGAGTGTTATGCTGAAATTTGATAAAAAGTAGTAAAATTTCTGTTAAAACTTAGTAACACTTTATTTATTTATGTATATTTCCAAATCTAAGGACCAACTAAATAGGAAAAACATAATATTTGTTTGCGATAAGCAAATATCAGCCAGCCAACCGAATTGGTTCAAGTAAATATTCAACAGAAGCACTTTCATTTACAAAAGAATCGATTCATCCGGTTTATGGTACCACCGGCATTTTGCTTGCATCGCATATTTTTATTTCAATATAATGGTCTGTAGAAATAACTGTAGGTCTGAAGTTCTTCATAAACACAAGTTGTGCTCTTCATATTTAGTAGGACTCAGACGAACAAAATAAACTATCTAAAGATCACGATGTTTAAATCGTTTTTAAATGTTTTATTTCAAGCAGGACTTTTGCAGGTGGGCAAACGAGGTATCTGTGATAACTTCGCCTTTCAAGAGCTGTAGCTTGAAAGGTCACAAGTTAAGTTCATAGAATCTATTTTGAAAAACATGTAATGTGGCTTCTCAAAATGTTGATATAACGCATAAACGGGAAGATTTTCTGGGTTCTGGCCTCTTCTTCGATATTAACTTTACAAGAGTGCAAAGTCGTAAACTAAAATGATAGAACGTTTGGCCGCAAGAACTAAATTTATCTTTGGGATCAATGTAGGTTATATTTGTGAATCAGATGCCAATATTTTTCGGTTGTAACACATCAAATACACCGCACATGTAGAAGTACATCTCACCAAATCTATTGTACCAACCATTCACATAAATATCTGATACAACTAGAGATATTTGTGATCTCCCTGTTGCTGCTTCTGTTTATCTTTATATTTAATCCTGAAACTGGAATACTTTTAAGTTCAGATACAAATGTACGACTGATATGACACCATCAAACAGTATTTAACTTTTATGAGTAAGTCCTAAGTTAATATTCAACTGGTGGGATTCGGAAACTAAGTAGTTTCTTCATATATATGAAATCATTTTTAGATGCACTTCAGTTCACTTGCGAGTTACAAAATGAACAGATAGAATTGTCGGTATTAGACTGGAAAGTAAAACGGAGAATAGATAAGAGTTTAGCTGCTACTTTAGACGGGAAACAACCATAACCTAACAGGTATTCATGCTTCACTTTATCTCATACGATATCAGCTAGAGCGAGTCTAGTTAATTGTCTAAATAACAGAACTAGAAGTCTCAATGGTGAGTCATAGAAACGCATTAAAGAATTGCAAATATATAAAGGAAGCACCATCAATCAAAAATCGTTGACCACAGCTCACAAAGAACTCATGAAGTAGCAACATTACTGTGGATGGTAATGACAGCAAAAGTAGAAAGGATTTTAAGACTTCTACTATGTTGTCATGTAAGGAAGGAACATCAGAAACTTTATTTAGAATTTTCAACGTTGCTGAAATCAGGTGACATTCAAACGCACAAACTCATCAAAAGGTGAGACTTTTCTCCCTACTGATTCTTTTGACCCAGTTAAACAAAGTAATTAGATCTAACAAATGTAATACATTGGTTATGGAATCAAGTACTTAGGTCAAGTCAGTGTCTAGCAGATAGTGCGATTATCAAAAAATAATCACTTAACAAAGTAAAGGTTGATAGATGCCATTATTTTCAAAACCGTAGAAGAATCTTAGTTACTCTAATATATGCACTGACACCACCAAAATATAGGGTATGACTAAGTAAATGTACTTAATTCCAACTAAGTTTAACGGAAAGAGGTTGATTACCGAATCTTTTTAAATCGCACCATCATACAACACAAGTCACATCAATGATGCAGCACCCTTTAAGGAGATGTGGAAAGTTTCGTATCACGAAAAACAAAGAGTACAGAGGTCAGATATCGAAGGTTCTGTAATTACTTCTAACATATCATCACGATCAACATATCATCCCCTGTGTGTTCTATCAAACAAACGACTTTAACATAGCACCGGGTGATTGGATGTTTACATTCGAAATATGTGGATTAAGGCTATAATAATGGTTTTTTAAACTGATATTTGAATAACATTTTCAATCTTAGCTACCATGAGTCCTGCGTTGTATTCCCAAGAGTTATATTTCTACAAATCTTTGTTATTCATGGCAGATACTCTGGCTTTTGTCGGTATATTAGGAAAGCCAAATGACTGTCGGAAATAGTAACTTTTTAGTTGGTCGCGTGCATGTTTTACTTTACTTTTGCAGATGCAGAAGATGGTAAGCATCCTATGCATGCACAACAACATACAAAACTTCAACTATATTTTGATTAGCGTGTGTATTATGCATCGAGAATCATGATAGACATAGTCTTATCAATGAACTTTGCGATAGCAATAAGTTATCATGTCCCTGAAGGTAATAAACATTTCAATAAAAAAGTTATTCTTTATTGTATATCGTTAAACAGCACTATTTTCATACATGTTTAAAAAATATTGTACAGCAGCTAAACTAATGCAATATCATATGCTTAGAATTCTGTACTGAAAACATAATCATGGCTAGGAACAAATTAAATATGTCGTTGTATTTTTGAGATGAGTGGAGATTTCTAATTTAGAAGTAGTATTCATCATGGACTGTCACTCAAGGTCTTCAGTTAGCATCCACTTCACTTCCAACTGGTTGACCCCACAGGTCACGGATTCTCATTAGAACTTCCTGATATCCATCTGGAAGCAAGTCACTAGTGAGCACTATAGAGTAATGCATTTTGAGATGAATGGGGATTTTTAATTTAGAAGTAGTATTCATCATGGACTGACATCAGTTGGGAATTGTGAACCACTGGAAACTGATTGGTTACCGCTTTCGCCGTGAAACCTGAAGGTCCTGGGTTCGACCCTAGCCTGGTCGTGCGTGCGTACTGCTGAGGAGTCCCATACTAGGACGAAACAGTTGTCCAGCGCTCCCAGATTCTCAATGGTGCTCCAACTGATGTCAGTCCATGACGAATACCACTTCTAAATATGTTGTTATGATTATTATCATTATTATTATGACCATGACAAATAACTGTCAGCATAAATAAATAAAATACTGCTCATTTTGAAAATATGTTTGTGTTTCTCAAATAACTAATTAGGAGTGGAAAACGTTTCCGCTTTCATGTTTACGAGTTGAAGCTGCAAAAACATTCATGACTGTGCAGTTAATATTAATGGGAATGACCATGATGAGAACAGCAAAATATTGTTTAATAATCAAACTACAATATGAACTCATAAAGTATTGCAACCATTCAATGAATGCGATTTCTGCCAAGAATCTTAGTGTTCGTTTTTTAGCTGAGTTTTCCTGCAGCTTCTTACAATTCTGTGTCTCTTGTCAGAATACTCACCACTCACGAGTTTGCCCTTGTGAATTCAGTCGAATATGCCACACTATACACCAAATTAACCTAGCCTTATCAGTAGTGCACAAAGCAGGCATCCTCTTAGCAAAACAAGGCATTCATTCGCACTTATCGTCTACCAGCTGTTTTCTTGGCCGTTTCCAAAGTGACCTGTTGATACCATCAGACGTTTTCTGAAACCGTTTGGCATTCACGCTTTTTGTTCCCTTCTTGATCGGTAGAACCGCACCTCAAATTTTGTTAAATACATGCTATCTTTAGCACATTGGAGTCAAGTTTTCTGACCGTTTGTCGTCAGTTTCGGTCTACGTTCTTCCTTTTCAATTCACTTCATCTTTCCCTCAGAACAGTTTATATTTCTCTCATCCTTTTGATTCGTAGATATCTATCAGATTCCTAACAGTTTACCCTGCTCTAATTTCCACCTAGTCATACTCTTACTCAGGTGCTAAGGCTAGGCCTTTTCGGGCATTATTGTGTATGGTCATCTACCAGTTGTCCAGTGCTCTCAAGTTTCAATGTTTCTCCAACTGATGTCAGTTCGTGGTTAATACCACCTTGAAATTACCAACTATAGGTTACCTGGTGTTACTGGGATCAATTAAAATGATCACCGTAAGCATCGATTATCATTCTTCACCTCACACTGGAAGTAGACCATAATATACCTCATATAACACAACTTTTACTAAATCAGTACTCAGATATTCCTAGGAGATTTGTCATTCGTCCAGAAGCTGTGTCCACCAGCTGATGGCGTTCATGAACATCTCACTATGAGGATATTCCAGACATTCCAGTGACCTCTATCATCACCACAACTTTAAAACTTGATAAGTATTTTTTCCAGTTTTTATTTAGCCGTGATTGTCACTATTAACTTCTTGTATGTTCCTCACTTTATTGCTGTTATCAGTATCCTCAGAGTACGATCTGACTTCTGATAATAAACAAGTCTCAGCAGTTCTTGTTTCAGTGCATTTGTTGCATAAACGAACTCAAGTAGCTCACTTTCCCTTGCTTTCCATAAGAAATTAGCCAACAGATACTTATCGCATCGAATGTGACCGGTCTTGAAATAACAGTGTTATGGGAGTAACATCGATTATGGTGTTTCCACATGGTGGTTCATTACTTTCCATTTCAGTCAGTTTATCAGAAATGTCACACAGTGAAACAGTATTATTTACTGTATAAGGTCTCGGACATAATTACTTGCCTATAATCATATCAGATAAGTCCACAACTTTGCAACACAGTTTAAATAGTTGTTAGCTTCTCTTAATCTTTGTGGCAAGCAATAAGTCCTACTCGAAGATTTTCTAACGATATAGAAATGTTACACTTATATTAATGATATCCTAACACATCAACAGGTTCTTGACACACAAAAAATTCAGTAGTGAATGAAATCCAATTCACCTGTGACTAAAAGGCGATGAATTGAGCTAGCAAAGTTGAATTGAAAGGTTGAACAAACACAAGACGGAGGTTTAAAGATTAGTGTTTAAAGGGAACCTTTCCATTCGAATAGCTACTTAAACTTTATATCTTCTCACATTATCTGAGTTTAGGTAGGCTCAGTTAAATGCCTAAGCTTGCCAAGCCTTATTAGTTCACTAGTTACTAGACTATCCTAATCCCGGATAAAGAGTGAGGGTTGGGTATAGGGCTAGCTACCCTACCCCTAAAACCAATCTATCCGCTAAAGAAACTTTATATCATACACGAAATATAAAAATGAAAATAAACTTATTCCACGCTGGAATCAGGGAGGAGAAATGACGCCGGTTGATGAAAGCCTTCGGGAAATCAATTGGCCGATGTTTCTTCTCTTCTCTCGATGGAAGCAAAAGAAAATATGTGGACATGGAATGTCCGCACAATATTTGCACCTAGCAAGGAGATGAGAAGGTATAGTGCTGAATTGCTAGAAATCTGTGAAAGCAGATGGAATGGAAGTCGACCCTCCAAACTGTCAACTGGAGAGAAGTCAATAATCTACTCCGATCACCCAGACGACAACCATGAGCACACTGAGTTTTGAAGTGGCTATCATGATGTCCCCAACAGCATCGAAGACTCTCTCTCATACAGTGGGAACCAATCTCCTCCTGCAGGATCACGATCATGACAGCAAGATTCAACTCAAAAGGAGGGAAAGTCACAATCATACAATGCTACACTGCACTACACACCCACAAATAATGCAGACGAAGAGAAGAAGGAGGAATTCTCTCGACACAGCCCACAGCCCAGTTGGTGACATCAAAACTCACTCTGATGGGTGGGGTGACATGAATGCCAAACTGGGAGCAGACAACACAGCAAGAGAACTAACCATGGGTTGCGAAGCATTTGGTGAAGTGAGTGAGAATGGAGAACTGTTTGCAAACTTCTGCGCATTCAATGATTTGGTGATTGGAGACGAAGCAGCGTGCACAAACACAAGGATATTCAGAAAGCGATCTGGATTTGATTTCACCAGATGGACACACTGAAAATCAGATCGACTTCATCTCAATGTGAAGAAAGCAGAGACACAGTCTACTGGACACAAGATCAGATCAAGAAGGGGAGCAGATGTAGGTTCACACCACTCACTATCTAGTCCAAGGAACCTACCTTCAAAATCAAGTTGAAAGCCTTCAAAGAAGTTGGTGATGTTAGACCACTGTTCAAGTTTAACACCCAGAACAGAAAGTGAAGGACGAAACTACAAAGGACATCGTCATGTCAGTCACCAATTGGGAGAGTGTGGGCAACATCCTCGAGTAAACCTGCATGCAATAACACTGCAAATCTTTGAAAGAGACCTGGAAGGAAACCTACATAACCCTGTCAGGAAGGAAGAAGAAGCAAGACATGAAATGGATCTCAACGGACACATGGGAGCTGATAGGGGAGAGAGAGGAAGATGATGAAGCAGAATATGAAACAATGTGGTGCAATGAATTGCCTGCAATGCAGTGCAGACATAAACAACGAAAAGAGGAACTGAACACAACCTGTATAACACTACACTGGACAAAGAAGTAAAGAAGAGTGCACGGCAAGACAAAAGACACTTCTACGACACATTGACAAGTGAAGCAGAACAGACTGCAGGAAGAACAGACGTGAAAACACCACATCAAACAACCAGGTTACTATCAGGGAGGGATGAGATCAACGCAGATGAAACCAATGGAAGACAGTGAAGGAAACCAACTTAACAAAGAGAGAGGAGAAATAAAGGAAATGATGGGCTGACCACTTCAGAAAACTCTTGAATCAATCACCACCACCTGCATCTCTTCTAGAAACACCACCAATGGACCAGCCACAGAATTACCAGTGAACACAAACCCTCCAACAAAAGCAGAAGTGAAGTCCTAAACGCCATAAAGTTACTTAGGTCCGGGAAAGCAGCAGGACCAGATGGAATTCCTCCGGAAGCAATGAAAACACACTCAGAGACAACAGTGGACATGCTCACACCACTGTTGCAGAAGGTCTGCAGGGAAGGAAGTGAAGAAGGAAAGGTACCTGCCAATTGGTTGGAAGAAGGGCTACCTTCTCAAAGAAGGGAGACCTAAGTCTTTGCAAGAACTGACGTGGAACAATGCTCCACCTCTGTCCACTCCAGGCAAAATATTAAGCCGCATCACCCTGCAGAGACTAAAAAGTGCCCTGAATTCAAAATCACGATCAGAACAGGTTAAGTAGCTCATGGAAGAACAAATCATATGCGAGTCAAATTGCAACGCAACGCTACGCATCATCATAGAACAGAGAGTAGAATGGCAGTCAACTGGATCTTTACCTCAACTTCATCGACTTTGAAAAGGCCTTCGATAGTATCGACCCTGGAGCAATTTGGCAGGTGCTTCAACACCGCGGTTTCAGTGCCACAAACCTTTGTCTACCTCATTCAACAGCTATATGCTACATAATGCTACATGCCAAGTGATTCACAATGGAAAGCTCAGTGATGCCTTCGAAGTGGAGACAGGAGTAAGACAAGGTTGTCACCTGCTATCACCGATCATCTTCCTGATTGTGGTCGACTCGACTGGACTGCATTGGATTGGATCACGCAACAAACTGTGAGGAGCCAGAAGGAGAGCATACGCCAGTTGGACTGATGAAAAGACCCCAGAAGAAGATTTGGATTTCGCCAACGATGATGATTTATGTCTAATGTCTTGTGGCACAAACTCGAAGATCTACAGGCGAGAACCAACAAGTTGGCAAAGGAGGCGAGGCGAGGCGAGGCAAGGCAAGGCGGTGAGGACAGGACTTCAGGTGGACGTTGAAATGATAGAGGTGATGAAGACACTCAAAAAAGAATAACAACAACAAACACCAATCACCATCAACAGGGGGAATCTAAAGGAAGTTGTCTCTTTCACCTACCTGCCTAGGCAGCATCGCTCCAACTACAGGTGCCACAGGCACAGATGAGGATGTCAAAGCCAGCCAGGATCGGAAAGACAGCAAGACACGCCTACCTTCATTAATCTGAATTCAGTGTTTAGATCTAATCCACTCCACTCAGCACAAAGCCTGAACAACATCCGGATTTTCAACACTGATGTCAGTCGAGTCAGTCATTCTATGTGGTGGTTGAGAGACTCGGCGCATTACAAAAGGCATCTCCAACAAACTGCAGACATACATCAACAACTGCCAACTACGCTCACTCCATATTGACACTGAAGATCGGATGGCCAGAAAGAATAAGCAATTAGGGAATTGTGGCTGGCAGCGAACCAACGAACCAACAACCTATCGCCCAGTAAGTATGCAGAAGAGAGTGGAGATGGATTGGATTGGGCATTCACTGAGAAGACCATTCGGGGACATCACGCACCAGACCAGGCCGTCAAGTGGAAACCGCATGGGAAACGACGAGTTGTGAGTCCGAGGTGAGGTTGACGTGGAGGAGATCGTGTGAGGAAGGAATGTGAGCTTGTGGGCAGACGTGGAGCCAGGTTGAAAGACTGCATATAACATAATGAAATGGTGACGTGTTATTTAGGCCTTGTTCCACTAGGAACTCAAGGGACAAATAATGTAATAATGAGTTAAGTTCCCAAGTAAGAGGACAAGAACGCTTACTACTAAGCCAAAAAATCTACGACATGAAATGCGATACATCAAGAGTGCCTTGCGTCTCAATATTTATCCACCTAAATTTATCGATAATATCATAGGAAATCGAAAGAAAATATTAGCAGTAGTAGTAATACAGGTGTTACCAATAATATTTCTACTGATAACAGTAATATCCCAGCAGGGTTGAGAGAGAATGCAAAAGGCTCCACTGTGTTACCATACAGGGAAGTAACCTGGGATGTGTGATGAAGAATTCTGGCTTAGAAAAAAGCTGTGCAGGTAAGACAATCCCACTGATCTAATTTGGCAAAATGACTTGGTTTAGCAAATCTCTTGCAATGATTTCGAGGTCAAATTTGGTAAGTGAAAGTAGTCGACCAGGGTCGATTTGAGAAACAGCGCACAAAAACTCTCCTAAATCAAGATTAGTAGATTCTAATAAGATAACAAATTTAGTAAAAAGCTTGGCCATAACTATGCTTGCAATTACACACAATTTCGTAACAGAGCAGAATAGAGAGACAGTATTAAAACTTAGTTGTTTGGGGGGAGAGACTGATAACGGAACCATGTTTCGTCAAATCAACATCAAATACATGCAATAGAAATGTTTCTGCATCTGTCCTGGATTTATGGAAAATTCTACTACCCTTTTCTCAAAAGATTGGAACTATATAAGCTATATAAATAAGTTTTAAAATATTCCGAGGGTATTTAGAAAATCAAACAAGATTTTTCTGAACGTTTTGCTTTGTACTCCACAGCTTTTTTGGCAGAAGTTGTGGAGTTACATGATATAAATATGGACAGTGAATTGTGTCCATAAGGTTATTCAATAAATAATGCTGTTTCAATCCCTGACATTTCTAATAATACTTACAATTTCCTAAATCGCAAGTAATCTAGCACTTTGCGTAACAAAAACGATTTACATCGAACTTTTTAAGGTTAATGCAAACTCTTACCCATTTCAGGCAAACTTTTATGCAAATAATGAATGAAAATAGTCGAAATGATAATGCATTAAAATATTTGTCTTTTAAATAGGTTCCAAGAACAGCTTTGTAACCTTCGAAATCTGATGCTTAAGATTTTGTGAATAATTTCAGGCCAAAATTTGAAGCTACCGTAATATGTAGGTTAAAAGTGAGACATCCAATTTTCACACCATTATAATCATACTAATAAAATTTTAAATCCGGTTTCCAGGAGAACAGACACAAAGTTTAGAAAATCTTTATCTTCATACAAAACAGACTATTTTCAGTGGATTTTCTGACTCATGAATTGATGAATCTGAATAGCCAGTTCATAAAATGAATAAATAAGGATTTATTCAGGAATTGCTTTGAACAATTTTATATGGGATTATTGTAAAAGTGTCTTCATCGCCAAAACATAATTTATGGGTATTTTAAACCTCGCACTTGCATTTAATAACTTACTGAAAAATTTCCAGTGCAACAGAGATATGCATAGGAGTTAGTTACTTTTCAATTTTCGCAAGCATGATTCCTGCCTTTGCTCAAGCATTTTATTTCTGGATGAATTTGCACTTTAAAAGAGTTAGAAAACAGTTAATATCTTATGCCATAAGTATCCCACAAACATGTAATTATCATACTTATTTCCACCAATGTATCAAATTGCAACTCTGGGTTTTTTATAATTGCTTTATGGAGGCTGAATTATCCCAGAAGCAATTCATCACACAATATCCAGAAAACTGAGCAGTCATTGAGTATTCCATCGCAAACATTTGAAATAAACCAAGCTTGTTTTCAGTTTATCTTTAGAAATCGGTTGTAATGCCACAAGAATAAGCGAACCCTTTATTTCATTGAAGTGCAATTTGATTAAATCAATGCACTGCCAATCGACATCTTATATAAAGTGCTTTACTGAAATGCCTTTCCGCTAACGAGATCCTATTTTGAGAAACTTACAACTCATACAACTATTAGCTTTTATTTTTTTCAACTTAAAAACTTATTAGCCGAAGTGTGATAACATAAAGACTAAGTTGCATTAGCCTGGTCGTAAAATATTTAAAATTGTACTATCGCTGAGGTAAGACGGCTTTTGTTTAGAGTCTAGCTTATGATATCTCTCAATTCAGTCACTGTGAATAAAGACAAAATAAACAAACATTCAACTTGCCACAGAGAATGCTGCGTTTGTTGAAAGTGGAAAACAATGAGATTAATTGGAAACAAAAAGTCAGTCCACTGCTGAGTAAGATAAATTTTCGGTTTTAGGAAATATTACCAAAAGTGTTTAATCACGGAACATTTACATATTATCTGCAGTCAATGATGTGTTGAAAAGATTCCTATAAAATGATGGTGAACACTATTTGAACCCTGATGTATATGAACAGAGCAGACGTAAGACATATAAATGGGGCAGCTGAAATACATCTACTGAGTATACTCATTCAGGCATTTCAAATACATTCTGAATTTTTGTCCCAGCCATAACCAGATACTGATGAATATTATCAGAGTTTACATCAACTTGTGTGTCTAAAAAAGACCTATGTAAGTCGATGGAAGTTAATGAGTTTAATATGTCAGTATTATTCCATTAGAAAATCATGAGCAGAATTCATCAAACAGGTATAAAATGCATTCAAATTGACTAACATTTATGGCCAAGATAACACTAATTAATAAATCTGTTTGTACCTGAGAACTGAAACAAAAAAGCCTGTTCAGATGAGTAAAAACTGAACCAAGGAATTGAAGAAACTACTCGAAAACAAACGTCTTCACAGTCAAAACTTCTGACAACCAAAACTTTTAGGATCATAGATGCTATTCCTCGATGTATCAGTGAAGTTTCACAAATGATATGTATCACTCAAAATGGTTTTATCCGTGATCAGTTGTCCTGCAACAAAATAACTTGGTGTTCAGCAAAACCGATATATCATATTTCAAAGAACCTACCGATTCATAATCTGAAACGTACATTTAAATTCTGCAAAAAAACTCACAAAAACCAGTTGCAACGACAAGTTGATGAATAGTATGATGAATCAACACTATTTACAACATAATACCAGCGGAATCAACAAATCTTGTCTATCTGCACTCGTATAAGAAATTCATACCTCATATCTGAAGTAAGGGATTAATAATTTTGTGCCCTCAAAATGTGCTGTTCCAACTCTTATCACTGTTTCATTATTATTACAATTTAAGCTATCTTATTCTTCTCCCATTTGTTCACCAGTTGTTCGGAGGTAACTGTTGTCAACAATTATCAGTTGGACATCACTTTTCAACCTCCTTTCTTCTTATTCACTAACAAACTATCAAATTGCTAAAAACTGCCTAGACCGTACTTTGCATTTATTCAGCAGTTTTGCTTCCGTCGTAACTGCCTTCATTATCATCCCACGACACTTTGAGTTTGGTTATCTCCTACTAACCAATCTACAACAATCAGACTGGGATGTTATTTTGTATTCTGAATGTGCTATGTGGTAGTGTAAAACCACTGGTGAGAAGCTTAGTCAAAAGAATTACCTTTTTGCTTAGACTAGTTGTTTTGTTAAACGAAATTACATTTTACATTCTGATTGTATTCATCGTGGTCTGTGAAAAACGTCTATTAGAGAGAAGTGTATCCAGTCTTAAGAAGCATGTAACCGCAGAATTGCGAACCTGTTTAATTCAGTACCGAGGTAGGATATTGTGTCACCAAGTCACTCAGACCATGACAAATCCGTTTAGAATTGAATAACGTGCACTAATTTGCTACACGGTAGTAAGTAGTGAAGAACCCTAAGTGTTCAGCACTGACGTAAGTCTGTAGGTCGTAGATAAGTCTTGCGGAAGGGTGCCAAGAAGCACGAAACTTAAGCTTATTATTTTCTGCCGACTGATTTACAACATTCAACACTACGAATGCAGTGCAATGCAGTATCACCTTATTTAACTAAACGAAAATATAGCAAACTCAACCGAAATGTTTTGGACATTGCTCAGCAGTTAGGATTGAATGGTTACGATTATCATTTTTCGTTGACAGATTTCAGTTATATTGTAGTTTTTTGACGGCTGAAGTGGAATCAAGGACGCGTGTTTCCTGTTGTTTGTGACTGTTCAGTAGGACGTACCTGGGCATCAATCAGTGATGTTGTTCCCACTAACAATCGAACCCAGTCTCCATTGCTTCAAACGCCAAAGCTTTATCCACTAAGCCCGTGTGTAACGTGTATCACTTGTTGTTATGAGAAATGTAATTTCCTACTGTTATACATGGCTGATTTACTCGGCCTCTGGTGTTGGCAGACGGACTCGTATGCGAGTAACTCGTTACTGCTTGGATATTAATTAAATTGGGTTATTTTGATTTTGTCTATAAAATCTGTATTATTCCTTTATTTATCTGGTTAAAAACGTTTTCTTGCTATTTAAAGCACCGTTATAATTATTCCTCGCTAACAAGCGATAGTCATCAAGATAATTAAAATATTTTTGTATGCGTATGTTCAATAATTCTTTCAACCTATATATGCGTGATTGGATGGATGACAAAATATTATGAAGTCATTGCACTTTGTAAAACTAAAATTCTTAAATGGAAGGAGTTTTGCAGAAAAAAAGACGAAATACTTGAAAAATGAACACAATTATTGAAAAAATATATGCAAATGCAAAATCCAAATAAAGAATGCCACTTTTGTCTTGGAACATCTTACATGCATAACCACGGTTGCTTTTCAGTGTTATGCTAATGTTTTCAAGTGTTTTTTTAATTATCCAGCGAACTGACCAAAAGTCTTTCACTCAAAAAGATCAGTAGTACATTCGATAACTAGATAAATTAGTTTTGAATATGAGTTTATGAGGTAGCATGAGGTTAACTATGAAACACTGAATAGTACAAACTTATCGCTTTGATGAAATAATCTGTACTAACCAAAATCAAAATACAGAGTTAGTATCTGAGAAGTCATGTGGAAAATTATGCAAGATTTACAATAAGTACGTCATTTTCAAACATTGATTTTGTGAGGACATGGAAATTGTGAGGTTAATATAATAAAAGAATGCATTAAAATCCAATATCTCATAGCCTGTTTGCTTAAAGTGATGCACACAAAATTGTATCAAATGATTTACATACTCTTAAACTGAAAAAAATTGTTTTTCAATATTTATATTCACCTAAACGCTTAATTTCATGGCAAGTATGATTAACAAACGCATAAATTTAATTCTGTATAAATTTTTTCTGTTTTCAAACTACTATTTTAAAGCAGAAATTCTGGGATATTTGACTAGCAGATCTACCTTTATGAATATTGAAGAATATAATGCGGAGAAACTTGTCTAATTTGATCATGTATAATACTAGTTTGGATAAGTTTTATTTATGGAGCTAAGGCTTAGATATGAGGCACAGAATCAACATTAATAAAACTTTATCTTTATTTTCATACATTGCTCCACTTTTAAGAGAAGGGTGAGACGATTGTTGAATGATGCCAGTCACCAATGAACAAGTGGTTTATTATGCAAAGTAATTGAAGTAATTTGACATGATTTTTTTCGCAGTGATATTTGTACACTCATGTAATTAAAATCTAGACATAAACTTGCTTGAAAAAATTGTATACTCTGTGGACATTCGTAAAGCCAATTCACCATTAGCATGCATAATCAAAATGGAAAAAAATAATGGAAGAAAACGTGCTTTTTCGATCAATCGATAAACTGGGCAAAGGGAGGAAAAATAAATACAGTTTATTTGGAGGTGATTAAATAATCAGTTGTTCATACCTAAAGGTTTTAAGCAAAATGGTTAAGTAATTAAATGTTTCAGGTGCTGCTTACATTTTTACCAGCAGTGAAGAGAGATTTAACTGATATAGAAAGTTATGGTATTAACTAGGTAAATGATATGCTGAATAGAAGGGATAATGCAAAATGATAAAGTGCAACCGGCTTTTATATAGTTAAGTGTTTTAGGAGGATGAACCGTTCCAAATGTTTGCTAACTGTATAACCCTATTGTCTCAGGCAGGTTAGAGTTAAGCCTTGAATACTTGTTTAAAAACTGAAAAGGATTACATATTTTTGAAATGAAAAATAATCCATATGATTTAGAAATGAGAAAAGCTATAACAGTATTACAAAATTTCAACATACATAAAAATATTGAAATTTGACTGAATTAAAACTTTATACGGCTTAGCTGACATTTACTGTTTACGTGTTATCTCCTCCAGCATCCAGAGTTTCATATAATTGCGGTTAGATTTGGTACTTTTACAAACTAATTGTTTGCAGGATGATTAACTTGCATATGATTTTGACGTTTCTCGCAGCTGACTAGTTTGACAACTCCCCAACTGCTCTGTCGACAGGGCTCTGACATCACAATTAGGCAGCTGAAAAAATATTCAACCGTGAGTAGTGTGTACCACTTGCAAATTCACCATCCAGTTTTACGCATACTGGTTTATTCTAGCCGACTGGTTAGACTCAAGTGGTTTAAACTAAGAAGGATTCCAATTTCTTTGAATACACTGCTGATGAGGTCGGCGCCAAACATGCAAAAATGGTCATTACGTGTTTAGATCACTCTGATCTGACTAGGGAAATCTACCAATCAGATTGGATGGCTTCTAACTACTCAAATTGTCCAGTAGTAGTATATGTTGTTGATTATCTGTATTTCAGACCGACGTTTTTAGAGCACTGCATCTAAGACATACACAAAACCAAGCTCTATGATAAAATTACCATAGAGTTTTGTTTCGTTGACACTAATAACCCCAAACGACCTAAAATTGTAGACATTTTCACTTTCTTCGTCGATGAAACGTCCTTGGAATCAGCTGCTTTCGAACAGATCTTCTATTTCTCACTGGCATATTAGAACCCTAAGAAAGTCAATTCTTATTTTATTCTGTCTTGATACTGTGGCATTACACACTTCCCCAAAGTCAATAGCCTAGGGTTCGACGACATTCAACATTGATGCTGACTCGCTAAGCTGAAGGCACCCGGTCAAGCATTCTCACCATTTGGCACGCCGTCGTGTTACGTTGCACTACTCGTAATCGACTCTAGCCAGTTAGTTGGAACGTATCGGTATCTTGGTACAACCACCTAAATATACTATTCCATCCGACTACGATATCGTGTTCTTCCTTGGTCTCGTATCCGTGGGTGTACAGCAAGTTCGAATAATTAGTGATTGGTCTTTGCTTCTGTCAAGTTCGTATTAGGACAAATACTAAAGTATAAACGTTAACTAGTAGTATTTATTTGACGGCACAGAAAATAAATAATAGCAAAAGTGAAGTTCTGAATGGCTCAAAACAGCAATAGAATTTATTTAGTTATCTTAGTAAATGCAACATTTATAGTATTATAAAGTTACTTTCCTTTTATAGCCACACTAGTAAGACCCCTTTTCACAGCTTAATTTCTGTCATCAGTGTAGTAAAATATTGAGTACGGATTCTTGGCTACACAGTGGGTTGTTAACAACAGTAATAGAGATAGCGAAGAAAACAGGAAGACAGGGCTGAAAAAGGAAAATGTATATGTTTTTAACTAAGTAAAGTGTAAATAAAATAGGGTAACCTGTAAATTATTTCCCTCTTCCATTCCTTGTTCAGTTGAAAATTATAACAGCAATCAGCGTACGTATGCTTACATACTTGATATCAAGTTAAGTAGGCTAGGTAGGATAAGACTTTCAAATAAATGAAAGTAGAATATAAGTCGTTCAAGATAAAATAAAACTGAGATGTGTTGTGTAGACACCAGAATCATTCTTAAAAAGACCAATGGTAATTAACATCTGTTTTCAGATTTGCGTTGCATTTTTTCTTTCAACACACGTTATAAGTGATGTCCTATCACAAAAATTCTACACAGTGAAATTATTCAACACTGCTCTGAAAAAATTTAGTTTAAAAGTGACTCAGTAGGAGTGTGAGCATAGCCATACAGAACGATTCAGGTTACTATCACGGTTTAGTTCCTCATATTACAGTTTGTTTATGGGGCTAATATCAAAACTTCAGAATAGTATCAACCATTTTCAGCCAAACTTACTGAAAAATGCTGGAAATATACTTTGTGATTTACCAGTGTCGATTAATACTTTCATAAAACAATATGTATTGTGACTCAGACTATTGCTGTGCATCTAAGCATGAAGTTATTTATTGTTTCAATTCAAGAAGACTTTATGGATAGCAACAGTCAGATTTGTGCCATTTAAAAAAATCATATTTGACACACGCAAAGTGTTCAACCCAAAATTTGTTAATAGTGTTTCTTCTCCTTATATGTTAAGCAACCAAAGAATAACCATTTATACAGAAATATATTATTTTGTTATTTCATGAATTCTTATCCACTGCTTACAATCTAAAGTTTCAAAATGAAAACATGAAATTCGCAATAAGTTCTTCTGTTGTCATTAGGGAATGTAAATATTATTATAGACTAGTTCAGACGGATAAGATTGGAATCTTACCTTATTTTTCGACCATTACGAGTTATTATTGAATGAATATATCAGAGCAGCTGTGTGTCTGAGTTCAGTGACACACTAAATTGTCACCATAATACAGATAGTATTGTTTACTAAAAGACTGTAATTCCAGTACATACACCCAAAGATTCTGTTGGATGATAATCACATAGTGAGTTGATCAAACAGTGTCATAAACCATGCTCTTCATAATTTTTTTAATGTGATGATCAACAGAAAGCAGTTGCACAGAGTCATATCTTGTTGACAAATCTGAAGTCCCTATGGAGAACCATTATACATTAACGATGACGCGTTCTTCTCTACGGTAAGGGACTTTCACAAAACTGAACCTCTACATGAACAGTCATTGTTATGCAGGTTGATGGTGCATTAACAAGTACTACATTAACACCATCTGCTTTTAAAAGTCGATGTTTTCTCTTCATTTCTGCCGCGAGAAAACGTTTTTCAGAGTGACAGCAAATCTCAGTTAAATCAAAACTAAATATTAATGTATTTCCTTTCATTGTGAATAAGATAATCATTCTTCAATGAATGGGACGCACCAGACTGTATCGTTAAGAAATAATGAGCACTTCAACTGAAATTTCGTTCATTTTATTTTGTTTAGCAAGGTAATTTGTTTAACTTTTCAAGTGTTTTCCTAATTTTTTTCGTGCTTCTGTAAAAGATTCACTGTTTTGCAAAATCATAAAATATCCAAAGATATCTTTAAATTACACACTTACTTATCATCAGTTTTATTCATTCTTTCTGACTTCTCATCTGTTTATACCTCTGTTTGTCCTTCTTTCTATGACCACATAAGCCTGGAAATTTACATTACAGAGTAATTATGTCTGATCGAGAAACTAACAAAAAGACATGCCAGCCAAAAAAAACATCCATGATTGATGGTTCACTGTATAGTGTATGGATGCCGTTCTACCGTGGTAAAGAATATTTGTTCATTCCCATCGATCGGAAACGACTAACCACCTAACTAGATGATACAGTTTAAATATCTGGTGTTGATATGGTAGTCACACCTACCATTTAATGGAAAATTAGATGAATGGTGTGCAACTGTCAACCCCAAAAATGAAATTTAAAGATAAAACCATGTTGTTTCAAAAGACCTAATTGGCATTTACATTAAAAAAACTCTGATTGCAGAGCACTTGTTATGATGCCTCTGAAATATCCAGATATGCCTGGAGCAGTCTCTTGACATCTTTTACGCACAAATAAAAATCCAGGCACAATTTTAATTTTGAGTAAGAATAGCAGTTTCACCAACACATAAAAGCCTTTGACTATTAACTCTACCTGGTATGATATTTTATTGCAGTATTCATTAAATGTTTTGGATGGCTATGCAGACCGAAGGATTTGCATATTCCCCCATTTGATGTTTTCTAAACTAGATGTCACACTTGTGAAAAGTAGTTAAAAAGGATTTGCATAAATAATGCATCTCATGTTGCTTAGTTTTGTAGTCTATATTAGTGGAACCTTGACTTCGAGTAAGCAGTAGAAAACCTCTGTGACATGTAATTTAGTCATGAAATAAATATTTGAAAGCTTTCATGTTAGAAACACAAAACAACACTAAAGAACTGTAGGGTCAGTATGAGATTAGGTGAATGGGAATCGGAGACCAAGCAATATCTCTTACTATGTCCAATTGAGTAACTAACTACTGAAACAAATTTACCGTAGAACGCGTAATACAAGAATTTGAAGCCATTGTAAGCCGATTTTAATATGACACTAATCTGCAGTCATTCAGACCTTTCTGAATCCATATTCAAGTTTTATTAAGTACCAATTTACTTATCCAAGCTATATCTTGTATTACTGAAGTAGTTTGACTATAGTGCTTACTTGAAGTTTTCAGTTAGCTCATCCTTATTCAGGCCTGAAATATATTAAATTTATAAAAATCTATATGGATACAATTTGCAGAATATAATAACTGCCTTCATTGTAGCCAATTTATTTCACTCAATAGATAGAGACCAGTGTGAGACAAGATCAATACATATTTATTTGAAAGACTGACAACCACATATTTTACTTCGATACACTCATGGAATTCATTGCCTTTGATTGAAAAGTATTATAGAATTGTACCATAAAGTTATTAATTCAGCATTTTAAATTTACTAGTTACTCCTTTTAACAGTTGAAAGCGCAAGCTGCTAACCTTTTGTAAACATTCGTCTACTTTCTGCATCTGAAACCAGATATCCTTCAGTGTTCAGTTAAAACACCTTAGTCAACTTTCAGTTTTTATTAACTACTTACTTGGTTGCTAGGGTCTTATTATAAACGTTGATGGTAGTGTTACTAGATTCGACGTTTAAGTGAGTATTTTTCACTTTCATTTATCTTATATTTTTACCTGCACAAACCTATCTTTTCGAATGATTAATCGAAGCATTCCTCCAAATCTGAAGCTGTGTCACCTTGAAGACATTTTGATAACATATTAATTTCCGTTTCTTTATTTTACCTGATGCGTGCAATTTTTGAATACGCGCTTTTCAAGGAAAGGTGCAAAATAACGTTGAAGCACAGGTGATAGCATTTACTTAGGAAAATTCTTTCCAACTCTATTTTCCCTGTGCTAAGAACTCATTATATCCTGATCTGTATTGTCATTACAAATTTTATTAGGTTAGTCAAATTGTTCAAACTACTTGAGGTTATTGAAAGACGATTAGAGGAAGGAAAACCTTCATTATCAATCTACTGTTTACTGCTACAATAATGGCTATCCTATTTTGACACCAAGTCACTACTACTTTAGTCAATGAACACTGCCAAGTTTCTCACTCATATAACAAGAATCATCTTCAGATGTTGTCAGTTATTCCTGATTTTAGCCGTTTTTGAAGGAGACATGACTAAAGGGACACAAATTACGTTGAATCTAATGTTTGTTTCGCAAATAATCACGTTCGAAAAAATTCTTATTTCACAAAAATTGTTCTTCATTAAATGTATTTATATACAATGAAATACAAACACTTCCCGTTACATACTGAATATAAATTCTTTAGGTTACTGAAAACATAGCATTAATGTTTTTTTCATCGAATATTAGACTTAGTGAATTCGTTTCTTACTTCCTAGTTCGAATTGTTCCCTTCTAAATTCAATTAGGAATTCACGCAAGTGCCCACTTATTTGTCACAGGATCACAATTCACACCACAACCACTAGTTATCTGCGTTCGATAACATTAATATTGGGCAATTAATGAAAACAGAAAGAATTAGGCTGGTATCAAACTCCGCAGGACTCAGGTAGATCTCAAAACGAAATTTGAAGATAAGCATTAAATCTATCTATATCAGTTTTACTAACTGATGGATATTACTTCTATCTAAGCTCTGTATCACCTATGACTCTGATTACTGACGAAAAAGAATTCAAAAACTTAGTCTGAAATCAGAACTTGATTCAGACAAAAAATTTGTAAGTCATTCTACTTTTAATGTTCACCACTGTTTAATAACAAAATACATGAAAACCGACAGAAAGTAGGATTTTTTCTGTTCGTCATGGAATTTTTCGTCTATCTATTCTACTTCATCTTTGTTCTTGTTGTCTTAACATTTGTAGAATACGTATCTGTCAACTGTTTTTGAGGTTAAGAGTAAATTATTGAGCCTCGATATTTATACCTCAAAAATGATATAGAATCATAATTTTAATGAATCACTTCTACTACACAATGCCTCTGTTACAATTCTTATTTAGTTAGCATTTGTTGACTTGATCGAACATACAGTTTTATCATACACAAAAAGTCGCTCAACTCAGAAGTGGCAGTTCAATCTGTCGCCTACACTTCACCATAAGATTGATTTTTCATTGTTTCTTGATAACAAACACCAAGGTGTTAAAGTAAATATTTGGAAAGATCAATTCACATCATATACTCATTTGTTTTCATCATGGTATTTATTATCTTCGGTCCATATAGACCAGTCTTTGAAGGTGATAAAAGATGAATGAATCTATGACATACTAGATGGACATCTTAGGCATAAGACAAACCCCTGATTACAGTTTTTTCAGTCATTTCTCTTCTTTTAACAATGATTAATACAGCAGTATGCTAGTTTTAATTAAATTTTTTTTATCGTTGACCATGGTTTTTCAGCGCTTTTGCTGACAGAAAAACCATACTGCTTTAACTACCATGAAACAAGGTTAAGTTAGACATATTAGATTAACTATTATCGCATAAGTTCAGAAACCTGAACAAACAACTAAAGCCTAATTCCTTGGGTTAATGGTGATTCACTTACTCAATGAATGTGAGTGTAGTGTAGCCTAGCGTAAAGAACATGATGAGATGAGTTCCGATACGGTATTCTAGAAATTAATAACTGAAATAAGCTAGTTTCAGATTCAATAGTGAAACCTTAACTAGTTTGTCTTAATTATCACCCATCTGTGACAAAATGTCTAATCCATAGACCAGACTAACACAGTTCTCAAACTTGACCTCGATTTGTTTTCAGAATGCCTTTAAGCATGCTTTTATACGACATGTTAAATGTAACACACTCTCCATCATCATGTGTCAACCAAAACACCAATTTATTTAGAAAAAAAATACTTGGTATTTAATTTATCAGTCAACCAATCCGTGGTATATTACAAAATGAGAGAAAAGATTTTTTCATTTGTAAACCAAAAATTATATTTTCTTGAAGTTACTCATCGACTTCGTATTCAAGTCATGTACCAGTATTTTCAAACATTTTTAAGTAGCAAATCCAAAGCCGTGAAAATTTTATAATATGACTGATCATATTGTTCAAGGCAGACAAGTCGGAGGATTAATTTGAAACTACGAAAGAAGGCTAACAGATCAATGGTTCTCTTGCATCACGTTGACATCCTAACGAAGACAGATCAGTGATGGTATACACAGATAATTTGACTGAAAAACAACATGAAGACTACAGAGATCAATGTGACAGTTGCAAGCTAGCACACAGTGAGCTTCCAAAGTTTTCCGAAGTCATGCCGACAACATTTTGTCCACATTATGAATAATAAATAGAGCATAAATGAAACTGTAGGAAGCGAACAACACTGATGTGGAATAACTTTTAACCTCAAAACGTTTTTTTCTAATTCACTTATTACATTTACGTGTTTGTAAAGCATACTTAACCTGACTCGTCTTCCACCTAAAAAGAAAATTGGAACGGTGTTAACAGAATACATTAAACTACCAACCTGGATGGTGATGAGCAGTACTTTTAGTTCAAAATATGCTGGAATTATTTTTTCCCAAACTATTTGACAACTACAATAACATTAAATGAGTGAGAAAATCGAAAGTATGGTTTAGGACACACAAGAAAGCGAACGGAACTTAGGGCTATTTAAATGGGCCAGCATATATGACATAAAGGCAAATCATATTATTCAAGGTTTCTTTTAACAATAAGGGCAGACAGAAATCGTTTGATTGTTATTAATAAATTGAAATGAAAGTTGTAATTCTTCGGATAGAGTTTATCAACATCCAAAGCTATACAACGTTCATCAGCAAACAGACCCTGTTCATTTGGTATGTTCAAGGATTCCGAAGATTCGGCAGGATGTTTCCTGACGATTTTCTCCATCCAGCTAACATCTACCTATATTCATTGTCTCTAAAATGAAAAGCACGGCACACAAAATGTGTTGGCATTCTTAAACAAATTTGTCTCTATGAACCTGGAATTTAAAGGCGGCAACATTTCAGCTGAAATCTTCAAAATCACCTGTAAAGATTTCTGAAAAAGAAAACACTTCATAGTCAGTTTAAAATCGTATTTTCCAGTAGCTAGTTAATCCTTCAGTGTTTAAAAGATAGAACACCGCTTTTGACCACATCATTGTGGGTCTATAAGTTTACTCACCCCTGTGGAGCAGCATATACAGGCCGTAAAAACGCAGCTTCAGGTTCACATACAGTTTCTAGAACAATGTTCAGCTTGGTTTTCTATATTCTTCAACATTTCATTATCTCAAGAAATTGGGTTCCTTACAGTAGTTTCTTCACAGTATTTTACGCAGTCCTCACATCCAATTTCAAATGTGACTGTATCATCTATATAAATAGCTAAATCATTGGTTAATAACTTTAAACATGATCTTCGCCTTCAAAAGCATCACGTGTCATCACTAAGCATAATATAACAATAATAATAATATATTTCAAACAAAAAAGTTACTTGAAAACAAAACAGTCCACAGGTTTGATCACTTTGGTAATGTGGACTGACTGTTATCAACAATGTCAAGCCATACATTAGATACCATTATTCACGGCACATAAGAGATGGGTCCAGAGAAAGAACGTTAGTGTTTCGCAGACAGCAAGAATAAAGCGAATAAACACCAGCATAAATGTTCATCATACTGAAGCAAGCTCAGTTCGAAAGTAGGAATTATTCCGCTATTGTTTGAATCTTCCAATATTCTTGAAGGTAGGGCTGGTAGTACAGACGTGACCTTGGATTGTGTGCGTTCGTCATAATTTTTGATGGCATGGTGGATGCTGAAAAAATGCGGTTACTAGGGTTTCATATAAATGAAGGACTGGTTTTGGTAAACGTTTGATAAATTCTTGGATGGTTGCATCAGATTATTGCATATTGGACTTTAGATATTTGGTGGGCCAATAAGGAACATGTTGTCATCTACCTAGGGTACATTAAGAATCCTGCATACTCCAAGTTTATTGAGGTAGAGGTCCAAGGTCGACTGAAATTGAGATATGGTTTTGCAGCATCGGATATCATGCGGCAGTCTGTTCCAAATGTTAGCGTAACGAGTTGTAAATAGGGAAGATTTGAGCTGTTTGGACGCATATGATAGTATGACTAGGTAGTCTTAGTCTCTAAGACTGTGGAGTGTTTTGTCAGCTAACATGTGCCTAAATGGCTTCAAAAACAAATGGAGTGTGAAACAGTGATAAACGCTGGTGGGAGACGACCCTCTTCATCTACAGCTAAACATATCATAGAAACAGGTCACAAAGTTAATGCTCAAACAGCTTTCAAGGTTTTATTTAGAAACAGTCAGGGAAGTTTTCTGAGATTTGCGGAAGCCATAGCCGTACACAAATTTAAACCACCCTATGTGCACAGAAACACTTTGTTCTTACACTACACCCACCTTGGTAAACTTTATTTTCTTACCACATAGGCTCTAATCGATTAGTATGACATCTGCCTCTGTATGAATTACCAGGGGAATAAGTCTGGTAAAGTCTTGTTGAGTTTTCCTGTTTTCTGATTGTCAGTAGACCGCAGGCAACTAAGTTCGATGGGATAGTATTCTAATGATGGTCGCACACACATACAGAATCAGTTTGGTTTCATTCAGGCGAAAATTCCGGTGAATGAAGCCAATGAGGCGGCGTGATTTGGAGCACTGTGCCGTTGCGTGTTCTGTAAAGGAAAGGTCACTGGAGTGCCTTATTCCAAGACCGCAAAATACTTTTGAGCTGTTGGAGTGCAATGTTGTTCAGTCGGAGATTGCTGGCACGCTTTGTTCACCGAATAGCATAAAGCCCGACTTCTGTGTATCCAGAGGTAGCAGCCACGTGTCACACCATCTCTGTAGCTTGTCGAGATCGTTTTGTGTGGTGGTATTGATGCTGCTACATTGGTTAGGGTGAAAAGTGTACACCACTTTCAAGTCATCTGCAAAGAGGGAGGTTTTCCCCGATTTAAAGCGGGCGCATATATCATTTATAAACACTATATAGAGAGGGGGTCCGAGAACAGAGCCTCGGATAACTCCACTGGTGATATTTTTGGGAAGGGAACAATGTGAGCCTGTTTTGAAAACTTGGATGCGGTTCAGCAGAAATGAGCCGATCCAGTCATGCAACTTGCCACTTATTCCGAATGAATTCAATATCCGAAGGGGTGAGGGGTGATGAACTTTGTCAAAAGCTTCGGTGAAATCGAAGTAAAGGAAGACAACTACTTTTCCATCATCTCTACTGTTAGTTACGTGTTCGAAGAATTCTAGGTGACACGTTATACAAGATTTCCTAGACAGAAATCCTTGCTGCTAGGAGTTCATAAGTTTGTGATCTGAAAGGTGAGAAAAGATGGAGTTTTCACTACTTTCTCCATTGTACGCGAAAGGACAGATGTTACGTTGATGGGGCGGTAACTTTCCAGGTAGAGCCTGAAGCCTTTCTTAAAGCACGGAGTAATATAACTAGTCTTTCATAAAACTGGGGAAGTGCCAAAGTTTAAGAACAGGCTGAATATTCTTGCTAGTAATTTGGGTAAGTTCACGCTGCAATTTTTTATGGAAATGTGAGGTATCCCATCTACTCCCTCACTAAGAGAGGGTTTCAGTGAGTTTATTGCGTCACATAAGTTGCCTAGGTTAAACCCAACTTCCGAGATTTTAAGTGCTTCAGTGTCACTAAAGTAGCAAGGCTGCGATTACGACCAGTGAAAGAAAAGCTAAACGTTTCGCTTAGTATTTCATTTATCTCTTTAGGGTCTGTAACAATCTTGTTGCCTACTTTCAACACATTCAGTATGTCGGGTTTATTACAGAGTTTCTTTTTAAAAGAAATGGCAAACAGACCAGTTTTATTCGCATGTTTCAGAATTTTATTCTCAGTGAAGGTCTCACCTTTTCGCCTGCGAACGTCCAGGTCACTGAAAACGGTGTGGATACTAAGAATCGCAGAAAAGTCATGTGATGCGAAAAACTTTTTTCGCAGTTTCCTTAGTTTCCACCGGAATGGGATAGGGATGTAGTCTTTGATGTTAATATGCAACTTTTGTGTTTTCTTCAGGGCTACGGAGTCGAGACAAACGTTCAAATTGAGGTGGAAGTTTGCAAGAGAGTTGTTCAGATCATTGGATGAAAAGAACTCGTCCCAGTCTAGACAGCTTATCAAGTATTGTGAGCTTGGCCAATCGACATCAACAAAACTTCTGCGAACGAGTGTTGTAAGCCTCAGTAATGTGGGAGTGCACCTACATGGCGCAAAGAGTTGACAGGTTGCAACCTTGTGGTCACTTTCCGGGAATTCGGTGCTAGTGTGTATGGTGAAAGGTGATGCGTTGTTCAAAAAAATCAGGTCAAGTATATTATTTCGTCGAGTACAGCTATTAACAACTTAAACCCATCCATTTGCTTCTAAGGTTTGAAAAAGTAGTTTGAAACGAGATGGTTCTTGCAGTGTCTCCCATATGATACCCGGCATAGCAAAATCACCACCTACCACTATACAAGTTGGCAGGGATGACAGCAGCTTCAATATTTCTTTGATTTGTTCGTGAGCGACAGCTCCAGGGTGCGACGACCTATATAGGCAACCAACGGTAATTTTATAATGTTGGCAAGTGTTAATATTCACGAATACTGCATCATCTAAAAGGTCCCAACCTAACAGGAAGTCACTCGAAGGTGAAAAATCAGAGCGAACATAGACAATGCAACCTCTACCTTTAAAAGTACTGCCGAATGTTTAATGTATCTGGAGTACACCAAGTTTCAGTGTTTAAAATGCAGCATGGTATGATCAAGTAAGCTGACATTTTAGATAATTTAGCTTGTTGCAGATTGAACGTGAGTTAAACAGAAGAATTCTGATGGGGCTATAAAAAGGCTAACGTCATTAAAAAGATCGGATAAAAGTGTTCTTTCATGGTCATCATTTCGGTCAACGGGATGTAGGGTGGGTTTATTCACGTTTGGTTGTGAACTAAAGTACGTTTGAGGTTTACTGGAGTTATATTCTTGAGTACACGGAAACTGTGCAGTGGGATGGGATGAGAAAAACCTATTGTTATTTCTTGAAACCCTATTCCCCAGTTTAGGTGGCTTGGGCTTTGTTTGCTCCCTCACAACTGTACATCTTAACCGTATTATGGCTTGTTTCCTGGTTCTGGGCGAGGAGTGTTTTTATAATTATCTTTATATGGGAATGAACTAACTTGAGACAGATCCATGGCGCTATATGCCACCAGGAGACTAAGGGTTCTTGATTTCGTTGTTGTTACAACTTTTAGATCCCCAAGACGCTTCACTCAGAAGTACTATATTCAGCAACAAAGCCAAAGAGACAGGTTGCACAGACTGGTCTGCTTGTGTGATATAATCGGAATGACTACCTTGGGATCCTTGTAGTTCATCACTAAGATTTGTATTTTCATCTAGGTTTGTGTATGTAAATATATATGTATGCATGTTGGTGGTATGAAGTCTGCATTTCTTACACTCCCTGTTGTATTTATAAGTTCTTCACTGGTAACTGGAGCAGGTGTAAAGGTCAGTGGAGTTCTAGGTAGCATGTCACCCTCACAACTCGTTAACTGCCTTCCACTTTTGGTATCTCGTGGTTTTAGCAAAACTTGCGAAGTCAGTCAGCAACGGAATCTCCGTGTGCAACGCTGACAAGAAGTTAGGTCAGGAGATATCTTAAACTTGCTATATGGTGTTGTGGATGCTATAATTCTCTGACAGTTAGGGAAGTGTTTTGCGCTGCATGGCGAGTTAAACTGAAACAGAACAGGACACGGGAACCTGATTTCTCTTTTCCTTAGGCGACGAACATTACAAGCTGAGCTAGCCAAGCCTCATGCTTGTAAAGAACTAGTCTTAATCCGCTCTAGTGTGGAATTGTCAGGGATGTTGAAAACTACTGAATTGTGGGAGGATCGCATTCGGTTGCTTACCTCACTGTCTACAAAGTCAACTAATCTCTCACATTTTATTAAACTATCAAGTGGGGATTCACTTTTGGGGTCTAACAAATCCATCAATAAGAGGAGATATTCAATCTTATACTTCATATTCCCAACTGCTTTCGAGATTTCGAGAGTATCGGACTTAACATCCCTCTAGACATCAGTCATAAGATCGGGTAACTTAACTGGCGGACTGCAATCTCTGGTGAAACTTTTAACCTTAGGCGATAGATCAGATAATTTTAGCCTTTTCGCGCTAATACTCTTATTTCTACGGAGGCTACTGACACTCGTTTTCATTCTCAGAAAAGCAAGCAAGAAGTGTTAAAAATATTAATAATGCTATAATGTTAGACAAATAACTAAAGAGTTGAGTATTAACAGATATTGGATATCAGTTAACTTCAACGGATTCGTGAGTCAGGCAATAACAACAACTTTCCTTGCAGGCCTTTAAGTATTTTCCGATAAACGGGTGACACTGTCCAACTTTCTGCTACTTTGAAGTCGAGATAGATCTAGGTAACCTCCAAGTTTGGAAGATAGGTTCAGTGCCTCATTATGTTCCCTGTGGTCTGAGATCCACAGAACTTGGGGAGAGATATGTACACCATCAAGAGATTCAGCATTTTTCCAGGAGGGAGAGAGCAACCAGATGCAACAGAATCCAAAAAAATTCCATGAACACAATGGAAACGAGAAGTTACGTCACGTTCGTAAATAGTAGTGATTCACGTTTGTCCTTAGAAACGTTTTTATTCTTCTCTCGTATATCACAGCAATCACGTGACCCTATAAATTATCAAAAGATTGCTTTCAGATACAGCTTTAGTAATTTAGTACATGAAATCATCGGAAACAATATTTACTTCTTTGTTATGCTTTTGTTCTATGGCTTAGAATATTGCAAGTGTATTTGATGCATGCATATAACCCACAAATTTGTATAAAACTGGGCTGAGTTACTGTGAAACTACAAGCAGCTTTAGGTTTGATTCATTCATACCTGTAAATGCCAATTAAAGATAAACCAAAGTAGACATTTCCATGAAAACAGAATTCATTCAGTTAATCTGTTCGCGATATTTTCACAATTTTAAGAACTTGTAGTAAAAGTCTGGTTGTATTAATTTTGTCGAAACACGAAAAAACTACTGCTTATATAAGGCTTATAAGATAACAAGGATTTCGAATATTTTAACACAGAATTCACAATTCAAATAGTGAATTCTCAATTGTCCACCTAAAAGTACTAATTACCACCATTTTTACCACAAATAGTAAATAATTTGACCTATTTCAAATAATCTAACTGTAGATCCCAGGAGATTTTCTGTGACTGACAAAAATGAATTGGAAAGTACTAGAGTACAACTTGATCTAGAATTGTTATTACCAGATGTTTGAAACTCTTGGTAACTTCTTTCATAAATAAGTGCAGTAAGAGATTATTCATGCGTATTTAGTAAGAAAGTTCGTTGCCATTATATTTTCCCTGTGTAATTATTTCCTAGCTTCCCTAGCCATTCCTGCCTTCCCTTTGCCCATTTACCCTTTGACTAACGCATTTGCAGTTGATAAGTGTATGACTTCGTATAATATACAAAGGTGACAGTAAATGATACATCAAAGAAAGACTTTTACAGGAAACCTTGTTACCTTCAAAATATACGAAATAATGTTATTTTTTTGTATTAATTTACTCAAAGATGGCATAAAACCGTGTAAATTACAACATTTTGTTACCTAGTTGAAGACATAATCAAAATAAACAATAGAGCATTCATGAATGCCTCAATACTAGCTGACTAATGGGAACTGTATGTCGACGAAATATCCTGAGGTCAGCTTTATATTTTTTAAAAGCGTATACAAATCTATTGTTTTCCACCTTGACGTGTGTTTGCCATAAATATTATTTATTCCTCATTTTCATGTCTATTTGTTTTCATTCGTCTATATACTTTTGTTGCTAGAGAATATAGATTTACTTCAAGATAAGTGGGTGAAATTCTTTGATAATGCTTCTTACGTAGTGAAGCTCCTAGTAAAACATTCTGGCCTCATCAAATAACTTAAGTAAGTTTCATCCTGCATTATCACTTCACTTGAATAACACACTAATTAAACTCAGGTTTTTAAATTTCGAAAAATCATAATCTTTCTGAACACAGAAAAAAACTATTCAGGGTCAGCGTGAGTTTATTGACAGATTTCTTTTGGACGATTTACTTTTCGGCTGAACTAAATACATGGAGGATTCAGTAATACCTCTTTCAAGTAACTCGTGTGATACCTATTTTGTGTATTAAATCATCCTCAAAAATATCTTTTTGAAACTAATTGACTTCAGAAACTACGCAACAGTTCGCTAGTTACTAGCAGGTCCTAAGCCCAGATAAGCAGAGAAGGTTGGACACAGGGGTAGCTACCCTACCCCGTAAAACCAATCTATCCGCTAAAGAAACTTTATATCATACACGAAATATAAAAATGAAAATAAACTTATTCCACGCTGGAATCACGGAGGAGAAATGACGCCGGTTGATGAAAGCCTTCGGGAAATCAATTGGCCGATGTGTCTTCTCTTCTCTCGATGGAAGCAAAAGAAAATATGTGGACATGGAATGTCCGCACAATATTTGCACCTAGCAAGGAGATGAGAAGGTATAGTGCTGAATTGCTAGAAATCTGTGAAAGCAGATGGAATGGAAGTCGACCCTCCAAACTGTCAACTGGAGAGAAGTCAATAATCTACTCCGATCACCCAGACGACAACCATGAGCACACTGAGTTTTGAAGTGGCTATCATGATGTCCCCAACAGCATCGAAGACTCTCTCTCATACAGTGGGAACCAATCTCCTCCTGCAGGATCGCGATCATGACAGCAAGATTCAACTCAAAAGGAGGGAAAGTCACAATCATACAATGCTACGCTGCACTACACACCCACAAATAATGCAGACGAAGAGAAGAAGGAGGAATTCTCTCGACACAGCCCACAGCCCAGTTGGTGACATCAAAACTCATTCTGATGGGTGGGGTGACATGAATGCCAAACTGGGAGCGGACAACACAGCAAGAGAACTAACCATGGGTTGCGAAGCATTTGGTGAAGTGAGTGAGAATGGAGAACTGTTTGCAAACTTCTGCGCATTCAATGATTTGGTGATTGGAGACGAAGCAGCGTGCACAAACACAAGGATATTCAGAAAGCGATCTGGATTTGATTTCACCAGATGGACACACTGAAAATCAGATCGACTTCATCTCAATGTGAAGAAAGCAGAGACACAGTCTACTGGACACAAGATCAGATCAAGAAGGGGAGCAGATGTAGGTTCACACCACTCACTATCTAGTCCAAGGAACCTACCTTCAAAATCAAGTTGAAAGCCTTCAAAGAAGTTGGTGATGTTAGACCACTGTTCAAGTTTAACACCCAGAACAGAAAGTGAAGGACGAAACTACAAAGGACATCGTCATGTCAGTCACCAGGAAAATTGGGAGACTGTGGGCAACATCCTCGAGTAAACCTGCATGCAATAACACTGCAAATCTCTGAAAGAGACCTGGAAGGAAACCTACATAACCCTGTCAGGAAGGAAGAAGAAGCAAGACAAGGAATGAATCTCAACGGACACATGGGAGCTGATAGAGGAGGGAGAGGAAGATGGTGATGGTGAAGCAGAAGATGAACTAGTGCAAGGATGCACAACGAGAAGAGGGACTGAGTACAATGTATAAAACACTGGACAAAGAAGTGAATAAGAGGGCACACAAAGACAAAACACACTTCTACGACACACTACCAAGTGAAGCAGAACAGGCTGCAAGTAGCGGAGACAGAGACCTGACAACATTGTATCAAATAACCAGATTACTATCTGAGGAGAGATCAACGCAGATGAAACCAATAAAAGATGATGAAGGAAATCTGATTACGAAAGAAGAGAAACAAAGAAAACGATGGGCCGATTACTTCAAAACACTCTTGAATCGACCACCACCACTACCACCTGCACTTCGTCCAGAAATACCACCTACATCCGCTGAACTACAAGTGAACACAAATCCTCCAACAAAAGTGGAAGTCCTGAACGCCATAAAGCTACTGAAATGAGGGATCGCGCCAGAAGCACTGACAGCAGCCGCAGAGACAATAGCGGACATACTCATGCAACTATTTCAGGAGTTCTGGAAGGAAGGGAAGGTACCTACCTATTGATGGAAGAAGGACTACCTTGTCAAACTCCCGAAGTAGGGCCACCTAAGACTTTGCAAGAACTGGTGAGGAATCACGCTCCACACCTGTCTACACCAAGCAAAATATTATGCCGCATCATCCTGGACAGACTAAAAGATGCGCTGGATTCAAAACTATGACCGAAACAGGCTGACTGGCTGGATTCACGAAGAACAAATCATATGCGGATCAAATTGCAACACTACGCTACGCATCATCATAGAACAGAGGATAGAATAGTAGTCAAGTCGACCGAGAGGTAATTTGGAAACTGCTTCAACAGTATGGAATACCGAAAACCTTCATCAATCTCATTCAACGACTATGAGAAGACTCCTCATTCCAAGTAATTCAGAATGGGAAGCTCAGTGATGCTTTTGAAGTGAAGACAGGAGTAAAACCAGGCTGTTTACTATCACCCATGATATTCTTGATTGTGGTGGACTGGATCATGCAACAAACAGTGAGGAGCTGTGAGAAGAGGGGATAGGCTGGATCGCGGAAAAGAACCTAGAAGAATTGAATTTCGCCAATGACTTGTGTCTAATGTCACACAAACTTGAAGATCTACAGGCAAAAACTAACAAGTTGACAGAAGGGGTGAGACAACTAAGAAGGGACTTCAAGTGAACGTAGAGAAGACAGAGGTGATAGAGATACCCAACCAACAACAACAAGAAGCTCCAATCACTATGAACGGGAGAAACCTAAAGGAAGTAGTCTCTTTCACCTACCTAGGCAGGGCAGCATCGTTTCAACTACAGGCGGTGGCACAGATGAAGACGTGAAAGGCAGAATTGGAAAAGCGAGACTGGCGTTCATTAACCTGAAACCAGTGTGAAGATCTTCTGCACTCAGCATGTGGAACAACATCCGGATTTTCAACACCAACGTCAACTCAGTGCTCCTGTATGGTTCAGAGACTAGACACGTTACGCAAGGCAACTCCAACAAACTACAGACATTCATCAACAACTGCCTACACTAGCTCGTTACTGAAGATGAGATGGCCAGAAAGAATCTGCAACAAGGAACTCTGGGAACGAACCAACCAAGAACCCACCGTCCAACAAATATGCAGAAGGAAGTGGAGATGGATTGGGCATACACTGAGAAGGTCGACTTGGGACATCACGTGCCAAGCCAGGCCCTCGAGTGGAACCCAGATGGGAAATGACGAGTTAGGCGTCTGTGGCGAGGGTGACATGGGGGAGATTATGCGAGGAGGAAATGTTGGCAGTCGTGGAGCCAGGTTCAACAGTTTGCAGAGAAGAGAGTGCAGTGGAGTTGTGCTACTGAAGCACTATATTCCATTAGAAACCCAAAGGACAAATAATAATAATCTATGTCCTACAATTACTAGACATACTACAACTTGGAGTGTGAAAACGAGTAATCTAAGATTTTTCGCTTCATGCTAGGTAAATAAAATCGCTTATCACGCACCAGGTAAATACAACACAACAGGTTGTTTTCAAACATTGTATGTTGAAGTTTCGCGTGAAAAATACACATTTTTATCACATTATAATTCATGTTTTGTAAGTAAAGCGAATAAATTCTGATAGCTTATCTACAATATTGGAAAACCATCACCTCAGTGAGAAATTCAGACGTTAATTGTTAGAATACTGGATCACTTCTGGTCGAAAACTCATTGGTTGATCAATGAATCAGAACAATTACTAACGAATACAAGTTTACTGGGTAGTCTACTTTTTGCACAGAGAGTATTTAGCGCTTCATATTGTATTGGGGTTATTCGAAGCCTGTTCAGCCAAGTTCGCTCAAAGATTCAGTGAGTGTTTATAATTTAGTCTGAAGCCATAATTTTCCGACTGACATAAGATTGAAAATGTTCATTACTACATGCTTGAGCATAAACGCAAGTATCCTTTAATCAAGCATTGTATATGAGCCATTTAAAATCGTTACATTTACTCCAGATTAACCGCCAAATATTGACCATCTGTTCAATCATGTTCACTGATAAAATGACGCATAAATCACTCAAATATAATAAAACAACAACTTGATATCTTAGTATCGTAATTTACTATCAATATAAATCATTTCAAATAATAAAAATATGATCAGACAGAAAGAATAATTTTGATTTCAATCGAGAACGATATGTATCAGTTGTATCTTCATTTTATTGCCTTTCAAAATATCCATGTTGCACGAAACTTAACAGTAAAGATATCATAGTAATAAACAAGTATGATCTTGGGCAAAAGATAAATAAATGCTTATCATTATTGTATGCAGGCAACAAAGTGGGTCACCAGAGGAAATTGATCAGGTGATTACAATACTGATTTCAGGTTGGTATTCATCATGAGCTGACACGAGCCGGAGAAACATTGGAAACATCGGAGCACTGGACAGACTATATGATCAAATAAAAGTTAGGACAAAACATTTGGGAAGTCTTAGACGTTTCGCCTAGAATGTATATTTGTTTACGAGATGCAGAGCAGCTCATAGCAGTCATCAAATGTTCTCTTATGATGAAAGTGATTTTTTAAAAAAAGCAGGGTTACATTTTGACTCAGTTCCGGAAAGATTCAGACTAGGCGAATAGTCCTATGCATCTTCTGGGCTGTGGTGTACTGGCAAAAAAACTGGCTTTTTATTTCTGCTATCACCATACATTTTAAACATAGAACGAAGGCTTCATGATTAAGCCATCTAGCTCAGAGAACACAGCACCATCGAGATTATCCTCATGAGCTACCGAAATTCTCCATCATCTCATAGTTTCTTTCTACCGTAATGGTGCTTATTTAACATATTGATTATCATCGTTATCATATATTTTGGTAGCACATCAAAATGGCGCCACTATGTATTTGATGTTGTAGTCTTCAAACCCGTGACTACGTTTTACGTATATATCCACATACACTAGTCAGATACGTGGTGTTTAGCTTTTGAAGCAATTCGCTATTGATACACTGACTATGAAGATAACTGGCGCGTATATTATTTCTCGGCAAGTCTATGATTATTAGCATGACTTTTCAGATAGTGCCAGCAAATAGTATGGTGGCTCTTTCAAGTGATATCAGCACGCAATATCTGCAAATATCTACACTAAACAGCAATAAAGTTTGATATTCCATTCTTCTAACAAACAAGTAAGCCTGATTAGACAGCGTCTATAATTAGGTCATAAGATTGCATCTTGATATGAATAATATTTTCGATGGTTCTTGTGTAACTAGTAGTAAGCTCCTAAAACAAAATAGCCATTTATTGCCTTTTCCTGCCTAGATAATTCGGCGTTTTAGTTTTAGGTTTTACGGCTGTTACATTCGGATCTTATGAATAAAGACAACGGTTGTGTTTTTTTGTAGCTAAAATCCAAGGTGTTAGCTCATCATCAATTATTGAAGATTTTGAACAAGCATGTACATATCTATGCATGCAAGAAAAAACAAACCAAATTTAAAATTGGACAAACAGCTGGAAAAGATTGTATGCAACGTATTCATTGTAAATACCATCGTTTTGAACACTATATACACAAGAGCATGTATCCAAAGCAAGTACGCAGTTTCAATCATGAGATCTAGATAATGTGGAAACAAGGGAGCAAGAAAATGATCTAGTTCGAAAATCAACCTATTTTAAAAAAAATACATTGAACAATAAATGAAGTGGATTTTCATTCTGTTCCGCTGATATGAATTAAATGCACTGTCTTAAGTTATAAAGCTAATTAGACTGTAAAAAGCCTAATAATGCACTCTGAATATAGCACATAGATTATCATGGTATATGCTTATTATAAGTCAGGAAATCCGAAACATAAGGCAGTCAAAAGACCCATAGGTTGTAGATCAAAATCAACGCTGATTTACATGAAACGGATGATTTAACAGTCTTCACGAGGAAGAAGCAATATAAAAAAAGAACTGATTTTATAAAAGTGGTTGCGTGAGGTGTATATGAGAAATATTTTAATTCTTTAAGTCACATCCTTAGTAAAAGAAAACTAGGATACACACCACAGAATAATGGAATATATTGAAAGCAGCATTCAAAAGACGAATTAGAAGTGCACATAGACGAAAGACTGTGTGTATTTACAGTAAATTTGAGTCAAACCATCGAAAATCCATAATGAGTCCAAGTTTATCCTACATAAAACAAGATCCTTCCAATCACAAAAGGAAGAGGTTGGGAAAGTAAATCCAACTCTTGCTACCCTTACAAGAACGTAAGAAGCCAGCAAATATTCATAATGTGGTCAGAAAAGAAAGTCTTTGAGAAATCGGCAAAAAGAAAGAATCTGTAGGTGCGTTACCTAAGACGATGGAATTGATTAATTTCCATTTGGTATGACGAGTGATAAAATCCACAGTTCCTCACCTTTCACTCTGTATTTCAGCTTTGAAAACTAAAGTTTCAAAAGATATGTAATTGACAGCATTCCTAAATATAGTGGATTTGCATAACGTGCTTTGCGGTTTTATCGTACCTAATTCCTAAGTATTCAAATTAGTGAGTCACTGTCGCCACGAAAAACAGACTTACATTGAGACACATAAATCTATAATCTTAAGTATATCCTCTGTAAATAATTTATAACTTCACACTTTTCTTGAATATACGAATACGTACAGAACTTAAAATCTTCACTTTCTGACGACGACAGTATGTTTAAAAAAATTGAGGATGTTTTTCTCATTACAGATAGATAGATAGATAAACCAGCCTACATAAGCCATTCATTGCTCTAGTACAGTAAGTATTCAACAGTCTAAAAACTGCATAACGCCTAGAATTTTCATTTTATAAACTACCAAGTGATGCCACTTTTCACAGGTAATTATGTAGAGACGTATGAATCGTTTAAAAGTCTCTATCAAGATTTTACTTCATTGATACAAAAACTTATACAGCATCTCACTTTGTATTTTCTCATACAAGATTTCTTTCAATTGACCATAGTGTTCATGTGACAGCCAAATCACTGAGAACCACTGACGAATTTCTTCGAGTTCCAGCAATTCTATCAATTAGGCAGGAAGCATTCAGGTGTAGATTTTGTGCTCTTTGATCCTTATATAATCTTCAAGGCGCCCATGTTTTTCATTAGATTTTAAAAATAAGCACAAAATATTTAAAAACAGGATACCATTGTTTGGTAGATTCAATCTGCTTGAGTATAAACAAAATACAATAATAGATTCTTTCTTACTTTAATTGAACTAACATATTTCATAGATGCACTTAAATATCCGGTACTAATATATTTTCAGTAGCAGTATTCTGTGACAGATTACATTTGGCAAATTATCTAAAACGCCTAACTTAGTTTTCATAGCATAACAATTAAACCAAATTTGATTTTCGACACATTGAAAAAAAATCAAATCAGATTTTGTTGACGAAAAAAGTACAAATAATGACAAAGCATTGAAACATTTTTAAATATTATATGCAGATCAAGAAAAAACAAACTAACTGTATAAACGTCAATTATAATGACTAACATTTTTTTGACAGATAAAAAAACGCTTTTTCAATAATTTGTATTATAGTATCGTGTTTTATAAATAAGAACACGTATACTCAGAGTATCAATCTATAACTGACATTTGATAGTACAGGAGTTATCTCACTGTATTGGAAACAATAAATTCTTGTAAGGATATTAATACTTTATCGTACATTTTATAAGCATAATTATTATTAATGTCAGGCACAATCAGTATCCTGAACAACATATAAAAGGACAAATTGTAATCAGTTAGTTCAAAATGGTAACACAAATAAGATGAACAGAAAGTGCCGATAACATTTACCAATTGTATTCGTCTATCACTGATAGTAAGGAAAATTTCAATCTTCAAGATTTTAAAAATGTCGACAATTGAAATTATTGTTTTGAGTAAATATCATGTTGATAATATCGTGATAAAGGTTTAGAGAGTAGAGAATACATTTCTTTGAACCTTTTCAAACTAATACATGAAACAGTGTGTTAGTGTGTGTATCCATATGAAGGTCATGAATAGCTGTATAATTGAATATGTAATGCAGTATATGTTTATGAAGCCAAGCATAGTTGCGGTGATTAGAAATGTATTAGACTGTTACTCTCCCTTACGTTTGTTCGCTCAAAACATATTTGCATTTTTATTGGCTATGTTTTGTTTCTGTAAACAAAAATATTGGAAAAATAATATCAGTATAATGCGAAATCTCAATTTTCACCATGATAAAGGTATAAATGTATAAACAGTACGCATCAGGTGGCTTTTTCAAGTGATCAGAACTAATTCAGGTCTATGAGCTGGATTTTTCTGGTTACGGTGCTAATGACCTTGGTCCCAAACGAGCCATATGGCCGTCCGGTGTTTAGATCACTCTTATCTGCCCGGTGAAATCTACAAATCAGGCGGAATAGTTTCCAACTACTCAAGTTACTTACCAGTTCCATACCTGCAGTTTTATCTCAACAATATTACTGTTGAATATAAGTGAAGTATATCTTGTTTCTTCATGCCTATATGTGTGTACTGAGCATGTATAACATAATCCACATAACAACCACCAATATTTACCACTCTAAATGTCGATAACTGGTGTCCCTAGTTTACCAAATTTCTATCAAAAATCTTTTTCGTTCAGCGTAGATAAACTCTGAGAGAAGGGCCGGAGATCTTTTGATTACTGTAAATAAAAACTGCTGGAAACTGAAGGATCAAAGCATATCATGGAAAATACGCCAAGGTATTAGCCAATGTATCCACTTTAAAAGAACTAACCTAATTTCCACTTACAAACACCATTTCCCATTCTGCATAATATCCACTGGACGGTTAAACCACAAGTAAGTCACAAATAATAACTTGTCAGTTCCGCGTATTGTAGACCTCACCTAAGTAACTTTCTTTGTCATTCTGTTCGTCAACAGTCCTATATACTTAAATCTTGCAATTATCATCTCCTTAACATGATTCAGAGTATCTCCAAACCGAGGAACACAAATAAGCTTCACTGTTATTACATCTGAAGAGATAAATTTATGCGACTTAATTCTCTGAAAAACTCAGCCAAAATAAAGATTACTTCGTGTCTATTCTGTTGTGATAAATAAAGCTTTTCAAACCAAGATTGAAACCAATTTAATGTAGCTTTTGTGCCACAAATTTATGGAATCATATCCTTTGCATAAATATTTTAATTTATGAAAACTGAAAGTGTGAAATATTCTGTCAATATTTTGAAGATAAACTGCCTAATGATATTTATGATCATAAATTTGACATTATCTAAGACACATATATTTATTTCCCTGGAAAGATGAGAGATAGAGCTGTTGATATCATATTGGATTTCTTTATTTGATTTATAACACACAGTGATCTAATATTATTTACTTGATGACGTTTCGAGCATAAATTATCGCTCATAATCACATTGATATGATTAAATAATACTAGATCACTGTGTGTTATAAATCAAATAAACAAATCTAATATGGAATTAATTTCTACCACAGTGCTTAAGTTTTACACTTATATTAATGGAACTGTTGGTACACCAGTGACCTCATGAATTTTATTATTTGTTTCTATCTCCCTTGAAATTAAAATTACTCCAATATATAAAAATGGAGGTTGACCTATTAAAATATAGGCTGACTAATATAACTATCTGGTGTTGGAGTGCAATTTTGAAAATGAACACACTTTTTCTCTTTGATCAATGAATCAATGTATCGTTTAGGGATGATTTCTAAAATAATTTTTTATCAATATATTTTCATTACAGGTTTAATTTTTGCCGTCTTCTTCTTTCTGTCTTTATTTTGAAAGAATGATGCTCTACTACCTGTATCCTTTGTAACTACCACCTGATTTGTGAGTGCACACCCACGTCTCAGCGTACATGTGAGAAACTGTTTTAATGAGAAAAACAGTTAATACTACTAATACTGCTAAGTCATTTTTCAAAATGAACATTTTACTGTAGTGCATGAAAATAGCTAAATAATTACTGTGAATGGTCGACACTACGTCAGCACACAAAATCATCCACAAAGAACTTATAGTATTAGGGAAAATTTCCTGAAGACAATCAAACGTTGGGCATTCTTCGAACTGTAATAAATATCTTGTACTGAATTCATGTGTAACCATTTTTGGTCATTTTGTAGATGCTAAATCACAAACTGGAAGATTTATTCTGATATTTTTAACTCCTGGGGTTATTTTTTTGGATTGGAATTTCAAAAAGACACTCAAATAACGAAACAAATTTACAGACAATACAATCCAATATCAACTCTTTCGTCCCATTAGCCGTAATATACAATCCTAGTTAACAAAGTTTGTATAGCATAGTAGGTAAAAGAAACCAAAACTTTACTAATATCGAGTGACTGACTATATATGTAGTTAGTCTGTTGAAATGATCATCGTACGACCTTCAATTTTCTAGTTTTCATCATTGTCAGTACTTAGAATTAGAACAAAATAGACACTTCAGTAGACATTAGTTTTCTCTCTCTCAATATAAACTGTGCTACACCATAATGATTCGTCAACATTTCAATCATTAATAAATTACGTTGAGACTATAGATAACTTTTCCACTGACAAGTAATGTTTTCTAATTCATTTCCTAATGACAAATATGTCCTGAACTGACTGGAATCAACCCTTCGATAAGTCACCCACTGAAAATACAATTAGCAGTAGTATGGAAGTTTATCAAACAAACTGAAGATCACAATGCGTAATTATTTATAAAGATACAACCAGAATACATTTACCTTTAAAATGAGTAACATATCGCATCCCCAGGGCTACTGTCATTTTAAAAGAGTAAAACCTGATTTTGGCTTTTCAGCACTAACTTAAAGATGCAATTATATACCATTGTTTAATAACAGATCGTTATATGTTTGCGATATATATAAGTACAATTGTACAGCTTTAAAAAATGATATCGTCGAAGAAAACTGTCTTCATTGAATTTTCTTTTCTTTTTTCTACACATGTCTCGTTGTCAAAATAAAAAAATGCTGATAGTTACAGTCATAAAATGATATCATAAGAAGATTTTTTAAGTTCCATCTGTTTTTTTTTCATAAAGTCTTTTAACAACAAATAATGTTTTGCGATTATTGAGTTAAAAACTGAAAGTAATGAAAGCGTAAACTGTCTTCTTACTTGTCAAGGATTCCACGTAGTCATCCTCAGGTGATTCGACCCTAATACAGAAATCTTCTCGAATCAGAAATAAAATAGAGCATTCACTTAAAAAAAATCCTCAACTGAAGTCACTGGCTAACGAGAGCAAGTGAGATTTCCATCTAAATATGCTGCTGGTGTTATGAGTTAAGTGGTTTTATAGATTAATTTACTTTCAATGTTGAGAATATATATTTATCTTCAATAGGAATTTTTACTACCCCTGATATCCAATTAGTTGTTCGTTATTCCATATTTCATGCCTAACGTGGCAGGCTGATAAATTATTCAGCTCGCACACTTGATATAACACACATTTCTAAAGCACCTTTATACCTTTTGATATCAAATGCTTTGTCAGCGTTTCTTGTTTATTGAGATGACACTGTTTTCTAAACAGCTTTTTAATTGCACTTTCCAAGTAATTTTATGCTAAAATTTTTTTGAAAAAAAACATCAAACTAAAACCAGAATCCCTTGATCATTAACTGGGTGTAACGAGGTAAAGTAAAGAACCCTATATAATTCAGGATAAAAGACTTTTATATTTTGCTTTCTAGCATCGCTAACATAGAATCGAATAAATTCATCCTCTTTTGCCGTATTCCAAGATTTTTGAATGACGTTACAATGTAAGATTTGTGGAACTCTAAAATTTTCAGGGTAGTACTAAACAAAACATTGACTGGTTCTCTTCTTATTTACTGGTTTAGCGCGTTAAAAAACAAGAAGAAAACATCGTTTGTCTACCATTTTATATCATTCAGTTTTGACTGAAATACTGCTCTTAATGTAGCAGTATGACTATTGAATCTGAAACTTAAACCTGATTTGTAAAAGAGTAGAAACACTGGCCTATAAATCACTAATCAGATGCTCTATCAGATAATCTACGGGACCAAACTGCTGGTTAAATCCAGACTTTATTTTATTAGTTCCAATATGACTTTAATCATATGACATCTTCAAGCCGAGTGTAAAGTTGAGTTAATGTCTTATTCCAGAATACCTCATTGGCAGAAATGCTTATGGTAAACTAAATGAGTCAATCACAGCATCCTTGAATATTACTTAAACTTTCCAGAATTTTGCTCAGTTCACTTATAACAAAGGCGAATTTATAAATGGCTGAAGGCACTAACCAGCCTGGCTATAGTAGATTTAAGGTGCTCTCCTAAATGACAGATGAGTGGTATTGCAGAATAGTAGAAAACATGAGATGAAATGTTTAACTGTTACTACTTCCAACTGATATCATAGACGCTGTAGTGTGTATTATTACCGTAACCTAAGAAACTTTATTACTGTTTCTATGCTAATTCCACTTCTTAGAGGAAACAAGTAGAATTAATTGGAAGCTTATGGCCTCCAAAAAAGGTTAAGGATTAAAAATATATTGGAGGAAAATGAAATTTCGATGAACAAATGAATTTCCCATGCATGATTGGTGTCTACTGTCCACATTTGGTTGGGGAAGTTTGTTTTGTAGTGAGCTAGACGTAGACAAAGACCCACCTGTGTTGATAACTGACTTTTAGCTTGGTCAAACTTAAGAAGAGAGGGGGCAGATAAGTCGACGGAAAACTCAAGTTTAAGAAGTACACTATAATCGAAATGTATAACGTGACTTGTATGCAGTCAGCTGTTTGAAACTAGAGACTTTATCAAGATTTATAAGACCTAAAAATATTTTTTTCAGGAATAATATAGTGGGCAGAATTCGCGAGTATGCAACATGCTTGGAATGAACTTAACAATATCTAGAAAGTAGATGTGCTTATTTTTCCATTCAGACAATTCCAATTTCCCTAATAGCTAGACTAACTATACACGACACTAACAAAGTAAAATTGAATACTTCCAAATGCAAAGAAGAGAAGCAGATGTAGCTTCACACCACCCACTATCTAGTCCAAGGAGCCTACCTTCAAAATCAAGTTGAAAGCCTTCAAAGAAGTTGGTGATGTTAGACCACTGTTCAAGTTCAACACCCAGAACACAAACTGCAGTGCAGTGCAGATATGAACAACGAAAAGAGGAACTGAACACAGCCTATATAACACTACACTGGACAAAGAAGTAAAGAAGAGTGCACGGCAAGACAAAAGACACTTCTACGACACATTGACAAGTGAAGCAGAACAGACTGCAGGAAGAACAGACGTGAAAACACCACATCAAACAACCAGGTTACTATCAGGGAGGGATGAGATCAACGCAGATGAAACCAATGGAAGACAGTGAAGGAAACCAACTTAACAAAGAGAGAGGAGAAATAAAGGAAATGATGGGCTGACCACTTCAGAAAACTCTTGAATCAATCACCACCACCTGCATCTCTTCTAGAAACACCACCAATGGACCAGCCACAGAATTACCAGTGAACACAAACCCTCCAACAAAAGCAGAAGTGAAGTCCTAAACGCCATAAAGTTACTTAGGTCCGGGAAAGCAGCAGGACCAGATGGAATTCCTCCGGAAGCAATGAAAACACACTCAGAGACAACAGTGGACATGCTCACACCACTGTTGCAGAAGGTCTGCAGGGAAGGAAGTGAAGAAGGAAAGGTACCTGCCAATTGGTTGGAAGAAGGGCTACCTTCTCAAAGAAGGGAGACCTAAGTCTTTGCAAGAACTGACGTGGAACAATGCTCCACCTCTGTCCACTCCAGGCAAAATATTAAGCCGCATCACCCTGCAGAGACTAAAAAGTGCCCTGAATTCAAAATCACGATCAGAACAGGTTAAGTAGCTCATGGAAGAACAAATCATATGCGAGTCAAATTGCAACGCAACGCTACGCATCATCATAGAACAGAGAGTAGAATGGCAGTCAACTGGATCTTTACCTCAACTTCATCGACTTTGAAAAGGCCTTCGATAGTATCGACCCTGGAGCAATTTGGCAGGTGCTTCAACACCGCGGTTTCAGTGCCACAAACCTTTGTCTACCTCATTCAACAGCTATATGCTACATAATGCTACATGCCAAGTGATTCACAATGGAAAGCTCAGTGATGCCTTCGAAGTGGAGACAGGAGTAAGACAAGGTTGTCACCTGCTATCACCGATCATCTTCCTGATTGTGGTCGACTCGACTGGACTGCATTGGATTGGATCACGCAACAAACTGTGAGGAGCCAGAAGGAGAGCATACGCCAGTTGGACTGATGAAAAGACCCCAGAAGAAGATTTGGATTTCGCCAACGATGATGATTTATGTCTAATGTCTTGTGGCACAAACTCGAAGATCTACAGGCGAGAACCAACAAGTTGGCAAAGGAGGCGAGGCGAGGCGAGGCAAGGCAAGGCGGTGAGGACAGGACTTCAGGTGGACGTTGAAATGATAGAGGTGATGAAGACACTCAAAAAGAATAACAACAACAAACACCAATCACCATCAACAGGGGGAATCTAAAGGAAGTTGTCTCTTTCACCTACCTGCCTAGGCAGCATCGCTCCAACTACAGGTGCCACAGGCACAGATGAGGATGTCAAAGCCAGCCAGGATCGGAAAGACAGCAAGACACGCCTACCTTCATTAATCTGAATTCAGTGTTTAGATCTAATCCACTCCACTCAGCACAAAGCCTGAACAACATCCGGATTTTCAACACTGATGTCAGTCGAGTCAGTCATTCTATGTGGTGGTTGAGAGACTCGGCGCATTACAAAAGGCATCTCCAACAAACTGCAGACATACATCAACAACTGCCAACTACGCTCACTCCATATTGACACTGAAGATCGGATGGCCAGAAAGAATAAGCAATTAGGGAATTGTGGCTGGCAGCGAACCAACGAACCAACAACCTATCGCCCAGTAAGTATGCAGAAGAGAGTGGAGATGGATTGGATTGGGCATTCACTGAGAAGACCATTCGGGGACATCACGCACCAGACCAGGCCGTCAAGTGGAAACCGCATGGGAAACGACGAGTTGTGAGTCCGAGGTGAGGTTGACGTGGAGGAGATCGTGTGAGGAAGGAATGTGAGCTTGTGGGCAGACGTGGAGCCAGGTTGAAAGACTGCATAGAACATACTGAAATGGTGACATGCCACTCAAGCCCTATGTTCCAAAGCACAAATAATTATAATCATAAGTGCAAGATGCGAATGTAATCTACATTCTAAATTTCTTATATACAGCGCCTAATAACATAGCTTTAGGTTCCCACAAGGTGATCTAAGAAGATATCCAAGAAAAGTACCAACCTTCGGTTTTTACAAAACTGTGACCTATTAATCTTAGTTTCTTCTGCACGTTCTACCTTCACTTTTATCGCTCCTTTTTTTATGCAGTGGGAGGTGGGTTCACTTCTCAATTCACGTTCGTCACTACATAGGAACAAAGTAAACAGTAGCTGTAGCTAGGTGGATTGGTAGTTGCACAAAACATTCGTGGTGAGTGAGAGAGCAGAAAGTTTTCCATCATAGTTGGCATCACCAACCGGTGGAAAATATAAAAATTTGATAAATATTGAGAAAACTAGATAAATGTCTCACAGACTTTTATGACCACATACGAGGAAAAGATCTTCAAGGAATATAAGGTTTCCAAAAGAATGGTTTCGGCTCACGGTATACAACAAAAGTTATCGTCTGAACAGCCAACAATTCTTGTTTTTACTTTGAATGATCGTAACCAACTTCTTATGACTAGTGAGGTGAACCGTAGCGGTAAAAGTTGATGTTTGGTTTTCGGTAATTTCCTCAAGTAATTACCAAAAGCTGTAAACATCCGTACATCCAGATCAATTTGTAAAGTAATGTGTCTCAATGAGTTTACGGCAATACTTTACACGACAAATGAGAATTGCCGTAGGTCATAGATCAAAATAGTATTATCACTAAATAACAGTGACATGAAACAGTGTGGAACTCATAGTTGTTGAGATCATATATACATAAATAACAGTAAAAGTCAACTTATTTAGTTCTAAAAAACATCTTGTTCTGTCGAAAGATACAATCGTGATCCATAAAATATAAATAGCTGTGACTTTCCTCTGCTTAGATAACGTAATAAGACAGTTTTGGAAAAACTAAAGGTAAGAAATATAGGTAATTCTTTCAGTAATATAAAGGAAAGAAGGAAAATTAATGATAATAATCTTACATGAGTCTAGCAAATTCTACACTAATTCTAATATATTTTTAGACTTAAACCATGGTCACTTAGATCAGTAAAGAAGATATCAGAACACACACAGTATTCATATGCGCAAACACCGGAGCATTTAAATGTAACATGCAGGTAAATTGACTCAAAAATAAACTCTATTAGTAAAAATGTTTCTTAGTAGTGAAGCAAATATAAATGGAGTTACTAGGTATACCTTTTTCAATAGTGAACATGGGATTTTTCGAAAGAGAGAAATTATGATTATTAAAGCAACTTGCAAACAAACAGTTATTTTGAAAATTCACAGAGCTCTGATTTTTTGCTTAAATCAAAAAATTGTCACAATATGATTAAGGAATTAGAAATGTAAGTTTTAAATCCTCTAAGCTAGTCAAACACTCAAGACTGAAAGATGTTAGACTATCTTTGACTATGCTTGTGATAAGGCCAATGATTTAAGTAACTTGATATTCTGAGGAAAGATAAAGTGCAGTGACCACCTATCTGTCAACCTATTATTAAGTTAAACAAATAAAGTTACACCAAATAGATTGTTGTCCAACTAAGTATCAATTTATTTTGTTGCTTGTTCAGGTTGAATGAAGTAGAAATATAAGGAATTTAATTTATTTATCGAATGAGGTTGCTTAACTCGCTATTTTGGTACATGAATCCGGCTATATGAACAAGAGGTTTTGTTAAGTCATCTTTCGTTACCAGTGATTAAGATCAATGCAATTAGCACTTTGATATACTTAATAAACAAATGTATTCCCATCCCTACTAGGTATCTTTGCCAAGTTAATAAGTGGTTTAGCTTATTGGAATAATACAGACTCATATATCTAATTTATTCTAAATTCCCTTCTTTAAACAAGAAAAGAATGATAACTAATGAAAAGAATAAAGTCAATGAAATGAAATGAAAGTTGGTAGAGAAAAAACATGATTTGTTAACTAGATATGTTGACAAAGTATACAGTATTAGCAAACCGGAAATCTGTTGTCATAACTGTCATTCGATACCGTTAAAGGATAATTTTCTGTCGCTTGTATTCAATAAGGTCAAAAAGTATAATAGTTGCAATTCATTAGTGTAACGCAAAAATACGCGTTCCATATAGCCCATGTAGTTATTGAAAGTAGAATGAATATATATAAACGATCTATCTTCTAAGACTGACTTTTATTGTGATGAACCCATTAATTTGCAAACAGTGCTTACCACCAGGTCTATCTGTAAATCACAACTAAAATATTTACAAATGTCCCAACAACAGGAACCAATTTTTTCTGTGTAACTTTCGTCACTGGTATCTTACATCATCACTTAAAAAACTTCATCTTAGGTTTTCTTTCAACGTGCACTTCAGATTTAACAACGAAATCTATCGGCAGATAAATAGCCGAACAATGAGATAGCATCAAGGACCCTTCTTGGCTGAGTGCTCTACGATAAGCCTGGAAAACAAAACCTTTTTAAAAAAGAATCAGCGAGCTTCACATCTGCAGCAGACATAAGGGTGGTGCCTTTATCATCCGTGGAGAGAAAATCAGTCTCAAAAACTTACTTCATCTCCCGATCAACTTTATCATAGAAACAGATTCAAACTAAGAATTCAGTTTTTCTTTGATGTTCAGCTTCAAGGAAAGGGTGACAATTCAGTTCACAAACCCATTTACAGAAACCCTACTTTGTTCAGACAATACATTCACTAAGATGAATATAACATCATTGATTTTAAAAAGATTTTCGCCTTAAGTAGAAAGAGGAGTCTTATCAACTGACTTGTCTAAGTGTTGCGAAAGAAAATCCAGTTGATGGTGGGCTAAATAACCTTCAAGAAATCCTGATAAGAAGTGGAAACCTATTGGAATTCATAGACAAGAATTTAAAAACATCGAACGCTTCTAAATTGCTCCGAAAAAGATTTCACTATTAAACCTCAAATTCAAAGGGGACAACGCGGCAATCGTAAAAATCCATATACAAAACATTTTCTGCCACCAACCTTGAAAACACATTCTCCCGTCGGCAACTCAGTCTTCAGTACAAAAAGAATGACCCAGGGCAGTGATTCACATAAATGTGTATGTATCAGTTTACTTGCTCCTGAGGAGACGAGCACATCAACCGTCCCGCACGTCAGCATGTGAAACAAGCTAGTGAACAATATCCAGCCTGGCTGACAAGGGGAGATGGAAGTGGATCTCTAACGGGACTATTAGTAAACTCAGGACATTTGGCTCCTTTCGATAATTATTTCAACACTTTATATATCAACTGTGACCAATCCACACAAAAAGTAATAAGGCTAAGACACCTGAGAGTAGCTAGAGCATTCGCAATTCAAAAGTTCAAACCGTCAATGTGAGTATAAAATAGATTGATTCCACTTCCATGTTTGCCTGGGACAGTCTGAAAGATTGACCACCCTATGATGTAATTATATTTTATTTGGTAATCATTCGTTCACTTGGCTGTTTTAGATGTAACTATCTTACTTCATACAATTTATTTTGACTTTCGATGAAAATTACCCTGAAACACCCTACCCTTTCTTCGATATATTCAGGAATGTGCGGCTAAGAGAATGAGTTTACTAAAAAGAACTTTTTTGTTGAAATCATCTCTTTTCCTGCAGTTATTATTGCTTACCGTGACAAAACTAAAAATAAATGTTTAGGATGGTATATCCCACAAGAAAATTACAAATTCATGCAGTGATCCTAAAAGGTAGACAAGTGCGAACAAAAGTTGAAATTATACGTCACCTACATGGTATCGTAGGTCAATTCCTTAGTTGTACAAATGGTTGTGAGGTATTTCATGAGATTCTGTATGAATTATGAACTGCAAAACAGACTATCAGTTACGTGTCAGTTGGGATCTGTGTGGAAAAATAATTATTTAAAAATCTGTGTATGGTTCTGTTTAAAATCAAATAGGAAGGGGGGAAATAGAAGAAAGGGAAAGGGTTTGATTTATTTTTTTTCCTAACCTTCAAACCAATTTGATCTGCTCATACATGTGATGTTTTTTGCCCACATGCGCACAAAACTGTTCTTGACACCTGAACAAATAATCCTTTTAACCTCTCACATTCAAAATCATTATATTCCCCTTAACTTCCCGCCTTCTATTTCTCCTGTGTCTCGCTCCATGTAGTCTCCTACCAATAAGAGTAGGGGTAACTGTGAAATATATCAAATAATTCAACCAGTCAGGTATAATTTCAATGCATAGTAATAAAATACAACCGCTTGTCATTAGAATCTTTCATTGACAAGTCGCATTTCCCTGGTCTCAACACCATTACACCAGTTTTCCAAGTATGAAGTAACTGAAAGAGTACATCAAGCTTGCAAGTTCATATAAAAACTGTAGATATAATGGACAACAAATTATCACGTTAAGACGTTGAACAAATATCACACAGAAAACAGATGAGATAAAAATAATAAATAATTGATATCAATGTTTGATATTTATTCCAGTCAGATCTATGTGGGCTGGGGAGTAGAAGCCAATATTAATCATCCAAGCTCCATACTTGAATCATTTTAGTTTGAGTTCATATGATTATGTAACTTACGGGGTATAAAAGATATAAATCATAATCAGCCCCAATAATCACAAATTTCATTAAGAATGCTAAGCAATTACGAATTCAATACCCATCGTATAGTGACTTTGAATTGCTTTTTCCATAAGTACCCAAGAGATTAAAACACTTTTCGCATCTAGTCATATCCATGAAGAACACAGCGTTCAGCTAACCAGTGATGAAACTAAGTTCATAAAACTACAAAATAAGCTATTCAGAGTACTGTACCATAGTAAGACAAGCTTTCTAAGCAACGAAGTAATGATATTTTAATTCTAACAAGAAACAACTGTTTTGCAAACTTCACCAACCTCTTCACATATTTTATCTAGTTAATATAATTAAAGCATTAGATAGAAAAACGAGAGAGCTTCACACAGTGTCTCTCTACAATCTAAAGATTCTAATGGATAAATAAAAATTCCTTGGTAGTTAAAAGTCAAAAGAAAGCAGTAGAATAAACATGTAGAAATGTTGGGCACAACGTTAAAAATGACAAAATACATATTATTAAGAGCAAGGTAAAGTATGGGCCTATAAACTCATTCACTCTGGTTTCCAGTTACTATATTAGAATTATACTTACTATACTTATCTGTCCGACAACAAGGAGTCTATGATTCTTGGCATGTCTCAGATAAACAGTAACACACCTCACTTTTTCGTCAACTTCATTCCACTTTAATTACTCACTATTGTTGGGCAGATATTTAGAAATACATCTTCCGAATTCAAAAATTTTTACTCACACGAGTTAAACAATTAGTTGTATAGCATCAAAAGTGTTGCCAACACTTCAGTCTATAATTTTGGATACATATTTTTAAAAATGCATTTTGCATAGAAGCAAACCGATTAAATTTCTACATTAAAAAAACGCTAGAAAAAGGATGAAAAACGATTAAAAATTTATCAAATCTGTTTGTCATTTTTTCCATAGACATTATACTGTCGCAAAAAAGTCCCTGTGAATGAGCCTCTTACGAGGAATGCTTTAGATGAAGTTCTTCATTATCTACCATATTTTGAATGAACTCACCTCAATCTTCGTGACGATCATAATGAAGAGATATTTCTATGAAGCTGATCATAATTTAAGTGCTGAAAAATTATCATAACTATCAAACTTGGTAAGTACAGTTAATTTTGGCGTGAACTTGAAAAAATGGGATACATTTTAACTAATTATCAATACGAAATACCATACATTGCTGACAAGTCAGTTAGTTATCTGCTAATTATTTCCAACAAGTTACTGGAATCATTTTTTCAACTATGCACAAGTCAGAAAAAAAACTGTTGAATGTAAGGTGTTTGTTACGTTTCTTCCTCACCTACGGATTCTCTATTTCATTGTACTCAAATTAACGCATGCTAGCGATTTCATACACACTTTACAGGATCTTTAGAATTTAAGTGTCCTTTCAAAAGTGTCTGATGTCTAGTTTCACTGGCTAGTCATAATACACAACCAGGATTTCATTTAATTTCTTTCTCCTTTACCCATAATGAAAATATCTTGACTCAATTTTTTAAATAAGGCAGTTATCGAAGATCGTGATTCAATAGTGACAAATCAGCACAACTGCACGAATAAAAATGATTTACTTAACGTATGAAAGACTATGAATATAATTACCTTGTTTTACTTGTTTCATGTATTATAACGCGTAAGCAAGCCGTTAATTTCATTGTTTAGACAAGAAAGCTTCTCATACAATCGTTTGTTATTTCAATATACTCGGATAAGTGAAACATTATGCGTATAGAAGTAGTTTGAAGTTCATGCGGATTTTATTTTTAAGGTTGCATTCATCATGGACTGACATCAATTAGGTAACCATTGTAAACGTAGTAGCACCTGACAGCCTTTTCGTCCTCGTATGCACCGGTGACCCCACCAAGGATCGAACTCAGGACCGTCAGGTTCCGCGGAGAATGCGCCAACCATTCAGCCACTGGGTTGGAGTTCAATGGTTCACAGTATTCTACTTCCACCGATTCATGACATAGTGCGACTGCTAAGGAGTTCCACGCTAGGACGAAACAATTATCCATTGCTCCCAGGTTTTCAGTGATCCCCAAATGATGTCAGTCTGTAATGATTACAACCATTATATATATATATATATATATATATATATATATATATATATATATATATATATATATATATATAATGAATTGGTAGAAGTAGGATACTGTGAACCACTGGACTAATAATTGTTACTGAGCATCTGTCCGCTTTTGAAAAGCTCACCAACTGCATAATATGCTGGAAATGCTAAATAAGCGAATTTTATGATGACGTATGCACATTTGAATGCTGTTCGCGATCAAGGTCACCAATATATTTTATTGCTGTTTTCATTTTGACTTTGCTGTGAGAAATTGATCTTAACCTATTTCAGCAATCATGAGTTCGCAATAACGATTAGTAATAAGGAGAGGAGATAATTTATTGCATCACATATTTACTGCTTGATAGTGGATTGATGTTCAATGAGATGTGATATTTTTTCATGGACGCTTCATCACCAGGCTTGGTGACATCCTCAGTACTAAATTTATTAGGCAGTGAGGCATATTCGTATGTTTCATGGATGTTCAGGTAGTTTTTATTGACTTTGGGAGCTGTTCAACTGTAAGTTGCCAAAAAGATTTTTATCATGGCTTGATCTCTTGAACCTATCACTTTATTCATTCAGTCACATTGGTACAGAATCTTCTTAAGAGTAGAATTAGGCTATTTATTACCGTCACACAATGTTTTGCAGTCTACATTTTGGTCAGTTTGCAATTGGTTATTGGATGGCCACGTCCTTTCAAAGTAGGCGGCAGATTTAGCGTGTTTCTTGATTGAGTTTCCGTTGGGATGTCAGGCTTCTGAGAATTCTCTTACAAGATTTCTACATTCTCCAGCCAAAATTGTTACTGTGACTATCTGCATGAATTGAAGCTAAAGAGGTTGCATCAAATCACTGTACTGTTAGTTGGTATTAATGAAAACATCTTGCTCCAACACTGAATCATTAAACCACTCCAAAAACCGAAGAAAAATATCTGAATAAAGCGTTCAAAGCCATTCAGAAACAAAGTAATTCAGTGAAGAGAATTTTCTTTTCAACGAATCACTTTCAACAGCTATGTAATCATATTTATAGTAGTAAAACAAACAGACACGAGTCTATTATTGACTAATAAGTCAACATTAGGTCATCAAACGGAATGTTCTAAAACAAAATAGTGAATCCATTCCAGAGTTAAAAAGAATGCGTAACCCCAGTGTGTATAAGGCAACTATGCTTTTACTTAGCATGATGACTTATAGGTCAAAAAACAAACAGGTCAAAAACAATAGTGCTAAATCATACTGGGTAATGATTGAAGGTGAGATGAAAATCTGAACCACGGCTGGATTCGAGCCAGCGACCACCGGGTTACCAGCCCGGTGCTTTAGTCAGCAGTCAACCCTCATAGCTCAGTTGGTAGAGCACCGGCATGGTAACCCAGTGGTCGCTGGTTCGAATCCAGCCGCTGTCCAGATTCTTATCGCACCTTCAATCACCACCCAGTATAAATACTGGTCTAGCAAACTACGGCTATCTCAGATAGTCAAATGATAATATTAATTATCACTAATAATCGGAGTAAACAGTTACGAGAATTTTAACGGGAGATTGAAGCTAACATTTTAAGACATAATAAAGTAAACCGTAAAGGTGAAAAATAATGATGACCACTCAGTAAGATGAATATTGAAGCTATAAGGAAACTGAAGGAAGGGTTATGACCTCGGCAAAATAAAAGAATTGACGTGCTTCTTCTCCATGCAAATCTCAGGCTTTAAATATTGGATTGTGAGTGCTTCTGTTATACATAAGTGACGAATAGGCACTCATTTTAGGCCGTTTGGCTTGACTTTTTATAGGATTTTGAAGGAAGACTTTGGGGAAGCGACATAATCAAAGTTGACCAAGTGGTCAAAGATAGAACTATTGCTTTACTTGTTTTCTTATGTGGGCAGCTAAGCAGGATGGTGGTCGGAGATACGTTCGAAAGGAAAGCACTGTCTGCGGCCTATGGAGCCAGGTCCACAAGAGCAGGTAAACTGATAGACACACAGGGATCTGTTCGAAAGTAGCAGTTTGTCCTTCACACTATTTTGAACCAACTATCGGCTGGAGAAAACCATTTGCAGTTCGGAGGCATATAATATTTTCGTGAATGTTTCGGAGAGATGATTCTTCGGCATTTCTGCTGTTTTCCTCTATAAATTCAATATTCATGAATGTGTTCTTAGGAACAATAAGAACTTGTTCTTGTCGTTTTTTGTCTTCACCTTACTTCAACGAGCTTTGGGGGATGGCTATTCTGAAGAATCAGTTTAGAAGGTATTCCATCCCGCTGTCTAATGAGTTATTCCTGCATATTCTTCTGGTTCAGACTCAGAGCGAATGAATGAGGTTTCTTTTTCGGTACAACTTTGAAATAGATGTATTTTCCATTCTAAGTTTGCCTCGCACAAACTGACCTTCTTAAAGAGCTATCGGATCTCTCCAGTGAGCTATCAAGAAAATGAAATTCTGAGTTGTTCTCAACTCTAATCGTGAAACTAATAGAAGCACGACTCTCACTGAGTTGAAGAGTGGTATCAAAATCAATTTTCGCATCGCACATGAAGATACCATCCATATATCTCATATACAGATGGAACTGATCAATAAATAGTCGCAGTACAGTATCTTCCAAATTAGCCATTAAGTAATCTGCGCGAAGAGAACTCAGTGGTGACTTCATGGGTAGTCTATTTTTTTGTCGATGGAATTTGTTACTGAACTTAAGTTGAACATTAAAAGTGCATCGAACAACTGATTTTTTTAGACAGTGGATTGGAATACTGACTTCCAGATTATTAGTTTCGATGAACTTAAGTAAAACATAAATAGTCTCTGTAGGTGGAATATTTGTGAAGAGCAAGTGGTGAGCAAGCAGAGTATTTGTTTTCCAGATACACTGAGGTCATTTATTGCATCGACAAAATTAAAAGAAACAATTGGAATGCATACGATAATCCGGCTCCTTACTGGTTGAAGAATTTCACTCAGCCATGCTTGTTCTGAACAATCTTCAACGAGAGTTAAACTATGAAAATTAGTGACTTATCATCTTACTCCCTTGAGACGCTTATGCTTAAAATCAATTCTTTGGGTTGGCCTAAATGAAAACAATTTTTATGCCTTCTGGTGTGTTTCTAGTGGCGAGCGTGAATTAGTTCTCTAAAAGGTTTGCTTGATGATCACTCAAGTATTACTTGTGTCAGAAGTGGGGTGAAACTTTAGAGGAAACAGTAGGAATTTGCTAAGAGTAAAGAAAAACAGTTTCCCGAGCAAAAGTGAAGTCGCACACGTTTTTGAAAATAATGCTACCTTTATTCCCACTTTTATCACATTTGATGAATGTTAGTGACAAGAATGATGTGAATACTACTATATGGAACTTGTCAGCTGGATGTACCTGCACCCCAGTGAATGATGTTACTCCTACTGAGGCTTGAATCTCGTACCCATCGCTTCAAAGGTTTTGTTTTGATGTCAGGTAATAATACTTTTCACTCTCATATTTCAGATTTAAAAATGCGCTTAAAAGTGGTTTCTTAGACATTCTACCGCTTTTCTTCTTAAAATATCTACAAGGCATTCAGCCACGGAGTCAGTGGTGACGAATGAAAATCCAGCAATTAGCCTTTGATAATTGTTTTCACTTAAATATGCACTTAGATGATAGTTTGCGTTTGCTAATGCCGTATACAGAGGAGTTTGTGCACTACCCAGAAAACTATTTCTTAATAACGAAGCATTGGAACAACATGAGTTTCAATTCCTTATAAATTACCAGCTGTATGGAAGTTATAGATATTGTTTAGTTTAGCCTCACTAAACTGAAAGGTTACTTCTAGGTTCTCACAGACGTTGAAGCAGTATTTATTTCTATAGCTTTGTTTATCGGAAAATCTGTTGCAATTCAAATAATGTGTCGCAGATCTAGTTGGATTGTTTTAATGACTGGTGATTGTGCACTGTTATGAGGTGTTTCAGATAACAAGACAGATTTCAGTAACTCTATATGAAGTAAAAAGCATCGAAGTAGAGACATTATTGTGTGCATTATTTGTAAACTAGCACAGATGAGATTAGGATATATGTAGTCTTTACATTCAAATTCCTGTTAGTTTGCGGTCCACTATTCAAGTTACACCCAAAGTTCGATTCAGCTTTTCTGTTGGGCGATTTATTTGCATGATGTATCATCATCATAACTTTGTTTATTGTATTCTAATTTATATTCGATGCAGGATGATCAGCCATTATTAGAACACAGCAATGTATTTTGATCTTGGCTCCCTTTGAAATTATTAATTGGACTAAAAACTGAACGGTCGTTTCACATTCTAGCTTCGAATATGGAATTCCACTTAGACCTATACTGTATATTGATGAGGAAGTTTGCTTTATACCAATTAACGACGATTGCTACGGTAAACGTTTATTGGTATTCTAGCCTTTTCTAAAGTCTTACATCAATTTGAGAAAATGTGATTTAATCATGAACTGTTCTAGATTGTCTGGGTTAAACAGTTAGTGTACTTGGTAAGGATGACAACATATGTAACTTTGATTACAAGCGAATCATAAGTGTCTAGTTCCTAGGTGCCCAACGTGACTTAGATTACGGGTATTTCCTGGATTCTATTTAACTTTCGGTCTATTTTCAGTCACGAGGAAACAATTACATACTTATATTCTGTAAACGCAGTTTATCAAAAGACAGTTTCTGAGGAAACGTTTTAGCTACGTTTATCAAGGCACGAATCAGTTCACTGGATCATACCTTAAAAAAACGACAATTTTCATCTATAGATGGAAAAGTGTTGACAAAAAAATTTGCAATAAGATCAGAGTTATAAAATGTTTAAGACATCGGACAAAAGACAGTAGGCAAGAAATACACAATCAATAATTATGGCGTATTTCAGTTTCAACTGTTTCACGTATAGTCTCTAGTCATTGATTCCTAGTAATTAATGGCATCCTTTAGAATAGCTGCACACCTTAAACATACAACTTATCAGTCCATGAGTTGCTGTCATGTCCCATTGCTGACTATTTTACAACCCAATATTGCTCCAACCATAGATGGTTATCACATGAAGATGCATGTGCTTGTGTAATACGGGTTTGGACTAAATTAGTCTGTTAAAGTTCATAATCTCATTACCTGACCGTTATCCCCCGTCCAGAATTCATTTCCTGTGAAAATATTATTCACAAGGTATTTCCACTGTATAACAGTAGTAACATAGAAATGTTAGTGGCTAAAAATTTACATTTAATCAATATCTTAGTAGAGTTATATCACACTTCAAGCTAGTCAGTGTATCTTTTATATCAGATAAATTCTAGATACGGATACAATTTTGTTAGTATATAACAACCAAGTTGGATAAATACACTGATAGTGCATGAGTTGAATCGACACTGCTAAGTTTTGGAATCTCAGGTTTAACCTTACTCCGAAACTAACAGAGCTTCATAAACCGCAACACAAAACCTTCAGTAACATAACATTCTCTTTCGATACCCTTTTAACTGACAGATACGTTCAAAAAAACCAAAGGTCAGTAGATTTAAACGCTTCATTGTGTAAAAGAACCATGGCTAAGAACACGTAATCATGAACAGTATGACTTCGACAGTTAGATAGGTCTACAATGCCATTTTCCGAAGAATAAAGTGCTTTGATGATATTTCACCACATAAACTAATGGCTTGCAAAAGTAGATAGCACTAATCTTAGCGATGATCTGAGTCATGATAGAACAGTAACCTAAAACAAACTGATACTTTTGTTGTAATAAATGGACTACATCAGTGAATTTTGAATGGTTTGAAGCCTTCTAGTGAGTAACCTCTTATTTAGAAGTGCGCAACCAGACAGTATTAGAAGCCCACACAGAATGTATGTGTTTCCTAGATAAAAACATAAGACCTATGCCGTGTTTACTTGTGCTATTCATTATTTATTTGCCTAAATTAATTACCAAAATCTTAACTGAGTATGTGGTTGTAGTAACTGTTTCTGAATCCACAATTTTCTACGAATATTTGTCTGCAGAAATACCATTGGTTAGATCATTCGATTAAGTTAGATAGTAGCCTTGTACTATGAAGTAACACTTAAATCCAAACGCAATAAGTAAGTAAATTTCTATTGATTCCTTCAAGGGAAGTCTGTGAACTAAGAACCAGAAATTTTGTTTCTTTCGGGTTTAAAAGTGACTAAATAAGCAAAGTTATCTAGTGTAAAACAGAATTCATCCCAGTTTTTCCAAATATCCAGATGTCATCAGACAGACAATCAACAATCAGTTCGAATTACCACTCTTCACAGCTATATGAAAAGTTTAATGAAGATGTGTGCATCTGCATTTAGATATCTAAACCAATGTGATTAATTGTGAGCTGTTTAATTAAGATTTTCCAACCACTGACTTCTATAACTTCCATAACCTCAACAAGGTGACTTAAATCTCTTTATTGAACTCAGGTCAAAGGCTTCATGAACTAGTCTGAAGTCCTTATTTGATCACTGTTAGCTTTCTTCTCACCTAATTTTAAAATTGCTGATGTCGTATGTCGAGGTAGATAGTGGCACGGCAGGCGTAAAATATTTCCAGGTCATCTCAGAGTATGAGGTCTTACACACTCGGGAGAGTTTTACGCCAATTGTCGGCAATGATCCCAGTTCCAGGCCGGAATTCATTTGTTTAGACGTACTATCCTCAAAACCAGAAAGGTTGATTCCCCCACACAGCAGGAAACAGCTATAGCAACGCAATCATATGAAAACGAATGCTCCTGTCAGAGCACTGTCTCAACACCTGCAAACTAATCAGTAAATCCCGGAGACCCCACTGTAGGGCTTCAACTCACTTATATAGCCAGGTAATCGAATCATTCTGACGCATTCACCGTAGACAAAAGCGCATAGGATATGTCTCATTAAGTTTCCATAATCCTGCGGAATGCGATGCAGCTCACCATTCCAGATTATTATCCTCCTCTCATCAACATTCGAGAAACCGAGGCTGCTTCCAGGCTACCTATCAAAGGCTAAGGTACAGTACACTTTGTCCCTAATTTTCATTGTTTCTCTATATGTCAGTCCGTGGTGAATATCAACACAAAATCAATAAATAAGTCCCCACAATCTTCTGAATTGTATTTCTTTGTTTATTTAATGTTCGTCAGTTTCTTCACATCTCTACTCTTATTCTAATATTCGAACTGTATCATGCAAAGTAAAAAAGCAAAATCATGACTATACCTGAAGTCGATTTCAATTGAAAACTCGTAAACAAGATATCTGGTATCTGAAGTTATAAATGTAATTATAACTCAAGCTTTTTTTTACCTTAACTATCACATTTATAAACCAATATTCTTAGTACATTCCACAAGGTTGGGAGGTAGTTCCCGTCACAAAAAAAAATAATCAGAAACAAGAGGTGAATCGAAGGTTAATAAATGACTACTTGGTGTAATATATCTTAGAACACTGCCACATACATAATTTATCACTGAATACTCTATCATTATTGTTTCTAGGTGTTTTCAGGTAACACTACCGTTTCATTTTAGAACTTGGTCAAAAGATCACCGTTTTACACAGAATACTGTGAATGCTTTTCAGAATTAACTGGAAATAATCATGGTTCACCAGCTAAGAAGGACTGTAATCAACCCTGAACAAACAATTCGAATTTTATTTTGCATAAGTTCATCTTATTAGCATTCTCTATAACACAGTTTATGCGAACGTACCTGCCGACTAAGCTAAATTTTTCAAACCTTTCAGTTTGTAAATAAGATAACAATGGATCGATTCAAAAAACCCTTTACCCTACTGTGATATGCTAGATGCATTTTGCATCTTCCGCAGGTTCAATAATCTCATTTTTGAAATGAATAATTGCTAACTGAAATAAAGCAAAAAATTACCCACCCAATGTTTTAATCATTTCAAAAAAATTCAGTTTTGTTTTGACAACTTGTAGAATTCTGACCTACAGTATGCATCAATTTTACTCTGCTTTTTGAGTTATGTACATTCTGTGAACCACTCTATAGATTACATATTCCATTTAATTATCATTCATACTTCAACTGCTATCATGAGTACCTTTGTCGTTATTACTATTACTATCGTAAATTTTATTTATATTGTTTTGAATACATATTGCCAAAATATTTCAACTGTTGGGGCGATTACGGGAAGTTATTTTGCTCCAAATATGACCAAAATAAAAACTTATTATTGTGTGTTAAATTTGCATTAAAAATTTACTTATAATACATATTGGTTGCTGTTTAAATATTCATCTTTCCAAAATACTAATTTATTTTTTCCACCCCTGATGACTCGAACTAAATTCCCCTACCCAATTTTCGTTCCACCTTACTTGCACAGGTGAAAAAAGCCTCTCGGACCGATTTTGCTTATTCACTCAGCATATCGTGATGTAATTGGATGACTGTAAAAGTCACCAACTTCTATTTAAAAACCTGAATATTAACCTGAAAACTTAATGTCGGATTCATACTCATGAAAAGGATCTTCTTAGTAAGATCGAAACGTTGGGGAATAATACAAAATATTTGTTTATTGTTATTCGTTCTAATATACTACGCCGAGATTGCACAAGTAAAATATATCTTATGTGATGAATCATACTAACTCGGTGCCAAAGTTTTTCCAAACCATCCAGTCCATTATTCGTCAGGATACGTTGAAATAAGTATTTATTTTCAATAAACTCAATTTACTGCTGCATAATTTAAAACACCTACATGATGTAATATATTTTAGGCTATAAACGGAGTATTTGAATACTTTGACAAAATATCATTAGTCCATGTAAAATTTATTTACATGATAGAAATCGCACCTGGTATCAAGACAGGCAGTCCATCTCATGAAAACAGTCGTTAGTAATTAAACAAAAGCTTATAGTAGGTAGCTAAGATAATTATCGATTTCCATCCTATTAGAAGCAGTGCTTAGATTACGAGTTTAGCAACATTTACAACCAAAAAACGGTACAACACAATGTTACACAATTCAAAACTAATTTATAATATGTTAATGACAGCAAAGGTTAATGCCCCTGCAAGTAGCCTGAATGTTTGAATAACAAGATAGCCAATATGTATTAGGTACGCCTATCTCCTAATGTTACTTACAGATTATTTTACTTCATTAACGACTGTGATTATAGTTTTCCGTTTTAGTTTGGCATTCAGTCCTCATCTAATTTTAAGTTATTACAACAGCGAAGTTATAAACCTCGAATCTCATACTTGGCCTAATTTCGTTAAGTTCTAAATTAGAAAAATCTAAGGCTAATGCAATGAAAACTTAGTGTATGAGCATGAAATATCCCCCTGTGTAATAAAACTAGATTTTCTGAATCCCTAAAATAGAGGATGCAGTGTATTAAGGCTCCGAAAATTTGTGCATTTTGAAAAGAAACTGCATGGCGAAGTACGATAAGAACCACTTCATTAAATACAAGTGGATAAAGGTTTCTTTAACTTAACCATTTACACTTACTAAAACATGTCACCCAATGCAGCATAGATATGAGAATGACAATTGAACTCACCATACTTTAAGTGCTATATCTATACGCAAATATATGCTAAATAATAATTGAGCTAAAGTTCAAACAATGATGTAGAAACTAATTTTTCCCAAACTCTGTTTTTGACCTTTATTATGCAGTAAGTTATTTTTCTCACTAACATAGTTATTTTCAAAAACATTATCTCATCAGATTTCCAATAAAAATACACAAAATATCGAAATTCCCTAGAAAACCCAAAAAGCATGACCAAAGCGCCGGCAGAACTCGAGCATAATGCCTCATAATTGGCTTCTCCGGTTCCGCTTCTTGGTGCAAATAGATGCGCTCTTAAAGTTAATTGATATTCACATGTCTTCTATTGTCCCTTTTGGTTATCTACGTAAGCTGCGTTGCGCCTCTCGGTAACCGCTTAGTCATTACCACTTAGTAGCAGCACTTTGAACTCTCGCCCAACTAAAGGTGCATTTTTGTTTTCTACAACTAACTTGGTCTCTCACTCCAAACGATTTACAATACTTACATTCTTTTCGTTCCAACTTATTACTGTTCACTTTTCACTTATCTTCTACGTCCTTAAAAGTTTGCCTTGGCTAAATTATGAACCTTGCTATACTTGTCTCTGGTGCCATAGATATGTCATATTGCATATTGGAAGATATGGTTTTCTATCGCCCATCAGCTGGAAAAATGATTTCTCAGTTATCGTCGTTTTGATCTGGCTATATGCCAACGAAATATCTTTGTGCACCCACATCTTAAACAATAAATCCATTGACTATCTTACACCATGAATCAGCTAGTCCCAATGACATTTGAATAAACTGATACCTTTTTTGTTCCTCCATGAATCCTATTTAACTGCTGCCACTTTCTCCTTCATCGTTAACTGTCAATATCCCAATTGGAAGTCCAGAAGTGTAAAATACTTAGCATTTTGCAAGTGATTCGGTGTTTCTGTTAGAATGGAGAGAAAGACAAATTACTGATTAACTTTTTCCATGAGAGACGTGTTCTCAGTATTCGTCCTAATATAGGTCTAAGATCATGTTATTGATATTTTATTACTTCATTAATAGTCGATGTCTGAGAAGATAACTTCTCTGTAATAAACACGACAGATATTGGTCCAGTAAAATAACAATATAAACAGCTACATTTTCAGGCAGTTTTTGCACTTTCCCTTAGGAGTAAATCTTGCCTCTATAGTTTTGCCTTCTATGCCTTTCAGTAGTGTGGGGATAGTATTCCATTCACCAGAACCCATTGTCATTCATCGGTATTGGGGGCATACACCAGTAGTTTCGTAAGTTGTCACGCATCAGGTAGGAGAAATTACCAATTGAGTATTATACAGTCAATTCAGTTTCTGTTGTAGTTGGCGTCGCACAGGGTTTCAGTTCCGTTATGCTATCTAATGACGAAACGTCAACACAGAACCTTTATGTTTTTCATGAGGAGAACTCCTGAACTGTAGGGGCTGTGAATCTTTACATTGATATCCCTGTTTACCTTCTCTCAGACCTTTTCCTCAATTTTAGCACGACACGGGAATCCATGCATCGGAAAGGTAATCACTCGTCGATTCACAACCGCTGTGGGTATTTATCTCAGTTAATAACTCTACTTACTTTAATATGGGTGTAAAACTTGGGCACTGTGATAGAATTTAATTCCATATTAGATTTGTTTATTTGATCTATAATACTATATCTCTGTGTGTTATAAATCGAATAAACAAATCTAATATGGAACCCTATGTACTCAAAAAACAACTTAATAATATTGAGTGCGACTATGTGAGGTGTTTTCAGTACTTCTATCTCTGCAATTTCCATATCCGCCAGCATAAGCAGTGACACATACATTGTAGTCACCGTTCCCAATTTTTGCTTTGGACACAACACTCCCTTTTTCAGCACCAATAATTTTTCACTTTAGGTAGGTAGTGAAAATGAATGAAGAGCTAACTTTACTACATCTGATATTCACGATACAGACTGATAGCCCTGCAACCACGAACGTTTGTCTGCCTGCAGTGTGAACTATCAATACACGTGGTCTTCAGCTCCGAGAGTTCATTTTCCCAACGAAGGATAAAGCTACCTTAGTATCAACTGTGCAGACAACCTCCTGGTGATTTAACCGTAATCTAGCACATATTCCATCTCTATATATTGCTTTACTACCTCGAGTCTACTAGGGACAAAAGAGGACACTATATCTTCTGAGGAATTTTCGTTCTCTTTGAGGTTGACAGTTTCTTCACCAATCCCCAGCTTTTCTAGAAAAGTTGTTACTAATTGGCTTTGCTGCGTGAACGAAGTGTAATGGCTAGGTAATTTTAGAAGAAAGGTTAGACTCATTGCCGACACTGACGAGCCTCCATTCGGTCCTGACCCTGTATTCTGGAACTGCTGCATAGCCCTCTGTCTATCGACCGAGCTGTCAAACTCCGCTACACCCTATTACACCACAGTTTCTGATAGAGCCTTCTAATCTGCACTTTCTACTTTGTAGTATGTTGCCTTCGCCTGGCCCTACAGAAATGAACCCACAAGGACTGCCCTTTCCTTCACATTCATGACACCCACCAGCTGCGACACATCTCTGAAGTTCTCCGGAGAGCTGCTTATTTGTCTCTCCATGAACGGTGTAGGGTATGGTACATTCTTTAATTCATTGACAGCCACAAGAAGAGAACTTCAGTGGAGCAGTAGACGTTGTTTATTTTCACAGTAAGTTTACTGGATTGAATAAGTATTTAATGTAATTCGGTCTTGCACCCACGACCAATCAGATCCTAATCCACAAAAACTTAATTAAACTTTTTACACAATGATTACATTCAGTTAAACTGACTATTTGCATTATGATAAGTTCTCCTTTATTTGAATAAAGATGCAAATTTTGTATTGACCTTAGAAATAACTTGTTGAAAAGTCCGAAATTTACTTTAGTACAATAAATGTTAGTTAACATAGAACATTTCAGTTCACCATACTTTCGCCAAAAATTCAAAAACAAACTTTAAAAGTAAGTAAGTTAATTTACATCACCAAAATAAGTTCTAATCTTCAGAAGCTCAGATTTTCCAGACTCATGGGTAATTGAAAATCTCTTGAATAATTTATGCATGAAATACTGCTCTTCGAAAACGATATCGATCTTGAACGGGGATGCTCTAACTTTACCTTTCCTTAATATCTTTCAAAACCTGTAGAAACTTTGTGTGGAGCATTATTAAATAAGTTTCTCACTAACGGTCACTCATTTTTATGGAAACCATATTAGTGTCATACGGAAGACAAAATGGTAGGTATTTTTCATTCGATAACCATTAATCATTGAAGCATTACCTATAAAACGAAACTCAGACAAACATGTATCTATTTACAGCCTGGATAGACAGGAAAACAGTTGAGCATTTCATGAGTCTACTACTTGGAAATATTTTCCGTACTAGGTTCACGTGACTTACACAAACACCTTTTTTGAAACATACTGGAAGCATGAAAACACTTTACTCAATGTTCATACATTTGGATTCCAGTACCAGCATATTTTAATGACTGTGCGCTTTAGCAATATCATCATAACTAACTTTGAGTAAAGCACTAGAGTATTTCAGGAGGAATATAATTTTGCTATTTTCGTTGCGTACTTAAATGGTAAATTTCTATTATTATACAAGACACCGTTGCTGGTATGAAATATAATGGACTTTTGGAATTTTTTTACAAGTAAGAAATGAGGTTGAGCAATTCCACTCAGCATAGTAACAGGAAATTACAAGTATCATAACAACTGATACCCGATACACAAGAGGTGACTATCGTGCCCCAGTGGCCTAGTGCATAACGCCTTAGTGTTTGAAGCGATGGGTACTGGATTCGAGTCTCAGTGGAACCATATCACTCACTAGGGTGCATGTACAGCCAGCTGACCATTCGCAAATGGGACGAAATGTGCGTCCTGAATTTCCCTGCCAACCACGAAGTAGACTACAATATGATGAGAAATGACTCACTTCACCAAAGTTGCATTATGCTGAATACTCTACTCTTTTATCCTTTGAATCATAAGCAAACAAATTCTATGACTGTCCATTAAATACCATTTCGGCACTTCCTTCAAGGTTGAACGCTGATATAAGGCTCCCGCCTTTGTCGGTTGATTGAAGTCTTCACAGAAATAAATACATGTGACACTACACAATGAAATAAAAGCTTGTGTCCCAGTATCTGAAGAAGTAGTGGTATCCAGTTAACTAGCTAAAGAAATGAAATCTCTACGGTCTTACTGAGTTTTGTGCCCCCGAAATTTCAGTCATGAGTCAAATTGATCTGAATCCTAAAATCTAAGAGACTATAAGTCAAACTAATTCTCATGTGGTTTCTCAGAAAAATCATTACCCCTTTCCATTTAAACTGAAAAGATCACTCATCGATACTTGTTTGAACAGATAAGTGCTGTTTTTCATATATTAATTGATATCAAAATAAACTGGACTAATAATGCCTAACTGCAATCCCTAACAAACTCTCGATGATAACATTCATGTCTTGCTTAAGAAATGCTTTCAGTCTCACAAGGGCTTTTAATAAAAGACAATTGGTATTGATATCACAATTAGTTTACAGCGAAATAATACGACGATAAACATCAGCTGTAAACCGACCAAATCGTTTCTAAAAGTATCTCGTTTCATATCTCAGCCATCTGCTTAGAAAGCTTATCAGTGACCTGTTTTTTATCCAATAACCCTTTCAGCCTCTGACGGCTATCCAACATCGATCCTCTCTTCTATTTCTTCCCCAGACACCGAGTGAATAAGTTACTGCAAAGCCTCACAGCTGATTCACGAATCAGTTTTTCCAACTCTTGTTTCCTGTTGCGGGCAATCAAGGAATGCTAGACGAAGCAAATGGATGCAAACAAAATTATTTTTCAATGCGATATAATGAAAATACAAGAGACCACTGCTCCTTTCTTATTCTTGATCGAAGCTACTTTCTTTGCTATTCTCCCACAGCAGGCAGAAAATAACATAAGAGCATCTCAAGATAAGGATCTCAAGCACACAGAATTACAGGATCATTTATAAGGCTGTAATACGCCAACTTATTATTTAAACCTTATGTGACATTCAAGGAGTCAATTGGCTGATGCATCTTCTCTCGATAAAAGCAAAAGAAAATATGTGGACATGGAATGTCCGCACAATATTTGCACCTAGCAAGGCTGCCCAGATTGCAAATGAGATGAAAAAGTATGACATAGAAGTGTTAGGAATCTGCGAAAGCAGATGGAATGGAAGTCGACCCTCCAAACTGTCAACTGGAGAGAAGTCAATAATCTACTCCGATCACCCAGACGACAACCATGAGCACACTGAGTTTTGAAGTGGCTATCATGATGTCCCCAACAGCATCGAAGACTCTCTCTCATACAGTGGGAACCAATCTCCTCCTGCAGGATCACGATCATGACAGCAAGATTCAACTCAAAAGGAGGGAAAGTCACAATCATACAATGCTACGCTGCACTACACACCCACAAATAATGCAGACGAAGAGAAGAAGGAGGAATTCTCTCGACACAGCCCACAGCCCAGTTGGTGACATCAAAACTCATTCTGATGGGTGGGGTGACATGAATGCCAAACTGGGAGCGGACAACACAGCAAGAGAACTAACCATGGGTTGCGAAGCATTTGGTGAAGTGAGTGAGAATGGAGAACTGTTTGCAAACTTCTGCGCATTCAATGATTTGGTGATTGGAGACGAAGCAGTGTGCACAAACACAAGGATATTCAGAAAGCGATCTGGATTTGATTTCACCAGATGGACACACTGAAAATCAGATCGACTTCATCTCAATGTGAAGAAAGCAGAGACACAGTCTACTGGACACAAGATCAGATCAAGAAGGGGAGCAGATGTAGGTTCACACCACTCACTATCTAGTCCAAGGAACCTGCCTTCAAAGAAGTTGGTGATGATAGACCACAGTTCAAGTTTAACACCCAGAACAGAAACTGGACTGAAGGACGAAACTACAAGGGACACCTTCACGTTAGCTGTCAGGATAAAATGGGAGACATTAACCAACATCGCTGAAGAAACCTGTGTGGAAGAACACTGGAACTTTTTGAAAGAGACGTGGGAGGAAACCTGCATAAACGCTTTAGGAAGGAAGAGGAAAGAAGACAATGAATGGATCTTGGCGGACACATGGAAGCTGATAGACGAGGGAGAGGAAGATGGTCAAGCGGAAGACAAACCAGTGCAAGGATGAACAACGAAAAGAGGAACTGAACACAACTTATAAAACACTGTACAAAGAAATGAAGAAGAGTTCGTGGAAAGAAAAAAGACACTTCTACGAAACACCGGCAAGTGAAGCAGAACAGGCTGCTGGTAGGAGAGACCTGATAACACTGTATCAAATAACCAGGTTACTATCTGGGAAGAGATCAACATAGATGAAACCAATGAAAAATAGTAAGGGGAGCCTAGTTACCAAGGAGGGGAAACAAAGGAAACAGTGGTCTCATCACTTCGAAATACTCTTGAATCGACCACTACCACCGCCACCTGCAACTCGTTCAGAAATATCACCAGCACAGAAC
>OX104134.1:9563935-9593140 GCA_944470555.2 Heterobilharzia americana | reverse complement strand
GGTTGTAGACTTTCATCGACTCAGGGGTTGGGAAATATCTTACACATGTCTAGTCACCGTCTGCCTCGTCGCACAACCTTGGCATGCTAGACTCAAAATTAATGGAAATAACTGTTTTGTTTTAGTGTCTGGGCATTTCGAATAATACACACATGAATTAGGAATAATGAAAACGTGCAAGCCAATTAATTTTAGATAAATGAAGTGTGAAGATGAATAACCACTGATTAAAACTACATACAACGAACCAAAATTTTTGTACTCATTTCAACTCAACTTCACAACAAAACGCTACGAAAGAAAACCATGATCACATTTCGACATCTAAACAAACCTTTTGTAAAAATATTTACCTAAGAATAATCTGAATCATCAACCTGCGTAATGTAACAAAAACAACGATTTTAGTAAAAGTAATAAAAACTTGTCAACTCTCAAAATCTTCAAAAAAATTAAATTACTGAAGTATTTTCTGAAGGTATTATTTTAAAACGTTTACGCATCCCAACTGAGCTCAGGTATATAATTAACAGAAGATCTTCCGAATTTGTAGTCTGTTTCAAAATCTTAACAGTTGGTAACTAATATAATCTCTAGGTGCTATAACGACAGTCAATCTTATCACCTAACCAAGGAAAGAACAAAGAGCAGTTGTACAAGCCTGGTGATATTACAGAAAATATGCGATGAGTAAAATTGACGATGCTATTATGGCTTGAAAATTGCCAACAACTTCATGTGATGAAGTAATCACTTTAAGAAACAGAAATCCCTTCTGTTCTGAAGTCCCAAATAGTTTTTAAACCATTTCTACCAAAGCCCTGATAACCGCGGAAATGGGAATTTACGATATAGTAGCGGAGGGCATAATAAAATACGTGTTTAAATAACAATACACGAGGGATGAGCTGTAGGTATTTAGCCACATAGTTGGTGATGTGATTCGTCAAATCAAGCATTTGACTAACAAACAATGGGGCTTGTATTTAAATCCCACTGCATGCAGGAGAGGTCATGTACTTTCATAAACCCTTATACATATGCGGGCCATAGCCTGGTACCTGAACGTGTACGGAATTGAGTTGTATTTACTGACTTTTTTAGCGACAAGTCCTATTGTAACCACTCATCCTAGCGATTAGAATAATTTTGTAGTTCTTTTTCCGGTTATTTTTTCATAGTTTCAGGGGCACTGAAGTCAAAATTGATTCACAATCAAAAAGTTTTCGGATGTTGCCACGGAAATAGGAATTAAAAAGTAATGAAAGGCTTACTCCATCACCGCCATAGAAGAGATAGCTGTTTTGTGATAATCGCTTTCCTGTCAGTCTTGTGGAAGTCATAAGACCAGAGACGACGGCCACAGCAGAGCCTGGAACGATGCATAAATAATAAGATTCAGTAAACTGACTAACTTCACCATTCATCCTAACTGAAAGACAGTTATAAGGTTGAGTTACCATCCGTTTTCATGGTCAAATACCCGTAACTAAACAGCGGCGAATGCTATTCAGCTGATGTTCTTCTATATGGTAGGAGTCGACTAACAGTTAGTTAAATCAGAAAACTGCCAAATCAATATTAGTCAATTCACAGATACGTGTAAAACTTGGGCACTGTGGTAGGAAGTAATTCCATATTAGACGTTTATTTGATATAGCACGCAGTGATACAGTATTATTTAATTGATGAAATTTTGAGCATAAGTTATTACTTATAATCATATCAATGTAATCACACCACTTTCGACGTCTAACTTTCATAGTCCTATCACTTCATACTCTTTGTTTTTAGTGGAAGTAAAATTTTCCACATCTCTGGTAGAGTTGTCCCATCATTCCTATTACATATATTGGGAGTTGATTAGATGAACAAAGATTCAGTAATCAATCTCTCCTTCTCCACTTAAATTTTATTGGACTTAATTAAGTTCGGTGGTTTTATTGCACCTTGTTGTGTGTTCATGTATGCATTGCAATAGCCGAGTTCTTTTTTCTAGATTATCAATCCTGTTGGTGTCAGTTATTTTATATATGGTTAAGCTGCTGTGTACTGATAATCTAACTGACCCCGATAAGTTAGTTTGACATATTAACTTAACCTCACAGTCATTGCATGGAATTTAATAGATAAGGTTATTTTGATCAATCTTATTTTCAGTGTTCATTGTGTGGAAAACGAAACTATTCCTAAATATCTTCGCTTATGTATTCCAATAGCTACTAAGAAAATCAAAGGAGCAATAAACGTGTTAGTAGACTCTTTCTTAAAGAAGAAATCCACAGAATTATTAGGAAGTTGAGCAACATCTGGAATCAGAGTGAACAACTAAAATCTAAACTCATGAAGACAGTAAACAGCAGAGACTGAATTTCTATTTGAAACAACAGATAAAGCAAGATCAGCTACTTTCAAGAGATCCAAAAACAGTCACATCAAAAAGTTCGAGAAATCAAATAGGGAAAAGTATCCTTGGAAAATAATCACAATACAAAAGAAACATCATCAAATATCACTAGAACAGGCTTAAGCCCAGCTGAAACGAAAGCATCAGAAAAAAGACTAAACTTCAACTTGACAGTAAGTTATCTAAACCCGAAGATGTCATACCTAACATAAAAATGGCACTAAGCTTTATAGATGCTGCAGCCGCTTAATAAGCCAGAGCACAGTGTGCATTAGCACTAAAAAAACAAACGAAACTAGAGAATTCAGCTCTACATAATCTACGAAATGACCAAAAGAAATCGGCAAATCTAATAAAAATAATTCAACAGTAGCTATGGACAAATAGAATTATCTCAACAAAATTGACGAACATATGTGCGAAAAGAAATTGAGACACCTACAGACACTGTCATGAACGAAATTAGGAAATCCATGGTCCATCTGATACGCTGACTGAAGCCATCTGTAGGTGAGTGCAAATGGTTTAGTTTAATGCCGAAAGCTAGCAGAATTCATGGTACTATTAGGTTCCATAAACGAGGTTATCCCATTACACCGGTAGCTGACTTCCTCACTATCACAACATATGAATTATGAAAGTGCTTAGCATCAATATTATGTCCTATTAGGAACCATTCAAAATCTAGGCTAGCCAATTTTTACAAGTTAAAACTACGACTTAGAAGGAGACCTCAGTGTTTGCAAGAACTGGCGAGGAATCACTCTCCTGTCCACCCTAAGTAAAATATTATGCCGCATCATCCTGGACAGACTATAGGATGCACTGGATTCAAAACTACGACCGGAACAGGCTGGCTGGATTCAGGAAGTACAAATCATGTGCGGACCAAATTGCAACGCTTCGCATCATCATAGAACAGAGCATAGAATGGCAATCAGCTCTCTACCTCAACTTCATCGACTTTGAGAAGGCCTTTGACAGCGTCGACCGAGAAGTAATTTGGAAACTGCTTCAATACTACGGAGTACCGCAAACCTTTATCCGCCTCATTCAACAACTATATGAAGATGCCACATGACAAGTAATTCACAATGGGAAGCTCAGTGATGATTTTGAAGTGAAGACAGGAGCGAAACAAGGTTGCCTACTATCCCCCATGATATTCCTTATTGTGGTCGACTGGATCATGCAGCAAACAGTGGGGAGCGAGAAGGGGTGGACACGCTGGACTGCGGAAAAGAACCTGGAAGACTTGGATTTCGCCGATGACTTGTGTCTGATGTCACACAAACTTGAAGATCTACAGGCGAAAACTAACAAGTTGGCAGAGGAGGCAGAGAAGATGGGACTTCCTTTCAGGTGAATATAGAGAAGACAGAAGTGATGAAGATACCGCACCAACAACAACAACAAACTCCAGTCACCATGAACGGGAGAAACTTAAAGGAAGTAGTCTCTTTCACCTATCTATGTAGCACTGTTTCAACTACAGGCGGGACAGACGAGGATGTCAAAGTCAGAATCGGAAAAGCAAGACAGGCATTCATTAGCCTGAAACCAGTGTGGAGATCTTCTGCACTCAGCATGTGGAACAAGATACGGATTTTCAACACCAACGTCAAGTCAGTGCTTCTGTATGGCTCAGAGACTTGGCGCGTCACGAAAGGGATTTCCAATAAACTACATACATTCATCAACAACTGCTTGCGCTGGCTTGCTACTGAAGATCAGATGGCCAGAATAATGAGAATAAGCAACAAGGAACTCTGGGAACGAACCAACCAAGAACCTATCACTCAACAAATATGCGGTGGAAGGAAGTGGAGATGGATTTGGCATACACAGAGAAGGCCGACTGGAAATATTACGCGTCAGGCCCTCGAGTGGAATCCCCATGGCAAGTGACGAGTTGGACGTCCCAGCTGAGGGTGATATGGAGGAGATCGTATGAGGAGGAAATGAGAGCTTATGGACTATCGTGGAGACAGGTTGAAAAGATTTCAGAGAACAGAGTTCACTGGATGCGTGCTGCTGAAGCCCTATGTTCCACTAGGAACCCAAGGGACTAATAATAATAATAAAACCAGTAAATTGGATTATATTTGTAAGATAAACCAATGATGAAATAACAGTTTGTTCATTAGTCGTTTCAGGGACATTACGTAAATCATTTATCTTTTTATCTGAGGTTTACACCATAATCTAACTAGCAAAGGTTTTGGGCTATCGTATAATAAATAATGAAGTGAACAATTGCGAAGAGGTGTGTACAAGTTTACTGACCGTAACTCGAAGTGATAATAGCGGTCGAGTTAAATGATTAGGAGCTGAATGCCAAAGTCAGCTATAGCCTCGGGATATGCATGAGTCATTACCTAATAGTTAGCAGTGAAGAATACCGTAAAAGTCAGTTAAACAAAGAATTAAAGTCAGCCACAAAGAAAGCAGTAAATCGTTTGAGTAAATGCAAAACAACAACACAAAATACCTCTAAAAGCCTTTTGTTGTTCGTACCAACATCCAACATTATAGGCAAACAATGAAGGGGTTGCACACCTCCCAAGGCCACGTAAAGAATAGCTTTGCTTAACGGAATAGCCATCCCATTAGCACCTAAATCTCCGAATCCCAATATGCGTTCACCATCAGTCATGACCACTGCCTATAATGAATATGCATAACCTTTGGTATTCTGAAGTTACCTTGATTGTGTCAACAGGCCAATTTTTTAATAAAGCAAATATATGCCCGCGGTCCCGAATAGTTATATAAAGACCGCTAAAAACATTATAAAAACAGCAACTTACGTGGTCTTCGAAAGACAAAGCCAAAATTTAAGCACGCTGAGCCTACGGTTGGAGTATAAATGAGTGGCAAGCAATATTCCAAGTGCTTCCGAATAGTCTGGAAATTAGTTGCGTTACGTTATTGTTACTTTGTAAAACAATTTTTCATTGAGATCCTGAAGAGACATGAGCATCATGTAACGGCTAAGGTTATCATCCAATTGATAAAGGTTAGCAATAATTCGTTGCTCTTCCAAGTCTTGGTTCTGAAAACTCGGCGGCAACAATCCATGTATGCCCAGGAGTTGACGTTCGTGTAAGCCATACCAGGAGCCCTAAAAACGTTAGCTTTCATATAAAAGACAGCAAACTTTATTTGTCCGAGGATCCCGTAAAATGTCGATCCCTCGACTTTTCAGACGAGGTGCATTTCGAATCAACGAGGGCAGATAGCGATAACTCATATCCACACTATTCTTTAGGAGATATAACGTTAAGGAAGAATATGAGGCTTAGGAAAACAACCAAAACATTAACAGCGTTCAAAACCAAAGTATCTGATAGAGGAATAATAAGGGATGGAACAATCATCTAAAGTAAGTGTGTATGTGCCAATAGGTCAGTTAACAACCAGAAAATTTCAAATTAAAGAACAAAATTATTGGCAACCAGGTAGCTGCTTTTTATATTTTTAGCATCCCAAAAAAGTTTCCGTTTTATGATAAAGTCAAAATGCTAGCACTTCTCATTGCCCTAACACGTCTCACCTAATTTGTGTTCATTTCAACTAATAGCTTCTACCAAAACGTAGTGGTTCGGCTTGCCTAACAAAATAATCAAACGAACTTTATTACCTAAAAAGATTATTTCTAAGCTAGTCGTTAGACTAGAAGTAGTTACAGGCAGTCCACATAACTTATGATATAGTAGAGTTGTGCGGAGTGTGACAGTAATAAGCTGTTTTACACGGTGACCAGCATTTTATGTTTATGTTGCGCTTTCTTATTCGAAGAAGATTAGAAAAGGCCGGTCTTGAAAGCAATTCACTTCAACCGCGTTCTTTCGTTTACAGTGGTAAGTGGTTTTCTAGACCAGACGTAACAAAATGAATTCTAGACCAACTTCTCCGAAAGAAGACTGTATATGACCGGCTTCAAGCAGATGTCCGCTGGACTTAGAGGGTACGCGGAACCAATTTAATTCTTCTGCCAGATAATTCATGAAGATATCAACTTCCATGACGTGCGCAGCGAGGAAATATGAACAATCCGAACCTTTTGAGCATCTAACCTCAAGACTAGTAACACGGGCCATGGATGTGTGCCGTGTTTACGAAACTCGCATACAGGACCCAAGTGTGGTTATTCACCTGACCTCTCCCGGCCAATCTGGTGAATCCACAAAATTCACTCTTCGAGTTTCTGGAGATTCGATAGCTAGCTCTCAGAGTCTTGCAGGTGTAGGCACAGCACTAAGCACTAGGGCAAAAAACTCGCTAGTAGGCTAGATCCCACTTGATAGTCGCCACTGCGCTATCCGACTGAACGGCACAGTGAGAACTAAAAGGAACAGTGAAACTCGCCGTTGTCTCTTTGTAATCTCTGCTTACGCATGCACTGACTTTAGTTCTGAAGTGAAGGACGAGTTCTACCGTAAACTGTCTAGCTCCCTTCTGAAAGCCAAACGTTTGGACGTGGTGGTTGTTGCAGGTGATTTCAATGCATAGGTGGGTAGACCGAGTGAGGCAGAAAGGCACTTAGGTGGCACTTTCGGAATCCCAACTGAACGTAGAGATAACGGCGATCGCCTACTACAACCGTGCTCGGATAACCGCTTACTTTTTAGTTAGCACAAATTTCAGACTTAAAGAAAGACACTGTCTGACCTGGCGTCCACCGAGTTCAACTCAGCAATGGACAAAAATAGACCACATTGCTATCAGACATCGCTGGAGAGGATCAGTAGAAGACTGCCACTCCTTCTGGAGTACATTTTAAGATAGCGACCATACATTGGTCCGAGCGCGTATATCCCTGCGTCTCAATGGACGTAGGAAAAATTTGGCAACAAAACCATTACGAGTGCAGCTCGACAACGAAAACACCAAAGCCATATTCAGTGAGGAATTGGTTAGGAAGTTATCGGAACAGAAGACTATCACCTATCCAGAAGAAGCTTGGTGCCATCTTCAGTCTGCTGTAAAAGCAGCGCTGAAGACCGTAGCTGACTCCAAAATAGTGGCTAAAAAGAACCAGTAGATATCAGCAGCTTCTTCCGAACTAATGGATGAACGTGAACACATCCTTGCAGGCTCTGAATACAATAAAGAGCGAACGCAACTTAAAAGTAGACTGAGTAAAATTCTACGCAATGACCGCAATCAGTGGTGGGCAGCGAAGGCTAAAGAGATGGAAAAGGCAGCGGGGATTGGTAACAGTCGATAGTCATTTAGACTTATCAGTGAAACTGGGGGGAAAGGTCAACTGCGGTTAGTGAGATTATAGCGGAGAAGATGAGTCTGTGATTCACTCGCAGGGAAGACTACTGAAACGATGGACAGAACACCTCGAGGAACAGTTAAAATGGCCTCCAGCCACCATTGCGTTGCCCGATATCCAGTCGGATCCTGAAGGGAACATTGCATGGAAAAGCTGTAGGTAACCTGGAACGAAGAAGAGCAGCAGGACCAGACGGACTAACTTCTGAGGTATACAAGGATGGTGGTAGAGTGCTCTCAGCCAGGTTAACGGAAGTATTAACTAGTATATGGGAATCAAATACGATCCCCTCTGACTGGTCTAAGTCACCCATTGTTCCAGTGTTCAACAGAGGCGAGAAGTCCTCTTGTGATAACCACAGAGAAATCAGCCTGAAGAAGGTAGTATCAGAAATTCTAGGTTCTATAATTGTTCTACGCCTGAGTAGAGTTCGGGAACAGCAAGTCCGAGAAAACCAGGCAAACTTCAGAAACGGCCGCGGGTGCATCGACCAAATATTCACAAAGCACCAGGTTCTGGAACATAGGCACGCCTACCAACGTCCGACACTGGCTGTATTTCTCGACCTGAAGGCGACATTCGACTCCGTCGATCGAGAAGTCTCATGACAATGTCTCTCACTGAAAGGCGTGCCGAGTAAGTATATCACCTTATTGAAGGCTCTCTACTCGAAAACTTGTGGACGTGTTAGAGCCCATGGTAAAATGTCCGGGAGCTGTGCTCGTCGAGTAGTGTCCGTCAAGGCTGGCCACTCTCTCCATTTTTATTCAATTTTATCATAGATATTCTTATGAAGGTCTCCCTCTCGTCACCTGATTACACAGAGGTTGACCCAATCGCGGGAGAATTTTCGTTAGACCTAGAATACGTAGATGACATAGCCCTGTTAGGTGAAGACGCTGACAAGATGCAGAGTATTCTGGACCCTTTGAGTGTTAATTTGAGAGGCAATTTGAGAATTTTTGGGATGCATTTCTCACCACGTAAATGCAAATTAGTGCTCCAGGATTGGTCTTCAGCGGTGCCTCGGCTAACAATAGAAAGCGCAGTGGTTTAGTGTGTCGACCACTTCGCTTACCTGGGAAGTCGGATGAACCCTGGTGGCCCAGCGGACGAATACAAAAGGCCCAGATGGCTTTTGCCAAATTACGCCACCTGTGGCACCGCCGTAATATCCGACTGTGTATTAACGGTCGCGTGTACTGTACAGCAGTTTGCTCTGTTCTACTGTATGGCTGTGAAACATGACCATTGAAGGTGGAAGACGTGAGAAGGTGTCAAATGTCTGACCACCGTTTCCTCAGTAGTATAATGCAGAAGTCAGCCATAGAGTTCTACGGAGAATAGGTGAGTCATTTGACTAGGTTGTGGAGCTTCACCGACTGAGGTGGTTGGGACATGCGTTCTGTATGCCTAATTGCCGTCTGCCTCGTAGAACAATGTTGGTCGAAGTAGGCCCAGGCTGGAAAAAGGCTCAAGGTGGCCAGACCAAAACGTGGCATCAATGTATGAAGTCTTTGACTGTTGGTTTGAGCCATGTGGGGCGATGCAGACTAGCCGGTTGGGTACCGCAGGACAAGAGGAAGCAGTGGTTGGAGACTAGGTGATATGGCTCAGAAACGATGTCTGGCGCAGACGTATACACACATTATCCTCATCTTAACGCTATACCGAATCTCACCATTTCCTCATTCTTCCTTTCTCGCCTTTAGTACTTTATATTTCTTTTGACTGAATTTTCTTTTCTTCCCCTTCCACTTCACTGCCTTTTTACTTGATGTACTGATATGGGCTGTGGCAACCCGAACCGTTACATAGTAGTGCCTGGTTTGTATGGATGGATGGATCTAACCTCAACCTTTCTGGCCTATCTCTCTCGCTCTCTTTTTATCAGCTACGTGCTCTCACTAAAAAAATTAAACACCTTATATTTTTTTTACAACTTCTCACCCATTACGATTTCTCTCCATCTCAGCGCGAAACCACACTGCTAACTTCACATTGAAAATCCCAACATCAAGGTACTACGTGAAATCAGAAAGCATGCATCACTTGCCAAAAATCTGGAATATTAAGCCATAGATTTAAGTTGTATTTCTGAGATTTGAATACAAGAAAGTAAGGATGATTAGCAGACTATAGCCAAAGCAAGTCTATTTCCGACAACTCTTACGAACTGATTGATGTAAGGAGGCTCATTACGAGGAACAAAAGTAGCTAAGATATAAACCGGCGGATACTCATCGCAGTGACGACGAGCAGCGGTGGGTGAAGAAAGTACAAGAGATCAAGAAAACACTTGGACTTGATGACACTCATCAGTTCTTTGGCTTATAAACTAAACCAGCAGAGACGACGATCAGTGAGAATATTACCGAGAAGTATAGATACTTGGCAACTTTTTACGGTGCATTTTCAATAACAGTTTCACTGGTCTACAACTACACTCTAGTTTTCCAACAGACAACCTGAACTTGCATGGGACGTATAGGTGATTCCTTTAAGTCTCATTGAATTTACGAAGGTTGTTTCAGATCTAATGATGTTAGAACCTGATGGTTTTTTTAAGGACAAAGATAGAAACCCACTGAGTAGATATAACAAGTGAGCTACAAACTTGGGCATGGAGATCACAGGTAGTCTCGTCACACCCTTCTTGACCGCCGACCATTTCAGTCTATAAGAAAGGATAGAAGTTTTTATGTGGTAATAACAGGGAAATCAAATTGACTAGCACCATATTCAAGATCCTATGGTTTATAATTATCCAACACCTAAATGCGGCTGTAGAACAAACCCAACAAAAAAACAGGTCTCAGACAGCTGACTTCGAAATACAGAGATACCTAACGGGGTCTGACACTCTCCACACCTCTTTTCCCGAATACGCTATTCGATTCCCTCTACACAGAAGTGTTGTAGCAGTGTCCGCATGTTGGTAGATTAACTAATGCTACCTACTCGAACTCACACGGTTGCATTAGGGCTGGTGGAGAGGTATTATCGGAAGAAAAAACTAGTGGTATCTGCTAAAGATTCCAATATCACCACTTTCTTCTGATGATGAATACAATCCTACGTAACTACAAGTTTTCAAACTTAACGTTACTCTCCAAAAGGCATGCTACTGAATTAAGTTACACAAATAACATAATCTTGATAGGTGATGTTAACGAAATACAAATACATGACCATGCATCAAAACTCGCCTGAACCAACTATTAGCTTGAGGAAGAGGTAGAATGCATTGACTATTTCACTTATGAAATGAGCCGTTTGTTTGGACGGGTTGGTTGGTGATGAAATCTCACTTTGCTTTTCAGTAACTTATACTACATGTAGTGTCGGTGAGATATTTCGTTACACAGCTACGGACAAGTATACAGTGCAGAAGTTTGCAGTCACTTACAACCATGAGATGGTCACTGAAAGCAGATAAGTGGTTGGTTCTCTAAATTATAAGTGGCTTCATGGCATAACTCAAGAATAGTGAAATCACCGTGAATAATAAAAATATATATGCATTCAGCCATACAATGCACGTCTGTGTGGTGGGCGATGAGCCATACCTATTTTGTGAGGGCCAGTGATACTAGCTGGCTGACGAAACCTCGGTAGGTGAAGCGGGTTCGAGCCCGTGACCTGTTGGTTAACAGTTATCTTCCTAAGCCATTGAGTACTTTCTGACTGTTACCATTGTTAAAATGAAACACAAACAAAGCTAATATTGTTTAGCCTAAAATACTCTTAAACATAGTTTTACAGCTGTGAAAAATCCTTGGAATGTACATATATATATATATATATATATATATATATATATATATATATATATATATATATATATATATGCATTCTTTTGTATGTTTATGTGGTCATCCTGAGACAAAATGACGAAATAGCAACAGTTGATGTAGTCTGTTTAATATCTGTCTACTTTTTACAAGATGAATCTTCAAAAACTGAAAATCCCTGTTTATTGACGGCTTTATGGTATTTAGCTCAGAGATAAAAATTTGACGTTACAGTTCCAGTAATAATTAGTTTCAAAACACACGTAAGACTTAGTATTACACTTACTAGATTACGGAAATTATGCTGTATAGTCACAATTATTGCATATCAACCATGACGATCAATGCAAATTTTCGATAACATGCACATTCGAACAGTAAGTGAGACACACTAGTTGTGTAAGGGTTTGTGATACTACCTGGCTACCTATATCTCGGTATGCTGAATAAAGTTCGAACCCATAGTTTAGTGATTGGAAGTCAGCTGCAACATCCGCATTACACCCATCAAAGGATAATTTTGCTCCACGCCTGCTAACTACTACTGGTCAAACTTTTAAGAAGTATGTTCGCTCAATCGAAACGATAACTAAAACTAGGGATAAACTTATGGTAGTTCAGTAGGATTTAAACCCTCAGGTAGAAAACTAGAATTCAATCAACAGAAAATGAAATCGCTAGCAATCAGGAGGATTACAAGCTAATCTGCCAAAAACTGAAACGTATAATTAAAACAGTTAGTTAACTGTCAAGTACTCTAGTACAGTGAAATAGAAAACCACATTGAGTAAATTAGGGCCTCTCAGATCACAAGATACAAAAAAGAATTACAACGAAAATCCAAGTGGTAATCATTTGATATATTACGTTAAAACGAATTGTACACCATCACGAAAAGGTTATTTAATTCCTCCAGTGAATCTTCATGTAGGGGGACATTAAGGGTTTCTGGTCCCAATGGTACCAGCAGTGGAACACTTAGTGAGGCACACCAGTCAATTTAAAATCTTTGGATTTGTTCTGAAAACTTAGCTGACCACACTAGCATGACTCACTAAAACATCTGAGGGACAAATAGAGACCAAGCACGAAATGATTCTGATTGTGAATGAAACGTACTTATTTTAATTGGATTCCGAGTTACACCACAGACATACAACAAAGTGAATATAAATAAGGAAGGAGTTCAAGTAGAAAGGTTAAGTCGATCCTAAGAAGTTACCCAATTCTTATTTGGCCATTTGACCTGAAAAGTAGGAAAATCTCAATAATTGTTGAGGTAATCAATCTGCATTATTGATATGAAGAGAAGTCACTTTCTTTAGAACCAGCTTTGTCACTTGAAACTGCAACACTGTTATTATGAGCGGGTGAATATTAGGAACGTTCGCTCATATGAAAGCAAAACCTAATAATGTTGGTCAAAAATAACTCCTAAAGGAGGTGCGCTGTTTGAAAAGGAGAGTGACGTTTTACGTCCAGCTAGATTCTTGGCATTTTTTGTGTTTACACACCAAAGGCTGCTGTATTTTTGCTCTAATCGGAATATTATTCGATTAAAGTGAGACAGGAACTTTTACTGGGTGAAGTTCCGTCGTTTCTGCTACATGGTGAGCCGAAAGTCGTAGGCTTGTGGTACGGCCGGGTGCCACTTCACAGTAGCCTCTGGTATGCAGTGTAGCGAAGGTAAGAGTTGGTTCCACGATAACTGCACAAGCCTTACATCCTCAGCATATAAGAGGTACAGAAACGCAGGAAGTGACTGGCTTTGTACGCTGTGCTGCTCGGATATTCGCACTCTGGTAGAAGAGGTAAAAACACTTCTAAATACGATAACTAAGAAGCTGTCATCGAAAGTCAAAGTCAATAACTGTGACAGTGATAACGACACAGCATCTATCAACACACAGATAGCTGTGCAAAATTTTAAGGTCCCATGAAAAGCTGTAACTCGGGCGCGTAGACTACCTACTAGGTTTGCTGACAGCGACTTGGAAAAAACTACACCAAGCGGGGTGAAGCGAGTATCTTCTAGTTCTCGCATCCCCAGAGCTGGCAGACCCAGTCTGAGAACTGCTGACCGTAAGACTAGGTCTACTTCAGATGAAAGAAACAGGAGTGAAGGGCTCTCGCTGCCAACGACGGAACCATGCAGGCCGCAGGTCATACCCAGTTCGACGACCCAATCATTGACAAAAACTAAACGGAATGGGATGCAAGTCCGTTCTGAGGCTCTCAGTGCCAAGGTCACTGCACCAGCCTATAGTAAACCTTGCATACCCGACTCTGAAAAATGGCAAGTAACTAAGTCTAAACGGCATGCTAAGAAGCCAATAACGGTCACAGAACTAGCTATCATCACTCCACAGAGCGAAGACAAAGTAGAGCTCCTCAACAGGTCCGTAATCTTCCACAGATAGGAAGAAAGTAGAGACCCAGAACCACGTAAACGTTTCGAACATGACCTTGGTAAGGTACAAAGCTTGATAAACCAGCTTTTACCAGAAACATACCAGGAGTCACCCTACTCAAAATATATAGAGTAGGAAAACAGGAGTCAGTCATTACTGAAAATAAGTTTCGGCTACTTGAAGTCATGTTCACGTTAGCAGACGAGAGGGATCAGATTCTGAAGAATGCTCACAGACTTCAAGGATCCAGAGTGTTTGTTCGAAAGGATTTGGCTCTTGCTGATCGAGTCAAAAAGCAGAACTAAAATCCAGATTAGCAACTGGAGAGCAAGATCTGAATGTAGTGGGTTTTCGTGAAGTGAGGTTTCGGCAACAAATGATGCCAGATTCTATAAATAGGACGGAAACTCATTTAAGTAGTTTCGTTGTCTTGTACACAAATGCATGTAGTCTCTTAAACAGGTGGACTGAGCTTAGTAATGTGATAAGCAACGAAAGTCCTGACATCACTGCTATCTCAGAAACTTGGTTCTCTTCTTGGATCAGTGACTGTGAAACACATTTACGAGGACTCGTTCCTTATAGAAATGATAGGTTAGCACGCAAAGGTGATGGTATGATCCTCTAAATTAAGAATACCTTAACTGTAAAAGCCATAGAGACGGTTGCACATGAAAGTGGGACATGTGAAATGCTGCACTGCCAAATGAAATGCAAGAGACAAGATGTTAGCGCAATCGTAATATATCGAAGCCCTGAATGTGAGGCAGCAGACTTCCTTCGGAGTAAACTGACCCTCTGGACATTTAAATGCCGATGTCTAGCTGTAGGAGACTTCAACGCACCATCAGTTGACTGAGATAGACTAACAACAAAAGCACCACGTAATTCGTTTGACCAAAGGTTAGTAGAAACATTAATTTCCTTAGACCTCATAAAGCACATTATGACACCAACCACATATGATCATCAGCGTGCTCCATCAGTTCTAGACTCGGTATTCTTACATTCATATCATGTATGCTTCATTCGGCACCTAGCACCCCTTGGTAAAAGTGATCACGCTGTGATCATCTTGAGATTCACAGCAGACGTTTTGTACCAGATCGATGCACCAGCTAGACCCAACATGCGGAAAGCGAATATGGAGGCTACTAACCTGGCAGCCTCTCCGGAGGACTGCACAGCCAATCCAGAAGCCTCAGCTGAAGGCGCGTGGTGCTCCTTCAAGCAGTTACATGCACGAATGACCCAACCGTTCATTCTGTGGACTGTCCCAAAAGGACGGAAACACTGTCCTCCGTGGATAAACCACGAAATCCGATTCTTGCTACGACGTAAGAAAAAGTGTTCCAGTCTTGCCATACACCTCGGTACACCCGAAGTGGTGAAGCATTACAAAGAAGCTCGCAATAAATATATCGCTGCTATTCACCGGTCTCTAATATGCTTTGAAACACGTCTTGTACAGGCTGCATTGCAGCACCCGAAGGCTATTTTCCTATACGAACTATGTAAATAAGATGTATCATGGTACACCCTCCCTAACCAGTCGGACAGAAAATGACTGATTCAGGACAATGGAGAGAAAGCAGCAGCCATGGCTGCATATTTTGCTGCGGTTTTCACACAAGAGTCCTCTATGGACACTTATCCAAAAGTAGAAGCATTGACATCCAACATAATAAACTCTGTGGATGTCGATCGTAATGATGTATTTCGGACACTAAGTACTCCCGATGTAGAAAAATCAACGGGATCGGATGAACTGCACCCAAGGCCGGCCCACTGACTACTATATCCAGACTCTCTCAGTGAAGGCACACTCCCCTATGACTGGAAAGATGCCATAATAACGCCTATCCACAAGGCAGGTCCTAGACAGCTTCCATCAAACTACAGACTGACAAGTTTGACCACTACTGTAGTGAAAACCCTAGGAAGAGTAATCAAGAAAGCCATCACAGTCAACTTAGAGAGCAACATTCTATTATCTCGTTTACAGCACGGTTTTCGTAGAAATTTCTCTTGCTTGACGAACTCTCTTACAGTCAGAGAAAGTAGGGTTAAGTTTAGAGATGATAGGATACCTGTAGATGTCACTTTCACTGACTTTAGAAAGGCGCTCAACAAGACACCTCATTCCAGGTTGCTCGGGAAACTGGAACGTTTTGGAATCACTGGCAGTCTGCCCGCATGGATAAGAGACTTTCTTGTTGGTAGGAGACGAAGGGTTAGGATCAATTCCCAACTTTCCACTTGGAAGTCGGTAGAGAGTGAAGTACCGCAAGACACAGTCCTGGGACCCCTGCTGTTTCTCCCATACGTAAATGAGCTGCCAAATATCACAAAATCTATGGTTCTCTACACTGGTGAGGTAAAAATCTGGCAGGGAATTAGGAACGATGAGGATATGCGTGCACTTCGGACAGACCTGAACAGATTGTTTACTTGGTCAATGAAGTGCCTGATGCCTATCAATGTATGTGAATGTGTGAGCATGTACTTGCGGCACACTCACACACAGCAACACCTACGATATTGATTGGACTCCTTTATCGTCAGTACTGACCCACAATGGCCTAGGAGTCACAGTGAGTTATGACTTGAAAATCACGGCCCACTGTCGGTTGGTAGCAGCTCGGAGTTTTAAGACTCTCTGGGCATTACATAAAACGTTTACGAAAATAAGTGGTGACGTGTTCACCATCTTATACACATCCTTAGTTAGGTCTAGGTTGGAAAACTGTACACAGGCGGCTAACTCTTGTCTGAAAGGTGACACAGACCTTCTAAAAAGAGTTCAGAGGGCAGCCACTCGTATGATGGCTGGCCTCACCTATGAAGACCGACTTAAGAAGATGAACCTCTTCACTTTGTCCTATCGCAGACAGAGGGGAGACCTAATAACGCAATATAGGATTCTGAGAAATGGCTTCGGACCTGGTCGACCTTGTCATTTCCTTCCCACCAGGTCGGAACACCACAAAGGATATAGTAGGAGACTACAAAAGCAAGGAACGAACATAGTCTTTTCAGAGTACTGGTTCCCACGTCGAGCAATCAACGCCTGGAACCGACTCCCAAATGAAGTAGGGTCCGCATCATCATTGTTTCGATCAAAAGGGATTGGACAAGCACAGAAATCCACTGGGAAGGGATTCATATGGGCTCCCAGCCTCCTATCCTCAAACAACAAATTTGAAGAAACGAATACAGTATCAACTAACATCGTCCATTAACAGGATGTGGCTGATAGGACCAGAAAAAGAAAAAATTTTAATGGACTTGCATTAAGCTGCTATAAGTCTTCGAAATTATTGTGAATTTCTATTACATCAGCTATTTTATAATATGACCATGAATATCTTCAAAGTGAGCCAGAATTACTTAACACAATCTTGCAGTGATATTTGACACTGACTAGTATATTTGCAACTCCACTGAAACAAAACTATGAAAGTATGATGATGATATCATCATCATCATATATGGTTATATTTAATTGTTAGAATTTGTTCCCGACGTAAGGATAAAAATGCAGTATTAGCTAGTTGTGCGGAATTATTGCAGTTGCAAAGTGCGGTAACATTGTTTTGGGCCAGCACTACTCAAACTAATTCGAACTCAGCATTTAAACAGGGCTACTGCTCACCACAAATTACTTCTAGATAATCTAGGACATTGATTGAAATCCTAGAAAAACACTTGCAGCAAGAAATCCTGCTTGTTTTTCTTAAAAGTTTTTTTCTCAGAAGCACTATCGCACTGGCGTCCCACTGTTCTAACTGAGGAACTATAAGTAAGGGTGCGAAAAGTAACTCACGACACACTTCACATGCATCTTTGGAATGTAAATATTACATGCTGGTGGTCTTCATCTTGAGATAAGTCCACCTCAGGTACGCATCCTGGAACATATTTACGTCCCTGCTAGCATCAAGAACCCTTTTTCCTGCTTATTTAGTTTGCATGATAACGTTCATTTTCTTCCGATTTTTTGTTCAATATTTTAAGTATGGCAGGTTGTAATAATTAAAGGACAGACCATTTTCACATGCGATTGACATCATATATATTAGTTAACTACAAAGCATAAAATCTAGATATAAAAAATATGCTCTGAAATACCGATTTACAAAGTAGGACCCGTCGAAGCGTAGCAGCGAAAGCTTGTAGATCAATTGAAAATGCCGCTTGTGGCTTACTTGCTTAGAGATTAAAACTGATACCAGCTAAATAAAAATATTCTCTCTCTTTATGTGACTTGCCTTGACTACTACACTCAAAGGCAGACGATTAGTAGATTTTACAAAAAAATTACTCCACGGAATATATTTTATCCAATTTCTCGGATTTCGCTCTTTTTAAACCACTCGAATACCAAGAAAATCGTAAAATATACAGTAAGGCAATCCTAAATTATATTTAACCTGCTGTTAGACTATTTACCAACAAAACTTCAATAAAATATTGCAGTAGACGGCCGTTAGCCTCGGGACGCAAACCAGTATATCGTATAGCTATTACAGGAAAACCTATCTGGAACACCTAATTTTCTCGCTGGATGAATAAACTCCTACCACCAAACTTGTGTGTTTCTATCCAACCAGTGTGCTACAACATACAAATTAGATGGTGATATAAAAACTACTCGTTGTTGAGCGTTACTGCCTAATATACTGTTATTAATGACATTATTTAACCACCGTGATTTCTTAATTTGAAAAAACCTTTACATGGAGCAAGTATGTTCAGATTTCGTCACGAGAGTTCTGAAACGCACTCAGCTGTTGCTTGTAATAAAGTGACCATAGTCGTTATCATTATTATCAAACAAATTCGTGCAACGTTAACAAGCAGTATCGTGTGATATCCAATATCTTTAAGGTAAATATTGCCATCTGACAGTTTTGAACTCTTATGTCTAGGTTCCGGAATCGAGTTCCTTCTTGGTTTCACTCTTCCGCGGGATGTGGAAGTAGCTTCTGCTTTCCTACGTCTGACTATCATCGATGTTATTGTCTGTAGGTTGTTTTCTTTTATAATTCAACGGAAAATTATTCTTCGAAATCAACATTCTAGGGTTGGGTGGGATCCACTATTGATCCTGACCTCCGTAGTCTTGGCGGACTTGCTAAGCTGGGGGCACATGGTCAGGCATCCATGCCATCTGACAAGTTATGTTGCGCTGCATTGCATGCAAGCAAACTCCAGTCAGTTAGTCGGAAAAGTTCGGAATTTTGGCACAGTTTATCAAAGATGCCACTCAGTGTTGTATTTTTTCATGATTTTGTACGAGCAACTACCCTTTGGCCTCTTTGTCTATCTAGTTTGTGCAAGATCTTTTCCTGAGGTAGTTTGTGTATCGGATGGATGGGCAGAGTATGGTGCCGCTGCAAAGGTCGACGGCTTTTATACAACTTCTCTCTGCATAGCACACCAACTTTGTGAGGGTGAGCATAAATTAGGCAACAAGCACACAAAAAGAGGTAATTTTATGATATAGAAAATGGAAAAAAGACGAGATATGTGCATTGCAACAAGGGTCAAAACTCAGGGAAATCTTTCTGGCTTCGGGCGTCACAGCCTGTTGAGGATTGGTAGCGTAGCGTCGCACATCTCTACAGAATCAACGGCCCGTGGTTCGACGACATTCAACATTGATGCTGACCCACTTAGTTTAACTGGACACGCCAAGCTGAAGACACCCGGTCAATTATCCTCGCCATTTGGCGCCCTTTCGTGTTACGTTGCGCTGCTCACAATCAACCCTCTAGCCAGTTAGTTAGAACGCATCGGTATCTCGGCCCGACCTCGTGAATATACTGCTCCATCAGACCACGCTATTGTGTTCTTTCTTGGTCTCGTATTCGTGGATACATAGCAAGTCCGAATACTTAGTGATTGGCCGCCGTGTCTGCCGAGTTCGCACCATGACAATTCTTTAGTGTAATAACCCGTTTCCTGGATTCTTCACCTGGTAAACAATCGCATAGTCGGTCATCAGTCCCTCTGGTTTCCTATGGCAGCTAAGGCCGAATATATCTAAAGCTGTTGAAGTACTCAGATGAGGATTCACCTCATGACCATGTGCGAGGTTTCTGGGCCTTTCTCTGCACCTTCTGGATAAGGCGTGACTTTTGCAGGGCAGTGGAAGTGTGACTGTGTTGATGCAGTCAAGATGATGTCTGTTGGTTTCGAAGACTACAAGGTCGAGTTCGGAGTGAGGGCTCCAGGTTCCCTTTGGATGAAAACGTTGTATGACCAATGTTTTTGTTGGACTTAACGAATGATTCAGTAGTTAAAGCCTAACGTTGTGCTTTTTGGAAGTGTGCCACACAGGTTAACCGCTGCAACTCTTTTTACACTCCATACCAAGTTACCGTTTCACACAAAAGTCGAGGCATGTATCTTTTAGCAAGTAAATCCTGTTTGGATGTGGCCACATAGGTTACAGTTAGTGGTGCCGGCTTCAGGGAACTGAAGACGGATACTTCGCCTCTCCAGTGTCTCTTGCCGTCAGAAAATTTCTTCGTCAAAAGTCATCCTTAGGGTTGTTTTTGTTCAGAACCCCCTTGTGTTGCCCTCCGAATTTTGATATCGGCAGGTTACGGAATGGAGTTGGAATGAATCACAAGCAAACTGTTTATGAAAGGCGGTAGAAAGAGTGAATCATGAAGCCACTCCCCGAGATACTCAAGAGGCAGAAACCACCTTGACAGACAGTGTTCTACTGAACTCGATATTGAGTTTTCTGCCTCTCAGGTATAACCTGAACCAAGATTCCCGTAGCTCAACGAATCTCATCTTGATTTTTTTGTTGGTGGAGTATGAATGGATCCAGTAGTTGCTCCCAGGCGAACGTTCACCGGTCACAGAAATGTATTTACATTGTTGCTCATCAGCTACATCCCCTATCTAGGGGAATATCTGCCTTTAGAACGATGATCCTAATCACCAAACTCACGATACTACCTGTAATTGAATCATGTTGTCAATCAAGCATCCTAGATGCAAACTTATCTGTGGATGGATACACTGTCTACCTCACTAATCGAGACCACAAACGTGGTGGTGGCCGTCTCATATATATTTGTGACCAAATTACGGAGAATAAGGCTGGACACAATGTATTAAATGCAGTGTCTGACTCACTGGGTGTCACTTTACATGGTGACGAATGCTAAATGCTCATAGGTTGCGTGTGTCGGGCACCGTGCTCACCAGAGGAAATGGACGCACTTCTAGCAAAATCACTTGTGAATGCTTCCCCATATAATGTGGATTTTAAACTGATTGCTGGCGACTTCAGCCTTCCCGAAATTAACTGGATAGCTGGGTGTGGTCCATGGCTTGTCAGCGAGATACCTGCCGTGATAGACTTCTGTGACTGGAAGGAATATGTCCACGCACCTACTCGAGGCGAAAACATGTTGAAATTGGTACTTCTCTACGAATCCACCCCAGAAAGTAATTCTGCTAGTGGCGAATTTTCAAACAGAAATCATAGAATGGTATTCTGTTGTGCACTTATCCTAACACTAAATGAGGGTAGTAAGCAAGACTTGCAGATAATTGAGTGTTTCAGCTATAAAGATGAGGACCGAAAACCGCTCACAGAGGTTTTTCAGGAATTGCCCTGGTGTGAACTTGACAGACGCAAAGGCCAATCACTGATCATTCGAACTTGTTATATACCCTCGAATACGAGACCAAGGAAGAACACAATAGCGTGGTCTGATGGAATAGTATATTTGGGTGGTTGTGCCAAGACACCGATGCGTCCCAACTAACTGGCTAGAGAGTCGAATACGAGCAGCGCAACGTAACATGACAGTGTGCCAAATGGCGAGGATGATTGACTGGGTGTCTTCAGCTTGTCTAGTCCAGTTAAACTAAGCGGGTCAGCATCAATGTTGAATGTCGTCGAACCCTAGGCTATTGATTTTGAGGAAGTGTGTGATGCCACAGGCTCTAGGTTTCTCTCCTTGAGGGGACCACTTCGCCACTGATGTGCTAACAGCCACGGTGTAACTGTTCTGCAAGAATTTTAAGTCTTATTTGGATGCTGTCGCTCTTTTGAGTTCAGTGAGGTCGGATCGCCACTCGTAATACATTCCATCCATTTACCGCCGAAAGCTTGAGCGACTGTCGAATCCGTACTACTCTATTAAGGTTTGTACTCACCACGTAATCCATGATACCCTAGGATCAGCCAAAAGCCTACGTGCACACGAAGGTTGAAATGTGGAGTTAGAAGCCTCAAAACCAGCTCTAAAGTATGTAGTCTAACGTTGCTTCTGAATAAACGCCCCCAAACCACAGGGGATATGCGGCACTTGCTGCATAATGAAGTAGTCTACGACAAACCATTTATGATTTCTGAACCATTTAGTGGCTGATTTGGTAATTAAAGCTGTGAAAAAGCCAGTTACAGGCAGTCAGAGTTGGCTCCGTCTTATCTTAACGATTAACTTCTCTGAGTAGGTTGTCTCAGGTTTCATTCATGGCCCCTGTATTTACGAACGGCTTCCTCTCGAGCCCAAATTATCATTACCTGTTGTACGCTATCTCGACAGTCGGAGGGAGATACAGGAATGATGAGTATCTAAATCCTACAGGTGGACTTTTTTAATGTCATGAAAAGGACGGGTGAAAACTTGTTCCCCGTAGCTAGGGGAGGCACGGGATGGTGACCGTGGACAGGTGCATCAACGCGATTTCAGTTCCCTCTTCCGAGGGAAGTAAATTTCTCTCACTCAAACAACAAGAATGTCCCATGGGTCATCTGTGTAAGGTGCACCTGAAGCTTCATTCCACTGTCGCCTTGCAGTCCTTTTAGCTGCAAGATCACTGTTTCGGAGTCCTGTGGGTCAGACCTGAGATATTTCTTACTACAGTGTCATGGTTGTGTTCTCCCTCATTTACAGAAAAAATTGCCAGTTATTTGTCGGTGCTCCGAGCATGGCAGTGCCACACTAGGTGATTGGGCTACGGTAAAAAACAACCTGGGAGGTTTATGTTCCCTCAAGCCGTACGCGCCACCATACGGGGGGATCATTGAAGAAACATGTATTTAATTAGATTAAATGTAGTAGTAATGAATGGGGGAAAGTTTAATCAATTTATCCGGCTTGTAAGACTGAACTGGGGACTTGGAGTACGTGCGTGGTAATCAGTGCAATGGAGCGCAAAATGGCGTCCAAACCTGCCCGGACGCATGCTCGTTAAAACAAAAATTAAAACGCTCTAAGCATCCGGAGGCAAGCTAGAGATTTATTTAGTTAATTTAATTTAAACTATTTATTTTAGCCCTAGTTATATTTTGATGCCAGGAAGATGCAATACAGGTTATTCCCCTCCTAGAAGGTTGTTGGGATACCGGCAACCTTCGATCCTAGGAGGTGACTGCGAGGCGGACACGCAACACCTTTCCATATTGGTGATGGAGTAGATGACGTGTGGTTCTCCGAAGCTGGTGAGCTATGCACACCTACTAGGTTAGAGAACTTTGTGTCTAGACGCAATCCTTCTCGCAGTGGTGGAAGGTGACCCAAAGCCTCCGTCTACTTTTCCCTATTGCTTCTTGATCTACCGGGGAGTGTACAGGGGGAAATTGGTACAAAGAGAACCGAAGAATGATCCAAGTAGCATCGTCAGCGGCTAACTGTATCCAATTTTCGACGCATTTTCTAGGTTCTGCAAGAAGAAAGAAATAGGACATTAGAGTGCTGAGGAAAGAAAAACCAAATAATTCGAAGTTGGGGGAGTACAGAAAAAAAATACCCACCAAAAAAATTTTTGAAATTTAAATTGTATTTTTGGTTTTTTTAAAAAAGCTTTGTTTTCAAAGAAGTGAACGAACCTTGTGAACACTTTAGATATGAAAAGGCATTGATAGTGTAGGCCACGATAAAATAGTTGAAACTCCGAGTTTACCAAGTGCTAAGTTGCGCTGGGGCTAATTAACGAAAATGGCGTATCGCTTGGGCCAATGTACACACCTCCCAGCACGTGTAGAGGTACTGGATCAGTTCTACTAGACGTGGCTCTTTTAGAAGATTCAGGATACGCGCGACTAGACGAGTCTGTTTGGGAGTCTGGCGGCAAGGGTTTTTCTAGTTGTGTCGGTGTAGAGGAAGGTGGGTCGTCCTCTATATAAGCTGCCTTCAAACGATCGACACTTATAGAATCCTGCCGTCCAGATCTGTCAATGACGAAAAACTTTTCTTTCTTACTGAGAACCTTGAAAGGTCCGTCGTATGGTGGCTGTAAGGGTTACGTACACCGTCACAACGCACAAAGACGTGAGTGCAATCTTGGAGTCTTTTATCCAACTGCACCCGTCTACACTGTATCCGTGTGGATGGGGTTGGAGGCGACGCATGTGTAACTTAAGAGTTTGCGCATAGCCATGGATATCGGTAGGAGTTGGGTCACTACAATCTGAAGCGACCATTTCACCCGGCAAACGTAAGTTACTACCGTAAACTAACTCAGCAGGTGTACACTGTATATCCGTCTTGAGTGTAGAACGAATGCTGAGAAGAACCAACGGCAGAGACTCAGTCCATTTCATATTGTCGACTGCCATTAGTGCGCTCTTAAGGTGTCGGTGGAATCGCTCCACCAAACCATTGGAAGCTGGATGATATGCGGTAGTGCGGATGCGTTTGCATCCCAACAGATTCATCAGCTTCTGGAAGGTAGCGGATTCGAACTGTTGGCCTCTGTCGGTTGTCACGGTGGAAGGGCATCCAAACTGTGAAACCCATCCTTCGACGAGACCCGACTTACTGTTTCGGCAGTAATGTTAGACAGTGGGATGGCTAACGGCCAGCGAGTAAACCTATCGACACATGTCAGTAGGTAACTATATCCATTGGAGGGTGGAAGTGGGCCGACAATGTCTAAGTGGACATGAGCGAATCGTGAGTCCGGTTTGGCGAAAGTTCCAAGTGGTGGGATGTTGTGACGATTCACCTTGGAACGTTGGCACTGAATACATGACCGTGTCCAGTTTCGAACATCACGGTTAATACCAGGCCAAACAAACCTAGCAGATATGAGTTTGTCAGTGGCACGGATGCCAGGATGTGAAAGATTGTGCAAAGCATCAAAAACATGCTTACGCAAGGGTAAAGGAACAACCGGTCTGGGTGTGCCTGTGGAGGTGTCGCACAATATTGACACTTCACTGTTCAGGAGCGGTAAACGCTGTATCTTCAGAGAGGTGAGTGTTGAAGTTTTTCAATCTCCTCGTCTGAATCCTGAAGTTCGGCAATCTTCCGTAAGTCGACTGCTCGAGGCAAAGTAGTGGTGCAAACGCGAGACAGTGCGTCCGCGACAGGGTTATTCACACCAGAAATATGACGGATGTCCGACGTGAATTGCGAAATATAATCTAGGTGACGTAATTCACGCGGTGAATATCTGTCAGTAGTGGTGTGTAAGGCATACGTCAGAGGTTTATGGTCGGTAAAGATGATGAAGTCACGACCTTCCACAAAATGACGAAAATGTTTCACTGAGGCATATATGGCGAGCAGTTCCCTGCCAAAGTGCTGTACCGCATTTCGCAGGTGGATAACTTCCGGGAGAAGAATGCAACTGGGATCCAAGTGTGATCCGAAAGTTGTTGCAACACAGCTCCAATGGCCGTGTTAGAGGCGTCAACCGCAATGCTAAGAGGTAGGTTTACGTCTTGATGCACCAGCATCGTGGCGTCTGCTATTGCGGTTTTGATCTTGCGAAATGCTTCTAGTGCCTCAGGAGTCAAGCTGAAAGTTTTACATTACTTTTCAGCAGGTCGGTCAGTGCAGTCAAAATGTGCGCACATTGGGGAACGAAGCGACGATAATAGCTCACCATACCCAGAAACACACGCAGAGCTTTAAGTGACCTGGGACTGGGAAGTCTTGGATCGCCTGTACCTTTTCAGGTAGTGGGCGAATGCCTTGCTCGTCGATAACGTGTCCCAAAAATTTTAGTGAACGAACGCCAATCTGGCATTTGGCCAGGTTGACTGTCATCGAATGCTCTGACAGTCTGGCGAAAACCTGTTTCAAGTGGTTAAAATGGGTGTCTTCGTCAGGACTAGCGATTAGTATATCGTCTAGGTAGGCATAGGCGAAGTCGAGTCCACGTAAAACATCGTGAATAAAACGTTGGAAGGTTTGTGCTGCATTGCGAAGACCAAAAGGCATACGGAGGAACTCAAAAAGACCAAACGGTGTAATGACGGCTGTCTTGGGAACATCATCAGGATGAACCGGGATCTGATGATATGCACGCGTCAAGTCAAGCTTACTGAAGATAACCGAGCCTTTTAAAGATGCAGTCAAGTCGTGATGTGAGGGACTGGGTAACGATCTGGAATCGTTTTAGCGTTGAGCCTTCGGTAGTCACCACAAGGCCTCCAGTCCATGCCATTGTTCTTGGGTACCACATGCAAGGGTGAAGACCATGGACTGTTGGATGGTCTGATTATTCCCATTTCAAGCATGTGTTCGAACTCGGCTTTTACAGCACGCAGTTTCTCCGGGGATAATCGCCGTGGTTTCGCAAACACTGGCGGGCCAGTCGTCGTTATGTGATGAGAAACGTTCGAAGTCACACAAGGGACACAACGACTTGGCTTAAAGACATCCGGAAAGGACTGAATGATAGACGCGTAGGGACTAGAAGCGTCCGTCGTGCAGTACACGGGACTGAGGGGCGGCGTCTTTGTGACTATACCGGAAACAGAGAGTGTTGTGGTAGAATCTATCAACTTATGCTTGCCAGCATCTACCAGCAGCTGATAGTGCTGCAAGAGATCCATACCAATAATGCCGGTGGTCACATCCGCCACTATGAAAACCCAACGAAAGGGACGACGCAATCCAAGGTTGAGGCGAGGAATCTCCGACCATAGGTTGTGATGGGCGAACCGTTGGCGGCACGAAGTTGCAGAGACATTGGCCGCAGACGCTCTTCCTTCGTAGGTGGGATGACGCTAGCTTCTGCCCCAGTGTCAACTAGGAAGCGTATCCCAGAATGTCGATCAGTGACGAAGAAGAGGCGACATGGAAGTGGCTCGCCAGCGACGTTAGTCGCCGTCACGTGCTGGCTCACACGTTTCCCGCCTGGTTAGCCTCGAAGGTGCAAGGTCGAGTGCACCTTTTGGCATTGGCACCATAACGTTTATGGTACCAGCACAACCTGGGTTGGGATTGTCGCGATTTGGAACGTCTGCTACGGTACGGGAGGCAGACCTGTTGCGCGAGCGAGACGTGCGACCGTTGGAAGAACTACCAGACCGCATTTCGTTCCTGATGCTGCACAACTCTCATACAATTTCGAGATGTGAGCTATAACATCGAAACTTGTTGGCTCACAGCCGAGGGAGGATGTGGGTTTTGGACGAATCCGTGGCAGTAGACAGTGCAGCTGAGATACTAGTGTTGGGTTTCGTAGCATCCACAGCTCTGTCAGCCGCTTCCGCCAGCTCTATTAAGGGACACTTATGGAAGGGTGCGAGGATCCCTTGAACCGACTGTGGTAACCTCTGTAACCACAGTTGCTTGAGAAATGCTTCATCAATGTTGAAGTCAGCAATCAGCTGCTTCATCTGACGAAGCAGTTGCGTCGGCTTGCGATCACCCAGATGCACATCCCTGAAAAGTTCTTGCACTTTCTGCTGGTCAGTAAGTGCAACACGTTTGATGAGGGCGGTTTTGAGGCGATCGTAAAGATTCGGTGCTGGGTCATCTAGCACATCTGAGACGTCTTCGATCACATTTTCCGGTAAGCTGACGATGACTAAGTTGGACTTAGTTTCTTGTGATTGAATGTGTCTCAAGGCAAACTGAGCTTCCACATGGGAGAACCATGCAGATGGTCTGTGGGCCCAGAAGGTGGGAAGCTGGAGGGTTACGGCCATCTGCGCAGTCGAGTCGTTATCCGCCATTGATCAGGGAATTAACGAGGCACGATGATGGTAATAAAAAAATTACCAATGAGGAGTACAGTAAAAAAAAGCAAGACCGTGCCAAAACGAGAAAATAGGCCAGTAAATCAACGCAAGAAAACAAAGGTACTAGACAAAGTAAGAAGTGATGCTTCATTTAATTTAAATTATTTATTTTAGCCCTAGTTATATTTTGATGCCAGGAAGGTGCACTACATGATCACGACGCATAATATCGCCCATAATCGGCTACATCTTAAACGAACGTCCTCAAGCCCCAATGAGAAACATTACAAAAGAGTTCATTCATTCTGAGTACAAAATGAAAGAAAATGCTCAGCGACCAGCGCTAACTCATTTGCAGTTGAATTGTGTAGTCTGTAGGCTCCCCTCCTAAAGTTGTCACAGCCCCCTTGATGCTTTTAAAAAGGGGTTCGAAGCCTACATAGAGTCCTTCAGTACGGACGGACTGTGCACAAAAGGCCACGGGGAATACAAGCATAATTAACGTCAAGCTAATTATTTATTTTTGAACTTATTTTCTCTATCTTTTATGGTTTCCTTAATCCTGAAAATGACTGACCATCCCAAACACAGTACGCATTCCATCAGGACAGACGTAGAACCTAAGAAACCGTAGTTTGCTATTTCCTAAACACTAATCTTGAAGTTCGAACCCAGAGTTCTTTTGATCATTACTTTATAGCATACCCGCCCACTCGTACAATAGCAGACAATTTCTCGACCTAATCATATGGTTCCACTATGAAACTTTTATTCACTTTACATGAAAAGTGCTGGCGAATATAGTACCAATTACTTTATCATAAATTATAGCAAGTAACCAAGAAATATCTGATAGTGTTGTTTATCTTTTTGTTGCTGTAACTGCGAGTTTGGCGAGGATTTAAATTTTTCGAAATGAAGTAACATGCGGAAGGTCGTTTGTGCGGTTCTGGTAGTCACTGCACTCAAATAGCAAGACGCCGTACTATTTTCGAGATGTTAAAGAATCTCATATCGTGTTTTGTGTCGATACATCTGGTAGTGTTTTCAGAGTGTGGGGCCAGATTTGTGCGCATATAATTGAACATTTGTGCAAAGTTGCCATAAATGATAAGAGTTCATCTTTTAATGTAATAACTTTTGATGACTACGTAAGTGCATTGAATTAATGTGATCTCAGAAGGTTAAGCGCTTTCGCACGAAGCTAGTTCAGGCCACTTATAAAAACATCCAGGAACTTAATAGTTGGCTGAAAAACGTATCTTTTGGGACCAGTAGTTATGTGTTTCCCGCCCTACTGGCATCATATTCATATGTCAAGGCTGAGTGTGTACTACTGGTCACGG
>OX104134.1:9540870-9563435 GCA_944470555.2 Heterobilharzia americana | reverse complement strand
TAACTTCACTGAGTCAACGAAGTTTCAAGAAGAAATCAGTGTAGACGAATAAGATATTAAATTATCACTGGTAATTAAACTAACTGACTTACTAACTTCTTCACACAGGTAAGAAGGACAATCATAAACTGATACTACAAACATAAAAGTATATCTTACATAAACTAACCATCAATCACTTGCAACTAAGCAGCTGTCTGCAACCTCGTAAGTCCAATATAACTGATACGTTTACAACAGGTCTAGTAGTAATAAATGCTACTAAAATTGGAATGGAATTTTATGTCACTAAGCTACTGCAAAGAACCGTTTGACGCTCACCGATTATAAGTACCTATAAAAACCATAGCATACTTCCGTTTGTGTTTGTTGTCTGTTTTACTGCCCCATAACCCTATTTTAAATTCACTGTAAAAATATTCTCCAAGCACATTAACACTACAAAGTAGATTGGAACCTTCAACAACGGTGAGTTAAACTTTACACTACTATAAATCCATAAACATACAACAATAGCAGAATGCAGTAGAGACTGATTTCTAAGAGACTAAAACCAGTAAATTAACCTCGCCTGGTTAACTAGTTCACTAGTTACTAGCCGGTCCTAAGCCCAAGTAAAGAGCGAAGGTTGGGCATAGGGCTAGCGACCCTACGCCGTAAAACAAATCCATCCTCTACAGAAACTTCAAAGCACAAAAAAAATATAAAACATAAAAACAAAATTATTCCTCGCTGAAATCGGAGAGGCGAAATGACGCCGATTGGTGAAAGCCTTCGGGAAGCCAATTGGCTGATGTATCTTCTCTCCCTCACTGAAAGCGAAAGTAAACGTGGAGACATGGAATGTCCGCACCATGTTTGAACCCAGCAAGGCAGCTCAGATTGCAAACGAGATGAGAAGGTATCACATTGAAGTGCTTGGGATTTGCGAAAGCAGATGGAATGGGAGTGGACTCTCCAAACTGTTAACTGGAGAGTCGATAATGTACTCCGATATTGTCACCCAGACGACAATCATGAGCACACTGAGTTTTGGAGTGGCAATCATGATGTCCCCAACAGCATCGAAGACTCTCATGCAGTGGGAACCAATCTCCTCCAACATCAGGATCATAACAGCAAGGTTCAACTCAAAAGGAAGGAAGGTCACAATGATACAATGCTACACCAGGCACCTAGAAATAATGCAGATGAAGAGAAGAAGGAGGAATTGTACAGACAACTGCAATCAACACTGGACGAGACCCCACCCCAGTTGGCGACATCAAAACCCATTCTGATGGGTGGGGTGACATGAATGCCAAACTGGGAGTGGACAACACAGGAAGAGAACTAACCATGGGCCGAGAAGCGCTCGGTGAGGTGATGAACGAGAATGGAGAATTGTTTGCAGAATTCTGCGCATTCAACGAGTTGGTGATTGGAGGCAGTGTGTTCAAGCACAAGGATATCCACAAAGCGAGCAACATGGATTTCACCAGATGGATACACTACACTAAAAATCAGATGGACTTCATCTCAATTTCAAGAAAGTGGAGATGCAGTCTATTGGACACAAGATTAGATGAATAAGGGGAGCAGATGTAGGTTCAAATCATTATCTAGTGCAAGGAACCTTCAAAATCAAGTTGAAAACCTTCAAGGAGGTGTTGGTGATAGACGACCACAGTTAAAGTTCAACACCCAGAACAGAAAGTGAAGGACGAAACTACAAAGAAAATCTTCACGTCAGTCAGCCATCAGAACAAAATGGGAGACATTGAGCAACATGCCTGAAGAAACCTGTGTGGAAGAACACTGGAAGTCTTTGAAAGAGATGTGGAAAGAAATCTGCATAACCGTATTACGAAGGGAGAAGAAAGAACATAGGGAATGGATCTCGATGGATAGATGGAAGCTGACAGAGGAGAGGAGGATGGTGATGCAGAAGATAAACCAGTGCAAGGATGCTCAAAGAGAGGAGGAACTGAGTACGATGTATAAAATACTACACTGGACAAAGAAGTGAAGAAGAGTGCGCGCAAAGACAAAACACACTTGTACGACACACTACCAAGTGAAGCAGAACAGGCTGCAGGTAGCGGAGACAGAGACCTGACAACATTGTATCAAATAACCAGGTTACTATCTGGGAAGAGATCAACGCAGATGAAACCAATAAAAGATGATGAAGGAAATCTAATTACCAAAGAAGATAAACAAAGGAAACGATGGGCCGATCACTTCAAAAAGCTCTTGAATCGACCACCACCACCTGCAACTCGTCCAGAAATACCACAAGCAGTCCAGCCACAGAACTACAAGTGAACACAAATCCTTCAACGAAGTCGAAGTCCTGAACGCCATAAAGCTACTGAAATGCGGAAAAGCAGCAGGACCAGATAGAATCCCACCAGAAGCACTGACAAGAGACTCAGGGACAACAACAGATATGCTCACAACACTACTGCAGGAGGTCTGGAAGGAAGGAACGGTACCTGACGATTAATTGGAAGAAGGGTTACCTTGTCAAACTCCCGAAGAAGGGTGGCCTAAGTCTTTGCAAGAACTGGCGAGGAATCACGCTCCACACCTGTCCACACCAAGCAAAATATTAGGCCACATCAACCTGCACAGACTATAGGATGCACTGGATTAGAAACTACGATAGGGACAGACAGGCTGGATTCAGGAAGTACAAATCATGTGCGGACCAAATTGCAACGCTTCGCATCATCATAGAACAGAGAATAGAATGGCAGTCAACTCTCTACCTCAACTTCATCGACTTTGAAAAGTCCTTTGACAGCGTCAACCGGGAAATAATTTGGCAGTTTCTGCAACATTACGGAATACCACAAACCTTTATCAACCTCATTCAACAACTATATGAAGAGGCCATATGCCAAGTAATTCACAATGGGAAGCTCAGTGATGCATTTGAAGTGAAGACAGAAGTAAAACAAGGCTGTCTACTATCACCCATGATATTCCTGATTGTGGTCGACTGGATCATGCAACAAACAGTGAGGAGCGAGAAGAGGGGGATACGCTGGACCGGGGACAAACCCGATAAGAGGATTTGGATTTCGCCGATGATTTATGTTTAATGTCACACAAACTTGAAGATGTACAGGCGAAAACTAACAAGTTGGCAGAAGAGGTGAGGCAGCGAAGATGGCACTTCAAGTGAGTGTGGAGAAGACAGAGGTGATGAAGATACCCAACCAACAACAGCATCAGCAACAAGCACCCTTCACCATTAACGGGAGAAACCTAAAGGAAGTTGTCTCTTTCACCTACCTTCCTTGGCAGCATCGTTTCAACTATAGGCGGCACAGACGATGACGTCAAAACCAAGACAGGCTTTCATTATTCTGAAATCAGTGTGGAGATCTAATGCACTGCACTGCAGTCAGCATAAAGCGTGAACAAGATCCAGAGTTTCAACACCAATGTCAAGTCAGTGCTGCTATATGGTCCAGAGACTTGGCGCGTTACGAATGGGATTTCCAACAAACTACAGATATTCATCAACAGCTGCCTACTCTGGCTCCTTACTGAAGCTCAGATGGCCAGAATAGTAAGAATAAGCAACAAGAAACTCTGGGAACGAACCAACCAATAAGCTATCGCTGAAAAAATATGCAGAAGGAAGTGGAGATGGATTGGGTATGCAGTGAGAAGGTCGATTGGGGACATCACGCGCTAAGTGAGGCCCTCGAGTGGAACTCCGGTGAGAAGCGACGAGTTGGGCGCCAAAGGGTGACATGGAGGAGATCTTGTGAGGAAGAAATGAGAGCTTCTTGGCTGTTGTGGAACCAGGTCCAAAAAATTTCAGAGGACAGGGTGCACTGGAGACGTGCCACTCAAGCTCTATGTTCCATTAGGAACCCAAGGGACAAATAATAATAAGCAGCTGTCTGTAGAAAAGACCAGATCTCTCTGCGTAAACTATGAGACTACTCAGTCACAAAACGAATTTCGCCGAATACAGTGAAACATTGATGTAAAATATGGGAAACGTAGAAGGACAGGTCATGCTTATATATGCATAAGTAAGTATTGGATGTAGGAATTAATCAGCAGAGTCCTTGAACCAGGTTTTCTTCAAGTTAGAATTCATCATAATAAGGTGTACCTGTTTTTACTTATTAGAACACAAACGTGGTAGAGCAAGAGCATCAAGAAATTCGTCACACAAAATATAATATTATGAAGACATTAGGCGAAGAGAAGTGGATAAAACACAATAGAAACAGAATGATCAGAAAGGAGTCCAGTAAGGTACATTCAAAATAAAACATTTATCAGTCTTCAGCAGCAGAAGATAGGAGGGAGCTGCATCACTGGTTTCGATTCTGAGCCTTATCTGATAACCTCTCAAGCCAGTGAGTCGCGTGATCTCTCGAACTCCATACACGGAGTCGTGATGCACCAACAGATGCTAACCAGATACAACTATCCTTCATCCCGCGGCGCCACGTCATACACAAACCACCAGTCCGCTTCTTTCATTCAGTCCCAGGGTTAGCAAACAATGAATGGTATGGGAGCCGTTGGGACGACATGCGTAACACATATCCAAGCCATCAAAGCCGGTGTTTCCAGATGGTTTCACTTATTGAATGACAATCTCCATCATGCCCACAAGCTGTCGTGCCTCAGAATTGCTTACATGGTGTTGTCACCGGATACGAACAGTGATACGGAGACAACGGTGATCGAATACACAGAGTAGTCGCATATCCTCAGCTCGGAGAGGCCAGGTTTCACAGTCGTAGAGCAGAACTGCTCGAACCAAAGCGTTGTAAACCTGACCTTATACGATCAGACTAACGTCGGTGACGGTGCCAAAGGTGGCCCACATTGACGTATGCCACTCCGGCTTTCGATATGAGGTTGGAAATCGCACCACTCACCAAGTGTACCTGACGTATTGAGAAAACTCATGATGCAATAGAGATTAAAACTTGCGTCACTCGGCTCTGAAGACAGGAAATTAAGCAAGGGATGTGGTTGCTAGTTTCGAGGTGACTAGCAATAATCAAAGCATATCTACCAATTTTACAATATAGCCATTTATTTAACCGACATGAGACTGTGGTGCACTGTGTTTTCATGTTCGCCATTATGAATTGATCGGTAAGCAGCCCTAGGTTAAACATGATAATTCATTTTCAATGAGAAAAAATATATTTGAACGAAAATTTATTACCATAGCTGCAGTAAGTAGCAGTTTGTCAGTTACCGGACGAATTACAGCCAATGACAGAGCATTAACCAAACCCGGAAAAACGTAACAGTTATTTCCTTGACTAGGTACCAGTAAGCGACCATTTGGTGTTTGTACAGGGTCTGAAGGCGAACCACTTACAAAGATGCACCTCCACTGTACACAAATGAAAAACAAACAAGCCAAATAATGACAGTGGTTAACAATGAAAAATACTATCATGTTAAAAGTTACCGTTTCATAAGGATAGCAATCGATAACTACTAAGTCAAACCATAAAATTGACAAAAAATAGTGGATGCTGTGACGGTAAAGCGTTCGAACAAACATCCGCAACAGGTGAATTTACACCTTATTTTGGTCAACGTTCTAAATTCGCCAACAGATTCTGACATTCATAAAAGTACAAAATTCAAGGGAACGGCGCATTGATAAAAACAAACTGAATAGCAAGGATCAAACTCTTGGATCGATTGTTGAATGTAATATGTAACTAAACTCAAGTTGTGAAGTGACGTAAACCTAAAATGTTATGAGTTGTTCCAGTATGTTACGATAAAAACGTTGCTACAGTGTCGTGTCTACAAAAAGTACATACAAAGTGACTGGCAATTCATTATCTGCTGAGAAACAGCTTACAAGCCAAAATCTAAAAACAGAAAAAATTATTTAGCCATTATAATAACTGGAAGTGGCTCACAATTTGTGGCGTTTTACATTTGTGAAGATAACGCAATAGAGAACATTCCGTAGTTGTCGCCATTACCACGAAATAAACGCTTTACAAACAGGTTTGCGAATAATCTAAAACAGACAATGTTAAACAAAAAAATTGTGAGGTCTGCAAGTTATTAGGATTAGTACAACTCATCCTGGCGGAGGTTTGTTGCCTAGGCTATAAGCTGAACTTTCGTGAGGGCTAATGGTACTGACCTAGTTGGCCATGCAAAAGTAGGTGAAACCAGTTTCGAACCCAAGAAGCAATGGCTGAAAACCAAGTTCTAAAAACAACAAGTCTCATTATTATGTTCATGGTATTTTTAAAATAAAACTACACCAAATTTAAATGAACTATGGGGGGGGGGGGGAGTCACCAATATTACGTACGTTTGGTCATTAGATAAGAATTATACATAACACTGCGCTTCTTGCAATATAATGAGAAGCTAATCAACAATACAACCTGATGCAAAACTGAAATTTTCGTTGAAAACACTATGTTTAAAGGGCATAGTTGAGTACCCGTTGTCATCAAAATGAAACATTAGACCAATGCTTTTTAAAGTTCAAGTTGGACAGGGAAATTTGGACACGATACATAGTCAAAAAAGACAAGAAGAAAATGATACTCTTAATGGGATACCACAAGACCTCTTGATAGATACAATTCAACTGAATGAAGTCAAGTAACGATAAGCAAATGAAAAGATGGCAGTCAGGAGTATCTTCATATCAAGAACACAACATTGCGCAAACACTCGTTTAAGGGATACGATAAAGAAGCTGCAGTTAGGTACGAAGAAGTTGTGGGGTCCAGAGCCTGTTTTTTGAAGGCTTTAGGATGAATGAACTCATTTTCCAAAACCCGAAAAAGGCTATATATTTATGAAAACACTCACTGAGTAAAGTGTACAGTGTCCTAATGACATTTAAATAATTAACTAACTACGGGGTTTGTAGCCTGGTATGCACATTTGTACTGCGTAGATGAGTAACGTAACATTTCTTCTGCAACTGTGATTTTGGACAGAAAGCTTATATTAGTATATTATGCCTGGTCGGAACTCGGATCACAGAAAGACATTGTTACAATCCATCCAGACTGTTGGAGTAAAGTGCTGACTTCAGGTCAAAAGATATGACAGATGCTGGGTGACGACAGGTACGTCTGTGTTTCAGAATATGTTGAGGAGTAAAGAACCTTTTTCAAGACTTGGAACGCTTTCGATTTCTTCAGATTTACGGTTCCAGAGATCCAGTTAGCCACTGAATAATGATGGACCCTGGGACCTGAAACACGATATCAGTCGGAATGATTTTTTTGTGGTTACTGCAGGGAAGTTTATTTGTTTTTCTGTACACACTCAAAAATCTAGATTTGTGTACTGAAGTTGTGCCTGGTTCTCATATCTTAGGTAGTAGTTCAGTGAATATAACCATCGATTAATGACTGCCATCGCGTAAGACTTAGTAAAGTGAGTCATTCATTCTTACTACTGTGCTTCCTTTCACGTTTGAAACAGCATTCGAAACTTCGAGAAGAACTGAAATACCGATATGTAAACAAACAAAAGTTGGATTGTGGGGAAATAAAAACGCAGTTGAAGTCAATTGTACTGTTCTATCAAATGTTTTAGCTATCTATTCATAAAGATTGTTGCAGACTCATTTTTCATAACGACAGTTTCGGTAAACACCACCTTTGGACCAGTTTTTTAGTGTTACATCTAGTATCAATTTTTCTATATTTCCGTGCTTTCGTCTCTCACTAATGCCTGTGATCATTACAACATGGATAAAAATGAGCAGTGATGTTATTTTACTGAGCAGACACATTTCTGTAGACACTACATGAGGAAAATATACGTTTTTAATTAACCTTCCTAATGAACAGTTCTATATGATGAGGGTATAGACCAAACAATGTTGGATTGTAATTTAAAATATGTCAATCTGAGGGTTATGAAACTGAAATTACCATCAATAATCTTTATCTGATAAGACAGAATCACATCAAAGGGAACAGGCCAAAGCGTAGCAATAACACGCTAAGCTATCTGTAGTTATTTCGAGACACTGGTGTTCGACAACTGAACTGTTTTAGTGAAGTTAGCAATTAAACCTCCTAATCTTGTGAATACTCAGAAATTTTGTCATGCGAAAACTTTCAGTAAGCGGAAACATTTTAAAAGCCTTACTAATCGTAAACAGCTTGTTAAGAAACATGTCACGGGAAGTATTTCCTTAAGGCGGCGAAAAAGATGTTTTTAATTGTCGTAAATCCCTGAAATTCTCACACAGCTGGGGGCCGGGTGGCATTTCAAGCTTCATACGCATGAAGGACGCCATTCACTAAACTACATTTTTAATAAAATGTTTTCAAATAAGCTCGTAGCAACTGCCAGGAAAGCTATCGAAATAGTTCCAGTAATTAAGTCTCCATCTTTTGGAATGTTTGAAATTTCGACCGATCACAGTTACTTTTCCATTCCTAAAAGTGAGTGAAAAGCGAGTGTTATTTATATCTGGACTCACATTGAAGGTTTTTGGTGATCCTCATCAATTCGCGTACAAACAAAAGAAGCACTTTAGATGACACCACCGTTTTATGCCACATTATTGCTTATAATCTCGACAGAGGTAGCAAATGCTTATTTTGACTATAATTCGGCTTTTGATTCTGTTTTAAGACCTCCTTTGTTGAACAAGCTACCTATGATGAGTTCTGGACTACTAACTCACTGTACTCCTATTCCTCTGAAATGAAGCAAGATACTGTTGATAAAGAGGAACACTAATTCCTTACTTAGAGGCTGATGTTCTTCAAAGTACTGTTCTTTTCCTCTTTTTCTTCTCTTTATTTCAGTACAACCTGGCACTTTCAGGTGGCATCACTTTTGGTAAATATGCTAATGACCTGACAGTTTCCGTGCCTGTTACCTCTTCATCAGATTGTTTTAAATAAAGTGGTTTCTGATATACTATTATACGATGGTTCCCCACGAATGCTGTTGTGCCTAATTTTTTGAAATGTCAGACAATCAATTATAATTTCAGACCCGAAAATGACCTGTGCAAGTTTCATAACTCTTGTTTTATTGGTGGCTTTGTATTGGAAAACGCAATGAATGTCTTCCAGTACCTTACTAATTTTCAAAAGAATCTACCAACTAACTTTCTACACTGAAAAGCTAAGAGTTTCTGGGATGACTCAGTTATAAACTCCTGCATCTCGACCATTATCCTCTATTTCTCCTCGAGTTCTCTTTTGGGTTACTGAAAAAAGAATATTCTGTATTGCTCAGAACTTTGAAGATTGTCGACAGAACTAGTGATGTAACTCTAATCCTTCTAATTGACACTGCTTTGAACAACTTGACTTATGTAAACATCTGGCAGGAGTTATTTTATCAGATGATCAGTATTCTCTTTACTCAATATCTTCTACTTGTCAATCCAGTCCCTAGGCAAGACCAGGAGCAACTCTATATAGGACTTCATGCACGAACTACTAAATTTGAGAATTTCAACCATACCTTATTTAGCTCGTATCTTGTATGAGGAATAAAGTGTTAGAAATGAACAAACTCACCACGTGTTTCTATAGCAAGTGGATTAAAGATTATATATGTTGGTTGGAGGCAATCGGCAGGAAGCCCTGGACCTAGGTTTAGTGCTTTTTGGCACTCATCCGCAAGGCGCGTCTGCAACCTCGACGGAACTGATGTCTTTCCTGAGACTCGAACCCGCGCCACCCAGCGTCGTAGCCAGAGACTTTACCACTGAGCTGTTCGGGCCGCGAGTGGTCTCCTGTAGGACTGGCTTACATGTATTGATTGGTCACGGGAGTGCAACCAATTTCATGTTGTCTAGTCCTGAGTGCAGACTGAATTCTATCGATCATATTTGCAATGTGGCAACCAAGTTAGGAAGCTCAGCGCCGCGGCCCGAATAGCTCAGTGGTAAAGACGCTGACTACAACACTGGGTAACGCGGTTCGAATCCCAGGCGGGACATCAGTTCTGTCGAGTTTGCAGATACACCTTGCTGACGAGTGCCGAAAAGCACGAAACCTAGGTCCAGGGCTTCCTGCCGAGTGCCTCCAACCAACTAACATCTATCAATGCGCACCGCGATGCTGAGCTTCCTAGCTCGGTTGCAACATTGCAAATATGATCGATAGAAATCGGTCTGCACTCAGGACTAGACAATATGAAATTGGTTGCACTCCCGTGACCAATCAATAAAGATTGTGTAGCTTGCTGTAATTTATGCACTGTGAATCTAATTTTTATTCTAGTGTTTACCACTGTCACCTGTTTAAAAAAATGAAGACGTAGGTGGATTAAATATTTTTTAGCATAGATTGTTTTCACTTTTCTGGTGTTTCTGTCCTATTTATGCTATACGACATACAGGAAATTCTGTACGATATCTCCGAAATATCCTTCACAATGAAGCTACTAGCATTACTATCACTATCACACAGAAGAATTCCAGACTTAATGACAGTGACAGTATACATCGGTGAAAAGAAAATTAAGCGAGATGACTTGATATTTATTACAATGACGGAGATACATCAACTGGATCTTCTTGAAAGTAAAGAGCACTGCATTATTCCTTACAAGAATACTTGTTGTTCCATATTCTTTTCTCCTTATTTTTGTCCGAACTAATCTTTGATTTGACTATTTTTGACTTTCTGTAGAAAGGCTTATTGGAATTGCGGAATTTTAACTGAAGTGATATTGTGCTGAATTCTCCACTGTCACAAACTAAAATACGCACCAATATGTGAATGTACAAATCTAAAGCGTATCGATAAGCTTAACACCGTAATTTAAGGAACATGTTGTGTTATCGGGTAACTTGACAATTAACAGATAAAATAACTTACTTCAGTGGCTTTGTAAGCCAACTGCGCACTGCATTCAGCTAAATTAGATGGATTACTCAAAACGAATACAATAGGGATTTTGTTATTAGTAGACATTTCACGAAGGATATCACGCGTGAATGCACCCGGTTTTGCAGAAGCACCTGTAATCAGAGTAAATTTTTACATGGAAGCAGATCCTTGGTGAAACTGGGAAAAGAGAAGACTAATGACAACATTCACTTTGATACATCCTCAAAAATAAGGATAATGAATAGAGAAATTTGTTCAACCAATAGAAATTAAGAATAGGAAATGATAAGAAAACCTTTTAATTTCCGTAATTTCTGTCGTCTGATACACACCCGGTGCAAACATTTTTTTGAGCACCAACGAAGGAAGGAACAGACACAAACTTAGGGAGTCCGTTGGTGAAACTAACCGTTCATATTACTGACAGAAACACTATCCACCTCCAATGAGTAGTATTTTCCTTCTTATCCATTGTCTAGATACATTTTTCATTCCGACTATGGTCAAATGTCTTTCAAAACTCGAAATGGTCATCATTTTTTTCTTTTTCTTTATATGAAGTAAACTACATAAACTTGTGGTTTAGGTGGGTGATCTTGGTTGCTTTGTTTTCACTGGGCTAAATGGTTTAATCGGGAACATCTTACTCTTTTTCTAGACAACATTATCAACACGCACTTCAATATGAAGCTAGTGTTGATGTTTTCTAAAAAGACAATGAAAGCATTGATGATTAAACCAGCTAGCTGAGAGAATGCAACCAAAAATTATATTTATCTTTCTAATAAAATATGCAATTCAAGACTTCTTTACTATCAAAATATTTTAAATACTTGTGAATATTCGCTCGTTTAAATTTGTACTCGGTTAAAAGTGTAATAAAAACAACTTTCAAATCAAATGGAGGAAAACAGGAAACTTTTTATAGGTTCATGGTTAAAATTATGCACATCCTTAATAGGTATATTTTCAAAACATCCAGTTAATCTTCAACTGTGAAAAAATACAACACACTCATTTGCCGTTTGCTTCTTGATAGAGAACAGTGATATACATCTCGGTATAACGGTGCAAAAGTTCGGCGAAATTACCTAGTGGGAAACATGGAGTGCAACTTTTACGTTCGACTGAGCTGATAAGTTGAGATACAGGCTTTCTAGAACACAAAATTCTTACTACCGGTAACAGTAAACAACAGACCAAATGGAACTCAGTAGCCACTACCGGCTTTGTGTATTATACTACAGTCTTCTGTTGTGAGAGCTCATGATATTAACTAGTTACCGAAACTTCAACAAGTGAATTAAAACTCGAATTTTTGACCCATTAGTTGAAAGTCGTGTACACTATTCAGGTTACCATGGCTTTACAAATGACCATAATTCTATTTTGGAGACAGTGAGCATCAGTAAGATTATATTTTCTAGATACTGTTACTGTCTACAATAAACAATTGAGGCTATTACAAAAAATATTCATTTGATAAGCGAAAAAACAATATTTGTACGTTTAGAAAATCCATATTATAAATTGATACACAGAGTAGCGAACAAAGAATATTCTTCTCAAAAACCTATTCCTCTGGTTCTACAACTGTATTTATACAGCTAAGTCAAATAATAAAAAGTCTGTGACCTTTTTCATAACAATCATTCGTTAATATCAGACATTTCAAGGATTCTATTCAGAAAAAAGACAAATGAAATACAACTTCAGAGTCAAATATTTCTGGGAATCAGTTCAAAATAATTTTTTAAGCAAATGATAATATGTCAGACAGTGAGACATTGGTACTTGCTGGATAATGTTTCGGACACAATTTATTGTCCATACTCATAACAAGTAACTTCACAACTTTGAAACATGGCTTATATAATCCCAATCGTTTCTTCTTTTTTATGATGAGAGTATGAGAATTTCCAATATATCTAGAACAGGTGGCAAACCATTCCTATTTACTTGTAACTGGTGTTGATTTGATAAGAAAAATTCGGTTATCAATCTCTGATCACCACAATAAATTCAGTTTTTGATACTGTCGCTGCGTCACATCCTGTCATGTGCAGTCGAATTCAAAGTAGCTGCCGTAATTTTCTCTGATTTTTTTTTCCATCTTGTAAGGATCTATCAATCTACATTTAGTTACATTCTTGTGCTCGGACAGTCTAAATGACCTTGGTCGGCAACTCTGACCTTATAATTATTGCAAGGGATTTGGCGAGTCAATTTATCTTAACAACTTAGATCAATAGGAAATTTTAACCTACAAGGCTTGTTTCTAAGCGAGTTTTCTGGTTTAAATGCCACCCTAATCATAGCCTTAATAGGAATTCTTCGTAGCGCTTCCGAGGTGCCTTCCTTGTATGGTTATAGTAAGGGTTTTGAATTTTCTCCTTACTGTATGACCATTATTATCATTGCCACAACCAATTCGATTATTATTATTCCCAATACTGTTAATAACCTTATCAACACTACTGCTTACACTTTTCTTATAATTTCCTATGAATTTATTAATACTCCAGGGGGATAGTTACTGAAACGTGAGGTATTCCTAGTGTATGCAATATATCTCCTCAGATTTTCTGTCCTACTAGTAAGCTGATTCTTCTTGTTACTCAGACATTTAATCAAAGCCACTTCAACTGATATAGGGTAAGATAATTTAGAATTCAAGTGGCAGCTTGAATGAGGTTTTATGTAGACATTAGTGTCTAAATTTCTATCTTGTTTGCACGTTATCCTGTGATTCAACATCGCTGATTCCCCTAATTTTACCCATGTATTCGACATTATGTCTTATTAGGTACTAGGTGGTCAACATTAATTCCGACTCAGTGGCTCAATGGTAACATACTCGCTGCGAAACATGAAGGTCCTGGATTCCATCCCTGGGGGGGGTCATGGGTTCTAACTTCTGAGAAGTCCCATACTAGGACGGCAAAGCTCTCCAGTGTTTTGAGGTTTTCAATGGTTCTCCAACTGATGTAGTACCGTGAGGAATACCATCTTCAAATCAATAAATCCCGAAAAACTTCCAAAGTCTGAGTATATGCTTATGAATAACAATGGTACATAATTCAACTCGATTAAACAACATATATATTGTGTGTAGAAAGTGAGAAGGAATTTATCGAAAAGAATGTTTTTTCACTAAACTGTGTTTTAGTAGTGGGGAACTGACTATATACGAAGAACTTAAATGATTTCGTTTTATGAGGAGTCTGTGAGGTAAATTTCCACCGTCTGAAAGATTACGCTGATATCATCTCCTGGTATAAACAGCAGAATTTAAGTGAAACTAAAACTATTTATAAATAAGAATGATAATTCTGAAATCAAAAGTCACTTACCAATCAGAACGGATGGTCGAATATGTCGAACACTATCCATTAGTGAATCTAGTTGAGGACAATCAGGGCGAACAAACTCCGACTTTGGTCCCCCAAGCTCATTATCATGACGACTCTTAGAAAAGTGAAAAAGTACAAATAGCCATGAGACAAGCGATATGAATGAATTCATAAGGACGAACAACAATTTTGAAAGTGATGGACGAATTAAGAGAACTACTTTTTAATCACATTGTAACATATGACTTAAAATCTTTTATCGCCGCGTTTACTTTTCAAGAAAATATTTTAAATGACTTTTCACTAAAATGGGATACGTTTTTGACTTTAAGCCCACATTAAAGATAGTAAAGTTAAATATTTTGTCCAATTGTTTCATTTCTTAGATTAGAAGCTTCCCGAAAAGTTATCAATAACTGCGTTCGTAGGTCTCTACTCAAATGCCTATATGAGAAACTTGTTTAACATGGTTATCTAAAAAGCAGAACCAAAACACAATCAGCAACTTCGTGCACATTAGTGCAGCAGGCGATCAGCTACACCTATTGTGTGAGGGCTAATGATATTTCCTGCTTGCCCAAACCTCGGTAGGCGGAGTGGTGTTCGAACGCATGACACAGTGGACCAATGAACGACAAGTCCACTAATAAAAAAAGCAAAAATTAGTCTACATTCATAATTAGTGTAATGCAAACATTGGGAATATACATCCAGGTCAAAAAGAACGATATCAAGAATGTACGCTTAACATGACAATGCGGTCTAAACTTGCTAGAATAACGCAGTCCAATTCACGAGAAGTACGCCAACATCAAGTAATCTTTTAGTGAAACTTGTCTGGTCAACATATCCAGCCAAAAAACATGCTTATTTTTCAGAAACTGCAGGTACTGATCACCAAAACATTATTTAAAACCATATATATATATATATCTATATATCTATATATATATATATATATATATATATATATATATATATATATATATATATATATATATACATAAGCGGGATTCAAATGATTTCGATTTCGAGAATTGACATATGTTGCAGCTTAATAAAGATGACAATAAAACAGGTGAAACCTGGAAGTCTTGACTTCAATCCTTAGCCAGGCTGTGGATGGGAACTGCAGAGGAGTCCCGTACTAAGGCCAAACAGCTGCCCAGTGCTCCCAGGTTTCCAACAGTTCTCTAACTGATGTCAGTCTGTGGTGAATGCTACTTTAAAAACAAATCTCTCTTAACCTCAAAATACAGTAATATAACACTTTAATGAGATGCTATGCAATACCGTAAGTCATTCGAAAAAAGTCCGAACCAAGTGTCAACAAAGATGAACCTTCAATGATTTTTCCGTTGTTTTGCCTATTTTTACTTCTGTAATAGGAAACTCAAGTGATGCAGAGTACTCACACAGGTGCATGTGAATATGTTTGAAATCTGGAAAAGTTAACTGAAAATTCGTCCAAATAACATACAGAAGCGATTACTAATGTTAAGGTATAACCCCAATGCATTCAGAAATTAAAACGGGACTTTACAGAAGACATAGGTGCGAAAATTAGAGTTTTCTAAGTAAAAATTACCCGAGATTTAAGAACGAATCAATGAGACTCGGCGTTTGAATGTTTTCATATTATTTTCAACATTTATGAACTGGATATTCACGCGTATAATTGTTTTTCAATAAGTGTCAACAGTCATTAGTCTTGTACATGATTAGAAAGTCAACTGTTTATCTGAATGCTTGTGAACATCTGAAAGCTATATCTTATCGAATTTCAATGAACAGACTATATATCTATATAGTTTGTTTGAAATTCAATTTCGAGATTACTGTGGGCCCATACACACATGTTACTTAGAAAATATCAATAATGATAACATGACACGTTTTGATTAGATTATTGATATCTGAATGTGAAATGAAACTTAAAATTTAACCGTTCCATAATTAAAGTTCATAAAATTCTACTGTTATTATTTGTCTCTCTCTCTCTCTCTGTCGACTTAAACATTATAATTAATATAAACAAAGAGCGTAAAAATTTCGTCATTTCTAACATCCTGGTAAGAAAACACTATAAACTATATGAGAAAATGTAAACAAATATTTAAACATTGCGAACGAAAGATCATGGTCAACCTATCGTTCAACTTAAAAATAATATAGCAACTAGTTATCTGGGCTATACTGAACAACCAACAACTACACATTAGTACAGTTGGAAAAACAATAATGTTACACAAGAACGAACACTTTCTGGAGCACAGTAATTCAGGTATTCTACTGACCGTTCACACAACGACGATCTACAAACTGTAGTTATTCTCATCTCAAAGATATAATCTCAGCTGTCTAGACCTATTAAAAAGGATTGAACTAATTATCAGGGCTCAGTGATTCTGTGTTTTATGAATGCCTTTGCAAACCTAATTCATCTCAATTAACAAAAACTCGAAGGGTTTTGGATGGAAGATATTAAAATCAAGCATAGAAAGTCTACATTTAGTTCAACAGTGCTAAGAATACTAATGTGCCAAACTGTTTGTACCTCCTAGTGTATAGGGAGTAAAGAGCTAATTCAGTTATCTATATCGATGTAAGAATGCACTTCATAAACAGCAGTTGTTATCTCAGAGGAGAGATCATGGAGAGAAAATTGAATAATAAAATTTCGTAATTCACAATCAAATCTAAGACACTAGTTCGGTATTTCAGACTACTCAAATCAGTAGCGAAAGTGAAACAAAAAAGAAAATTACTTGGAAGAGGTAGGATTAGCCGTATGTGAAATGCAAAGAACGGAAAACTAGTTCAAGACGTTTAAGCGTAAACAAAGTTCTCTCATACTGTGTTTCTCCAAGCAAAGGTTAATAAAGACAATCTCTTCAAACTGTCTGTATAAAACAATAAGCTGAACAGTGGCTGAATCGACATCGTATGATATGGCTGATACAATTTTCCTAGGCGGTAACCATTGTTCATCTCTGAAGGATGTAAGTGACATTGATCTGAGGTTCTTCAAAAGTGTTTCTATTCAGATTTTCACATCTGCAAAACTTCTTTCTATCTTTAGATACCTGATTATTGAATATGGAATAATTCGACGAAGAAAAGTTGAAACGAAAGTTAGTGAGGGTGCATTTTTCAACATAAACACACAATAAAAGCACCTAATTCGTTGCCAGCGTCTAAACAGGACTTGGAAAATCCTTCGGAAGTTTTTCACGGACGCTGGTTAAGTGCAATTTGAGCAGCCTGGATGACGTCGTACAGTAAAATGATATACCTTGCGCACTCAAATTCAACAGACAAACAGGATTGAAGAAATCAACCTAGAACCCCGTACATAAGAGCATCAGTTCAAGATCGAAAAGTCTTTCGGCAGTTAACAGGTCCACACTACCATCACGCAATTTGGTCAGGATTCTTCAAGTGACACAGCTGGAAAATGATACTGATCTACTCCCTCTCTGACGTCTGCTAAAGCTCGAACATTTTGAATAAACCCGACTTTCACATTACTTTTCCTCCTACCTTTTCCTAATTTGATACCACGTATTCTTGACCCAATGGCGTTGTTAACATACTACTGTGGCAATTTAAACCGATGCACTTCAGTGCAAGGTTTGCAACAATGGAGACGGGTGGCTGTAAGCCTTCAACTTATCCTCAATGAGGTATTGAAGAATACGGTTTTCAAAATGCTTACAAATTTGTCAGAAACTCCCTGAAATGAAAAATAAAAATATTTTCACTCGCAGACATCTATAGAGAAACTTTAGAGGGTAGTTCCAGTGAACTGGCGACCCAGAGATTGAGTGTAACACTGGTGTGAGAAAACCTTCTTCATCCATTGTGGAAATGTGTCTTATAATTATTATTCAAGCAACCTACCAAATTTTATATGGAAACAGCTAAGGACGCATACTCAGATATGCGGAAGTGATAGCCATTATTTATTTTTTAGATCAAAATCTTTGTATAGAACCAAGGTAACTTATAAAGCAACACGAAGGAGATACGAAAAATAGAAAAGATCAATGAGTTTATGAAGTATCATTCTTAAATATACATTCAAGGAAGCCCCCAACACTCATTTTATATATCAGCAATACAAGAAGTGGAAAACTACAGCAAGGTTGCCGTTCTCGACCTTATCTGCTATTGAATTGCAATAATTATTATGCTCCACTGATGGACCTATAGACACTAACCCAGCACAACTATCTTTCGTCAAACAACGTCACGTGAAAAACTGACCAGCTCTCGGATTCTCCCAACCAGTGGCAGGGCAAGCAAGTGCTCCTCTGGGAAAACATACACAACACATGTGAAAGCCATAAAATTGGCAGTTTCAAGACGACCACGCTCAATGATTGTCGTTATCCAGTATGCCTAAACACATCACTTCACCCAAGGTATTTCCACACGATATAAGCTACATTAAAGTAATCAGGAAGTCGGGTCACTGGATATTCAAGGATTGGAAACACCGGGTTTCATGGGCGTCGAGTAGAACTGTCTTCAACTATGCGTTGTACAGCCAATCTTCTCAGAAAGGATAAAACCGCAACGGTGCAAAGGGTGGCCAAGATTGGCACATTCCTCTATGGAATGTGAATACATGAGTAATATATTCACGACCTCAAAGAAACCCAGACTAAACCTCAAAGACTAGATTCTCACGCGCTTTGAATAACCTGTGAAGTATGACGCTACCGATAGCAGACTGATACCACGATGATTATCACGAACATTACTCAGATCCTAACTAAACATGGGTAAAACAGTAGATTCATTCCGGAATGATCAAACACTCTCACCCTATCATACCTTCCAAAAAAAATGTGATCCCCTCCCCGACTGCGATTTCATATCTATCCTTAAAATGACCAGAGGATATGTTCACTGAATCGAGTGCCGTATTGGAGCTTCAGTACCTGGAGTTTCTTACGGACCTCTGCTTCGTCAGACAAACTGGTGTTATCGAATCATGGAACACAAGACACTGAGGTCGATGTTGCTGGGTCAGTAGGCCAGCTGAACTGCTTTGACCAACATTTCAGTCATCTGGATAAGTGCACCATCTCCTTCACAGACATCAGGCATTTAGCAGGTGGCTCCGATAAGATGGAACAATTTCCCACTAGTGTTAAATGCAGCTGCTACTTCCTTCTCACTCTCATCTTATTATCACCAAATTTCGCGGTCTCTACACAAATGCTGTTTGATGTGTCACGTAAGGGACTTACATGCATCACTGTATGCACTCCCTCGTGAAAACTTCGACTAGTGTTGCCCAGCCAATTATGCACAACATCTTTATCCCGATTCGGAGCTCAGCAATGCGAAACCATAGTCGCCTATGCAGTTCAGTTCAAGGGTACAAATTTTCATAATGAGCACGTTACAATTCAGTCACTCGGTTGAAATTTAGAGGTTCATATATTTGAACTTCTGACAACTGGTGAACCATTTCAACTACTGTCCTCTGGCTTTACTGGGAGTTATCATTCTTGAAACATAATTAATTTGGCCCAAAAATTGCAGTGTTCAGTTAGAACTATGGAAAACTTATGTTAGGGCCTGATAGAAATGAGGACAGATTTCCTCAGTGTTTGAAAATTAACTGACTTCACCTGTCAAAAATAGCCCAACAAACTGAATTTTAAGACTGCTTACTTTTACTTAACGCATATAAAACGATTAAGTATAGTGTAACAGAAGATGGTTTATACCCTAAACGTTTTGACTTACTGAGACTATCAAACCCTGAGAATCCATCATGTAAATACGTGATTTTGCTTCGTCTTCCGAACACCCTCTTCCATTATTGCTTGCACTAGTAAGCGTGCAATGCCGATTGAAGCCTACAAGGAAAAGGAATGAAGGCATAAATGTTAGGTGACACATCGAACAAGTTACTAATATCATGAAAAAGATGATACTATGTTTTCAAAATAGCATTCATTGAAATAACCGTAAAATAGTCAGTAAACATTGTGACAGGAGCTACATTGTAATTATTGGATTAATGAGCTTCGTCCCGAGTCCTAAACGTTAAGGCCGTATAAAAACTAACGAGATGAATTTCAACATAACTTCAAAATTAACTGATGTAGTGTATTTCAAAAATAAAATTAATCCTTAACTGTATTAGAATCCAAGGAAATATTACATCAAGCAAGTTAGGATGAATAATACACTGAATCGCTGGAATGGAAATAAGTAAAATAATTTTTGAACCTTATGCTGCCTAAAATCAGGAAAACCATATACGTTTACAAAACACGGAAACTGTGAAACCGTTAAGAGTGACACAACCTTTGTGTTTGACGAAGTCTATAATTTCGACGGTTCTCCCGGACGATAGCTTCGAACTTGGTGTGATAGTACGGAGTGCATATCACAATGACCCGAGACATACTGGTTGTAACTCCTATCCCTTGACATTCTTACATAACAGAAAAGTTATCAGATTGTATTTAGGCAAAAATTAGTTACCGCCGAAGCGAAATTACAACGCCATGATGCGGTTCCAAATGAGAAGTTGTAAAACTGGTTGGACAAGAGTGATGACAGTAGCATGTCTCCCACAAATGGCTAGGAGTACCATGCTGATGTTGACTTGCCAGTGACAAACAAGGGCTATTAAAAATTAACCCAAATATATAATACCCCTCCCTGACTAGAAGTATGACGGTACAGTCGGTGTGGCTTTCCCGAGTCCCATACTAGCAAAACTGGTTTCGAAACCAAACTACAAGCTTGTCTGGTGGCTCTAATACGTGAGCCAGGGACTCTAAGGTCGCGTACAACTTTTGCTTATCTAATTTCTTGCTAAGGTACTGTAGAACTAACCTCCGACAGCTTCAGATAAAGACACAAAATTAGTGCGGAACGTTGCACAAAAGTGAAAATCTACACACTTCACAGCAGCATGTAAATAACACCAGCAAATAGAGAAGGACTGATACAAAAGTACACAAAAGGTGGAGGAAAGAGAATGAGGAAATCAAGGTTAGTCAAAATGCTCAAGCTTTAGCAGACATCAAAAAGTGAACACATCTACCCCATTCTGACAGATTTTCAACCAATTTAAAAGTCTGCCAACTTGCCTCGACAGGTCATAGTAATATGCAATCTTCACTACCACATCAAGGTAACAGCTAATGGTTGGTCTTTACGGAGAGGAATGGAGGTAAGTGGCGGCCACCGTCACGATTATCACTGCACTCAAATTTCATTAAGGACATCGTGAACATTCCACATCCTTGCCTTCTAGGCATTGTTTCAATTTCCTATTCGTCCCCTAGCCTGATAGGGATTCGTTTTTATCACAGAATACTCCTTAGCATACCTTTATTACACAGACGACATCCTCCTGGTAGGTGAAGATACTAAAAACATACAGTCTCCTGGACACATCAACTGACAATTCGAGAGCGGTTCTCATCACCCAAATGCAAACTATCGCCACACCATTCGTCGGCGTTACCACCTCGTCTAGTAATAAGAAGTGAATTGGTTGAGAACATTCACAACTTCACTACAGATCAAATATTGTTAGTCAGCGGCCGACGAAATCTCTGTACGGATACAAAACCATTTATGGTGCTGCCGTGATATCCAACTGCCTATTAAGAGCCCACTTTTATTGAACTCCATTTCTCTCTATTGTATTCATTGGCTGTGAAATATCGCCTCTGAAGATAGAGAACATGAGAAGGATTCAGTTGTTCAACCACCGTTGCCTTCGCAGCATAGTTTGTGTACCATAGTGTCAGTAAATCAGTAACGTAGGAGTCATGTGAAGAGTTTTGAAGGGAATAGGAAAATCAGTTGATGAGGTTGTAGACTTTCATCGACTCAGGTGGTTGGGAAATATCTTACACATGTCTAGTCACCGTCTGCCTCGTCGCACAACCTTGGCTGAAGTAGGTTCAGGCTGGAAAATAGTTACAGATGGCCAAACTAAAACGTGGTATCGGTGCATGAAATCGTTGACTGTTGATCTGAGTTGTATAGGGGAATGGAAACTTCCTGTTTAGGGTTCGCATGACAACCGAAATCAGTGGTTGAAAAACTCCAAGTGATCTGGGTCATAATAGGTTGCAATGGCTCAGATGCATCCAAGGATAACCTTCAACAAAATCGTCATACCGAATTTCACCACCGTCTCACTCCCTCTGGTTCTCTTTTCATATCTGTCTACCACTTTTGACAATTTTTTTCCTAGTTTCCATACCTTTTACTTTGATGTTTTCTCTCCTGATGTGCAGACTAGAACTGTTACACAGTGATGCTAGGTGCAATGTTCACATAAATCTTTTTATTGATCAAACAACACTTCAGC
>OX104134.1:9463667-9540771 GCA_944470555.2 Heterobilharzia americana | reverse complement strand
CACATTCCGAGTAACTGTCTCCCTCGACGTGCTATGCTAGGGGAAGCTGGATTAGGTAGACCAAGACCTGAGACCAGTATATTAGTCCCTAACTCTTAGTCTGAGTGGTGTGGGGAGGTCTAAACTGCCTGGTTGGGGTCCCTGATACGATAAGAATTAGTAGTTGAGAACTCTTGGTGATACGGCTGAAAATCGGTCCCAGTGGGGCAAACGTGTTCACTCTCTGACGTCTTTTAAATCTTGAATATTCTCACTGACTTTTACCTACAAATTGTATATTCTCTCACATAACTTTTTCTGGTTTGATGTCACTCTTTTTCAGTTCATCTGTTCTTTATATACTGTGAATTGTGGCAAATTGAACCACAGGTTTTACGTTGATTCTGTCTCTTTATGTACTGGAGAAGTATTAGAAAGAAGGAAGCACTGGCTAACTCTTTCGTTTACTTTGTATCGGACTAATCAGACAATTCAAGCCTTTTCAATGTGCTCGTTATCTCCCAAACATGCAATTAAAATCTAATTGTTTGTCTTTTGCGAATTCATACGATTTTATACATACTAATACTTTCATGCATTGTCAGCCTCAGATATTACTCCATACTCTCCACTTAAATGACCCATTAGATCAAAGTTTCATTTGAAATAATGAAACATGCATGTCGAAGGCAGTAGCTATTGACTGCTGAGGTTAATTTTAGTTTGGAATTAATCATGAACTGACATCAGTTGGAGGAACATTGGAAACCTAGGAGCACTGGACAGCTGTTCCATCCTAGTATGGGACTCCTCAGAGGTGCGTACTCATGACCCCACCAGAAATCGAACCCAGGACCTTCAGGTTCCGTGACCAGCACGTTACCATTGAGCCATTGGATCGGAATCCAACTGTGCGCATTTCCTGCTTCTGTCAGTCCAAGACATAACGCGACCTACACCCAGTGTCGTCGCTAATACTGAATCCTAACCCAATAAACCTCCAGATAGAACTAATCTAGTGCTCCATAGTGACTTGCTTCGAGATGTGATTCCCGAAGTTCTAGTGAAAAGTAATAACCGGTGGAGTCAACCAAGTCGAACATGACGGCAGTTACTCAACGACGACATTAGATGTAGGTCACGTTATATCGTGAACTGACAGAAGCAGGAAATGCGCACAGTTGGATTCCGATCCAATGGCTCAATGGTAACGTGCTGGTCACGGAACCTGAAGGTCCTGGGTTCGATTTCTGGTGGGGTCATGAGTACGCACCTCTGAGGAGTCCCATACTAGGATGGAACAGCTGTCCAGTGCTCCTAGGTTTCCAATGTTCTTCCAACTGATGTCAGTCCATGATGAATCCTAACCTAAAATCAATTGATAAGCTCCTAAAAACCTCCAGATAGTACTGGAGTTAATGACAAACCGTGCTTTTTCGAAAAATCGAACTATTATTATACCAGCCACAGACTGGGTACCATAGATTAATCTACAAAACTCACGTGGTTTGACCCAGATTTACTTTCAAGTGTATAAATCATACGGTATATATAAGTGATTCTTAAAGCTGGTCACCACAGTAGCAGATTGGAAAACATTCTGTATTAAATTTTGAACATTTTCACTAACAGTTTATTTATTCTCTCTCTTCATATGCGTTTCAACCCACCTGCAATTAAATACTAAGAATGCCCTGTAATTCTTCTGCTGTTTTCATACTCTATACTATTGATCAACCTCAAAAGAAAACAACTCAGTTATCAACTGTTCTCTCGCTTTCCGTGTTCATTCGGCTAATATCAGCCTACTATGAAAGTAAAAGTTGAAATTTACCGAAGACACAGGCCGCTGAAAAGTTCAATATCTCGATGAAAGTCAGAAACAAAGCATTAGTTTTGTTTTGGTAATGTATATACTCATAAATTATTTCTAATAAATTACAGTGTATAAGAAATGTTTAAACAGTGTGGTTCGCAACCGAAACACCGTAACCATTGGTTTATATTGTTAGTTAGCCATAATGCTTAATTCTATGCGGACGCATTTTTCCTGAAAGTGTAACCCAGTACCCTCATACGGTCTCATGAACTGGTCCAAAAGGTTTAACTATTTTGAAAAACTTAGTAATAAATAACCTGATATCGCAACGATGCACAAGGTCTGCACCTATTGCCTGATCGTGCATAATGAAGTTCCCACTTCCATCCTATTTGGGACTCGCCAACCTGATGTACCTGCATCTCATTGAGTGATGCTGTTTCCACTGAGACTCGAACCCCATATCAAAAGCTTCAAATGTCAGGGCGTTATTCACTAAGCCAGTGGGGCACGATAGCCACCTCTTGCACAATGCGCATCAATTGTTCTTATGATACTTGTATTTTCCCCTTGTTATACAGGGCCGAATTGCTCGATATCTTCTTTTGGCAGATGGTCTCGTATGCGGGTGCCTCGATACTACCGGATATTCACGATGTTAAACTGACTGGCAGTGGGATCCAGAACTCGCATTTCGTCCCATCATCTCACGTACATTCATGGAGCAAGGCTGTGCATTGTTTCAGGGCCTACTTTTCATCAAACCTTTATCTGAAAAAACAAGGCAGCAGCAGCTAAATATGATGATTATTCTCGATAAACACTAGTACAAATTCACTGTTGGAACTCGCACTATTTAACTGTAGTATGTGTGAAGTTGTCTGCTTTTGGTCTCATTACTGCAGCCAAACCTGCTGGTGTGACAAGGCCTTACAAATTAAACAGTCTAGTCAATATAGCTCAGATGGATCCCTACGATACGCCTATAACCACAGTCAGTTGGTATGTGAGGTCGAGTGATTGAATGCATAAATTAGGAGTGCATTTAGTGCAATCAGATTTCCTATATCCTATTACGGTATGCATAGTATATCTATCATTTTTGAAACACAATAAACCAAACCTAATATATGAAAGCCAATAACACTGTACAACTGGTCAGATCATTTCAGTGGAGCGGGTTAGAAGCTGCACTCCGCCAATTAAAATCTGAGTGTCTAAAACAGTAAGTTACAGCACAATTTCGAATAACTGTAAACGCAACTGAAATAGATATTTCAGGTTCTTTGTGCTTCCTTATCACCCTATGTTTCTCTCCATTTTTCTCTACTGGACAGATAATTCGGGTCATGATCTGTTAGCATTCTACGATTATCTAGTTAAATGTATACGTGAAAAAGATGACCAGACATTAATATTTTTTGAACCTGTACCATATGCAATATTTTTCCCATTCGTCAACGGAATACCCGGAACTGGTATACAACGTGTCCCTGGATCACTAGAAGATGGAGTGGCGAAAAAAAAAGCGTGCTATCTTACCATTATTACTGTTGGCTGTTACAAACATCACCCGAGGGAAATATGCCATCCTGGAAAAAATTTATCTGTGACGACGTAAGATACTTCTTATGAAATGACTTGTCATTAAGATTCCTTGCATGTGTTAATATTGAAAGACAAAGGGAAGCGACTGTGTCGTGTAGGATAATTTGGAAGAGATGTACTCACCTTTGAAATTGTAATTCGTTCGACTTAGCTTTCTGTTGATAGATAGTATTGTTGAACTATTCAGCAAACTCATTATTCCATTAAATGGAAAGTACTATTTAATTTGCATTAGTAAACACTGTGTATTAATTAAGTCCTGAGAACAGATATTTTTGGTCTCACAAGTATTTAAGCGAAATGGAAAGTACTTGACATATACCGAGTCTATAAGTAGCTTTATAGTTCTAAGCTTCAGCTATATGATCAAATTAGCCTCTCATATTGCTTCTGATATTCCTCTTTCAACTGTCCTGCACAACTGCTAATATGCATGAAGCAAATTAGTCACTACAATTGCTATCAGGTCAGTTTAATTTCTTGGAAGAAGTAAGATGAAAAGTGTCGCATAGTCTAAATTCTTCTAATCAGGTTAATAAGGACAACAAATAAAAACCTGTACATACACCAATTCAGGTAGAATGGATTTATGCTGGTTTATAACGCTAATGGAGAAGCGGAAGATGAAGAATAGAAGATAGCTTTATTGATTGGAAAAGATATTTGTTTACAACTATGATTTCAACAACCACAGTTACGCTATTCACTATGGCGACACTGAGTAAATAATATGATCAAAATAAACAAGTACTTAGGGAAACGTACATATGATTGGCTAATTAAAATTTAAAACCAATGTACGACTAATTGTGAGTTATTTAAACAAAACAGAAGAGTAATACACTTTTAAAAGGAATACGGAATGAGTTTTAAAATCATCTACTGAGTGGGTGTAACCAAAATGTAAAAGAGCGTTCAAAACCGAAACAGTTTGATCCACTTTCCTCAATTCTTAATTATTTCAGATGCATTTCATCAACACTATGTATATATATATATATATATATATATATATATATATATATATGTATATAATGAATTTTATCACATAAGTCAGTTCGTTTGACATTATGGAAATCCACTGACGTTTGCTGCCCCTTGCATGTAGGTTACTAACTGTCTTTACCGCTGTTTCTACGGTAGACTGAAAGTTACATCAGGTCTCCTGAGGATGCGCATTGCTAACACATTCAGATAAGTGCTTAGCTATCTCCTCCGTAAATACTTACTCCACGTTCTCACCTTCCAATAGAACACACGGGCTTCACCACTGCCTCTTTTCTGGTACCAGTTAGTCAGAGACATACACGTCCTCGAGTCCAAGCAGGAACTCCAGAAGGTGCGAAAATCCTCCAGCCATCCACGCAAACGACGGTTTATAGAAATATTATTTATCTTTTTCCGTTGTTGGTTTGTTGTCGGCCAACACCATGTGAGACAATGTCTCTCCTTATGCTTGAATATTTTGACTGTCTCAACAAAATTGCAAGAGACGATCACCGTTGCCGGGAGGACTAAACACCTATCTAGTGTTTCCAGGTTAACAGTGATTCTCCACATAATGTCAATTCATGATGAAAACCCTCTTGAAATCTGTCAACCTCCAAAAATCAACAGCTGGAATTTGAAAATTTCACTTATTAAGTAAATTGCGAAAAAATGTAATTTTGAAGAAGTAAATCTGTGTGTGAACACCAACAAAATTTGATTGACTAGAGATCTATGTTGTGAATTGGGTTGGTCAGACAATGAAACAGAATATGTGATGCTCCTGATCTTTGTGTCAATGGTTTATTGATGAAGAGACGACTTTCAAGGTTATTGAAAAACTGTCAAAATAGTGCAAGAAAACAGCTCAGCGTCATGAGTTCGGTATATTATTGTTCCCTCGTTAAAGTATTTGCGTGATGGTTTAAGTTAACAGGACCGCAGTTATTGCATAAAAAATAGAAACGGAGGTAAACTGATAAAATGTGTTCTACGAAATACCGTTCAGTCAAAAGTCAATTTCTGGAGTTGAAAAATTTATACACGAGTCCTTTGTAAATGAGAAAATGACTGGAATCAATAAAACATCTTTGTTATAACTCATTATTCTAACTTTATTATAACTTATAACATTCATGTTGATCGTTGTTCATTTATTGTTTTCTACAAAGAAGCTTTCATTAACAATTTAGGAAGAAGAGTGATTGATTATTTAAACTAAATGCTATTTTCAATCTTATTTTGTTTTTCATATACATCGATAACTTATTCATGAGACAGATTTTAGCTGGAGTTTACTAGTATTCCACTGTGTTTATGAATGAACTTTTTTCTAAAAAATTCTTTTTCAGATTCTCATGCAATATGCATTCGCGAATATAAAAAATATAACTAAGTTTACTGGAGGTGGACGGTTTTTAACAGAATTCGGTTTATGTATTCTGATGGTAATCCTAATTCGATAAATACTGTAGAATGCAATGCTGTGTTAAATGCAGCTGATGAGCATTTTGAATCATGGACATACTGGGATAGTTACGAGCGATTTCCCAATTTTGATATCACAGATGTTCATGTAAGTCTAATCCCTTTTAGAAAGACTTTTTTAACTTGACATTTAAACCTTGTTTTGTTAGTAAGCCTTCTTGATTTATCAAGTAACTGGTTGTCAGCTCAAATCTACAACACTCCAAAATTTTGAAGGATTTTTCCAGCATCAAGGAAACGAAGTAGTAAATGAACTATGAAAATGTAAATCTCTATGGTTCTCCAATGCAATTTAAAAAGCTCAGGCTAAATCTCAAGCAGACCAGTGATTATTTTCGAATTAGCAAAGAATGTTTTCATCATTCACACCATAGCTTATATAGCAATGGTGAAATTTATATCGATATTGCTTTACTTTGTACTACATAAAAACATGTTAGTATACCTAATAGCTATGAACTCAACTTCACGTAACTGTAGTTATCTTAAACTTGCAGGAAAATGTTGCACAGGTGAAGATGAGCTCTCAGGACTACTCAAATCTTAAGGACAACTCTGACTATAAACACGTGACAAAAAGCATTATTTGTCGTCTCTTACTTCCATGAGTAAATAATTAGCTATGGTTTATTCAGTGAATAAGTTCTTCAGTCGTAGACTGAACCTAGTTGGCATATCAAACTGGAACTACAAGGAATATCGAAGTACTTCTCAATTACCTATATCCCAATAGTGAACGATCGATTCGGTCCAATCTACTAGGAGGAACTACAAGCAATGACACCAAACTGTGCCTATCACACAAGGTTTAGTTACCGTGAATATTAGCCTCACCGATAACACTCTGCCATTTGACGCGGTGGATTCGAGTCTCCGTGGGGACAACACTCACTGAGAAGCAGTTACATCCAGCTGACGAGTCCAAAATAGGACTAAACACGAGTCCTGGATTCCACTGCTAGTCATCAAGCAGAATACAACAACATCCTGAATTCCACTGGTAGCCATTATCCGTATTTAGAATCAACTTATTTTCACGTGTTTTTCACCTTCACATCATCAAATCAATTAGAACTATAGGAAACTAAAGATCAGAGATGAACGAATGAATGAAGTTTGATTTTATTTGAAAGTGGTTTGGTGAAGATGACGTCAAACAACGAATGTAAATATTATTCAAATCAAATGTAATTGTATAGAGACCAAAAGAGCGTTACTGAACCCGATACTCTCATTCATTTCAGTTAAAAAACGTTGACCACTTTTCCAAGAAATAAACTGTTTTACAGTTAAGTCTCCCATTTACTAGGAATACAGTTCTTCCTGCATGGATGTAGATAAACAGATATGACAGTTATCCGTTTACTATCTAATTTTTGTTTGCGATATATTAGATAAGGCACAGGTGTTCACTTTCCTCTTTTCCTTGATTTCTTCATATCATTTGTTAATCGGATTGGAAATAATTCTTTGTAAATTCTTCCACCTTATCTAACAGAATATTCATATCATGAAGATCTAGATATTTTAATGATCTGCAGAACTTCACACTTATTTCTAATAAAAAGATCCCTCAAGGTGTCTTATTACTGGTCTTTCCACTTGATGAGCATTTTACCATGATTACGGTTTGTTTTGAGACCGAAAATTGAAAAAGTCAACAAAAAACCTTTCACACAAGTGCGTCGGTTTAAGTTCTGTATACAAAACAGTTGATTGTTCGAATACTGTACACTATAACCAGTTGTGTTTTAGGTTTTGAAATATTGGGAAAGGTATACAGTTGAGAAAAAGTTTAATGGTTTACATCTAGTTTCTGTGAATTTACTAGCAGTGAAGTTCAAAACTTTACAATTCGTTGAAACAAATGAGACAGAGATGGAAAGTAATAGAATCGTTTATTTTGAATGTTGAGACGTTGGTCAGATATGGTATCAATATTTGAAGCCACCGGATATCAATATTTACGGTCAAACATTTAACTTCAAAGTGAGATAACCATACCCGGTAAAATGAGGTATAGAAATACACCATAAAAAGCTAAACCAACTAGCCTGCATACAAATAAATGTTTTATTAGCAAATAATAATGCAAGTTATTAGCATCCAGATCATGGTTGTTGCGAATGTCCTGGAAGAAGTTGAGCACCAAGTCTGATTTAGTCATTAAATGAGTATATGTTAATATAATTGTAGCGTGTTTAGAAAATCAAAGCGAGATATTTCTTAACGTTTAATTGTGTAGGCCTCAGCTTCTTTTCAGCAGAACATACGGATTTTTATTCTACATACTCTTCTGAAGAAGCTGTAGCTTGCACAGCAAAACGTTCAGAAATATCATGTTTTGATTTTCCATTGGGATTATATTAAAATATACTCTTATAAATATTAGACAAATTAAAATGAAGGATGTTTTCAGGAATATTTGTTTACATACCTGCATATCCCATCACGTATCTTCATTAATACTTCAGATAAGTCGAAGCGCACGCAGAATACAACATCGTAAATGTGTCATTATCGACATCACAAATCCTTTTCCCTAACCCTGCGTTAAGGTAATTATAGGAAAAAGAAATTCTTATTGTATTGATTTGCCAATAATTTGATTGTCTTATGGTTTCTTTGATGTAATTTGAGAAATTAATTTAATTCTTTAGATATCCAAGTTCATACCATATAGGCAGCTGCATCCCAGTGTGCACTAAATCATTATTGGATCATGGCAATCAGTAGTAGTTCCCTTTACTCAATTTTCTGAATGTTCTGATATTGGATTTGGTTAAGGAACCAGTAGATTGGCTGGATTCTCCTCAATTTTCTTTATAATGAAATAAAGCAGTTATTCAGTTTTGTCTTTAATGGCATTCGACAACATGATTGTATGTCACCTCTCTCAGAATGGTCTGTACCCAGTACTTACTATCTAACTTTTGCATAGGTAACGCACAATTTGAAATAGTAGTTCACATAACCGATTTCAGTAGCCATCTTTGGTTAAGAGATGAACAAAGTTAGAGAAAGAAGCGTGAAGGTGGGATTATGATCGATACTGAAATGAAACTGATAAATTATGTTTAAGGAAATGCGGACCTACTGTTTGCCACTTACCAAACTCAATGAAATTACCATAAGTCTTATCCGTCTGAGGCCCTCGATAAGATTCGTCTTATTCTCAACTAGTCTGATTTAACAGACTCCAACCTCCGAGATAGACATATCAGGCTATTTTTATCACTTTGTCTCATTTATAAATAAATGATTTTCTATTTTTTCAGTAAGTAGTTTCAGACATTTCATAAACTTGATTCTTAGTTGTCACAAAGGAAACGAAATTTTAGTAAACAAAAGTACTCACCCATGGTCAAAAAACATCTGCTGAACTGCATAAAATTTAGTTGCAAGTATGGTTGTAAGAGATACTGGCATTTTTGCACCGTAAACATACTCCAACCTAAAATGAAACAACTGTCTAGCGAGTCTTGGTTTCTCACGAATCCTGAAGAGAATCTTCCAAAAAAACAATGTTATTTGGTCTCATTCCTTCGTGTTTTTAATCTTTATTTTATATAGCTGAAGTCATTTAGCCGTACATATCCACAATCGACAGCTGGCAAACCAATCAGACTCAATTTTAATGTCGAAACAGGTTGGTTTTACTATTCTTTTATATCATCAAAATACGACAGCTGTATCAGTAACAATACATCACTATTAATTACAGAAGTATTTGTACCGATGTCTACTCATTATCCACATGGAATAAATGTTAACTTTAAACCAAATCAACTATACTACAAAATCTATCGAAACAATACAAATTTAATGTTGGTTTATGCACCATGCACCCTTATTCACAATAGAAACCTGCAAATAGAGATAAGAATAACGCCCAATCAAACTATTGACAAAAGAAACTTTGGGAACATTCTAACTTGTTCTATGTTCATATTAACTTTTCCAATTATAAAATATGTAATTTTTTACCGATTTGATTTCCAGTAGGTGTGCTTAATATTGTTTTATCTTACTGTTTATTTATCTGTCTGAAGCGCTGAACTACGAATATAAACAAAAGCATTTCATGCATTGAATATTATCTTTTTTGTACGGAATAAATAAAGCTTGAAGACAGTTGTGTTGAACTTATGGTTAACAAATTGATAAATAAAGGAGTAATGTTACTTTCAAGTTTGTGGTCAATCTTTTTACTTCAACGAGAACGTATAGATAGAAAGAAACAGGAAATATAGCTGAAAAGTGCAGGATTCCAGTTTAGTAGGACTTTCTAATAAACAGAAATGGGTCGTTAATATAGGTGTAAAACTTGAGCAATGTGGTAGAATTTAATTTCATATTACATTTGTTTATCTGATTTATAACACACAGTGATCTAGTATTATTTACCTGATGACGTTTCGAGCATAAATTATTGTTCATAATCATCAACAGAAGGTAATAAATACCAAAACTAATGAGGATGTGTAAATAGTGGGAACTGATCTGGTCACCCTTAACTTTGTGAACACCACATCCTGAACTAGCTAACATTGCACATCAGCCGATGTAGCAGAACAACGTATGTAAGACATATTCCAGATTGTTCAAATGGTGAAAGTTAGTGAATTGACCAAGTGACTTGCCCTCATGTTCTGTTACTCTAAGCCTGTGTCGAAGGTTTCTCTATAGTTCCACCACATAACTAAAAGAATGTGGCCCGTTTCTTCTCACTTTTGATAGTCGTCTCATAGATGAAAAATGAAATAGAGAAGACTGCTAGGCAGTACACTCGTTAGAAGTCAGATAGCTTGTTATTCTCGTTAATGATACAAATCGTCAATGTCCATCAAGCTTATTTTATTTATATTGAGATTTTATTGATAACTAACCCACAGTGGAAAGTGCAACTCCCCTACACATTCAATAATTTCACAACCTATGGTTAATTTTCGCGTCGGTACCGACCAGTCTTTTAGCAATATCTTACATTTTTTCGCACATAAAATACATGCCATATATGTTCGAAATTTTGCTCGATGCGTCCGGATAACTCCGCAACTTGTTGGCATCTTTTTAGAAAAGAACTAAGTGGTTAATTTACTCCAGATCAATTCAAGGCTTTTCACTCACCTGGCCTATCCAAGAGAATCTGAAAGTAAACAGGATCATCTTAAAGTTGAACAGCTCTCGTGGACTCACTGGTGTAGGCATAGAATTGAGTTCTAGAGCAGGGAGTGCACTCCTCGAGTGGATGCCAGTCAACAGCTGGGAGATGAGAATATCAAGTGTACATTTAAGAAAGGAAATACCTAAGCGTTTATCTTAGCATGACATTTTGCAGCCTGACAAGGTGTGATAGGATATTCTGTTTGCTGTAAGCACAGAGTAAGTGGGCTTTCCTGCAGGAAAGTGCTTTCCTCAGACAATGCAGATTACTTTTATTTCTAAACTTTTATATGGCTGTATGAATTGGAATAAATATCATATAACTATGAGGCACTCCATCTACAATCAGACGTTTACAAAATCGCTTAAGTGAATTTCACCTCCTGGTCAGCAAGTATGGAGTACTCGGCTCCAGAACCTAATGAAAGGTTACTATGTGATGATAGCAACTTTGTCCTGATGAAACGAATGCTTCGTTTTCCCATATTAAGTGTTAAATGACTTTCGACTCTGTGATCTATGTCAGTAAGGTTGACTCCTTTACATTAATCACATCAGTGTTTGCCTTCTTGATCGCAAATAGGAATAACTAGTGACTTCAACTATTCTGATAGTACTGTACCTGATCCCTAAACCTGAGTTAGTACTTTGGTAAGTCTAACCGATCGATCACCGCTGCAATATCTGAAACATTTTGGAAGTAAACTGGCTGGTCCTGCTACTTTGCTCCATTTGAGGCTTGAAACAATTCCAAATATAGGAAAGACTTTGGATATTGATATCTATGTCCTACTTCTAGTATAATTAGTCAGTGAGAAAATGAAATGCAACTGTGGGTTATAATGAATATTCCACAGTTCTGTCTTTTTACTATCAGAGGTTTTCAAAGACATATCCTTCCAGCCTACAACCAAATTGAACATACCCCGTTTCCAGTTTCATGTCTACAGAGTCTCAAACGCTTCCAATAAATTCGTAATAAGTCGGTCAATACCAAAAAGACCCCTGGATTTAACGTGCAGTGGTTCAAGTTACTACACTTGATATCAGGAGATACAAGGTAGCAAGATAAAACACAGAAAAATAGGAAATAAATGTAAATAAATGTTGTAAAAAGCCATAATAGTAAGTTGTAGGGCACTAACAAAATAGGATTAGGGTGAAGATGATGTATGGATGCATCTGCAATAGTCCGCTTTATTCTGAGTCAAAATACCAAGTTACCAACCACTGATTGGGTTTTCATGGGGATCTACATTTCTATACATGGTTCAAACTAATAGTTACAGACTTCATAAACAGATGCTACGTTTAATCCTGACCACTCACAGTGTTCTTCCAACCTAATTCTACTTAAGCTAACTAACGTCCAGTATCAGAGTGCACAATGGCCTCTCATGCGTAAGAAATATCCTAACCAAATAAGTCGGGAAATGTTTGCAATCCATTCAACTGAATTACCTCCCTGACTAAAGTCTGAGTTTGTCCTCTATGTTAATCAGACGGTGGTCCTGAAACAAACAGCAGTGATCGAACTCTTGAAATCTGAAATCATCCTGATTCCATGGCCATGTCCCGAAAATACATAGTGAAATAGGGTAACTTCTTTGGTAATTCAAAACTGGATATCTCGCTGGCACCACTGATGGCAAAAACAAATTCAATAAACGTAAAGAAAAACCAACACAGGCACACACAGAAGTCTATTGTTTTAAGTTGTCACACTTAATAGCAGCATGCAGGCAAGAATTGGATGGATGGTAGAGAAATGTATACGACATGAAAGACAATAAGTAGATAAGGGTTACTATTAAGCACAACAAAGCATAAACACAGTTGAACCGTGGAGACAGATTGTCAGGTATGTCATACAAGATTTCCAGTTATTGATACCTTTAATGCACTGGACTTAAAAAAGACAGTCCGAACATCAATACATGCTTCAGATCAATAGTCACAAACCTATAGGAACAGAGCTGACTCTTCGTCAGGTGATTCTTATACATCCTCCAAATTAAGCCTACATCGGTTACTATTGCACATCAGTGAAGTTGGTGGCAAAACAAGCGCAAAACATCCATGCTAACCCATTCGATGAAGGCTCAGTAACTAGTCGACTGACTTGCCTTCCTTGCCTAGTACCTTAAAATTAACCTCGCCACTACTCACATGATGATCCCAACACACATGAGCCACCCGACAAAAACATCTATGGTCACAAACCTGTAATCCACTAGTATCTTCTGATTTGAGAAACCGTACGAGGACATAGTGAGTCACATTGCAGTATACTCGTCAACTGATAGGTAGTCAGGTCAAGAAAATAACCACTCTGGGGTGCTGTATGCCTATCCCACAGATACGGCACACATTCATTTCCCCAAGATGCCAGAGTTTTGACTAGAGAAGCTGGTTGACCACCTTAACCCAGGATAAGGGCATTAAAATTTTCCATAGGAGGTTTCCAGTGGAGTGTCAAGGAAACAGGGATACTATTCCATCAAACTGGATGATCACCAAAACAGTAGAAGTGGAAGAAAGTGAATTTGACGTGGCAGTAACGACACAATGATGTGGAAAAGGGTGAAGTGATACTGTAAAAGGATGTTTGTTATTGATCAGAAGCGAGTCAAGTCCTGACACGGGTGCGGTAGCAGCTGATACTTTTCCACTGTCCACAATGCAGATTACTTCTTGAAGAACTTCGAAAAAGAATGGATTAGTCAGAGGGGTCATAATGCAGCGGGTGTATGAACATGGAGCAGAACGGTGGGCAGGGAAGGATAAAGAGATGGAAAAAATAGAGGCGATAGGTAACAACAGACAACTATTTCGACTTATTACGGAGACTTGAGTGGAAAGGCTAGTGGTTAGGAGAACTATAGTGAAGAGGGAAAGGGCGGTGATTTACTGGCACGAGAGACGACTTGAACGATGGGCGGAACACTTTGAGAGAAATTGCATTTCGCCTCCAGCTACAAGTCCATTGCCACTATCCAGTGGGAGCCTGAATGAACATCGAGATAGGACTCTTTTCACTTAAAGAACTCGAGACAGCTGTAGGTTACAGGCTACAGGTACAGGTGGAATAATACCAGATGTATTTAAGGACGGCAGTAGAGGATTGTCGATCAAACTAACTGAAGTATCAACTTGCAACCGCTAGTCAGCTATGGCCCCTTGTCACTGATCTCAATCACTGATTATACCAGTCTTCAAGAGACGTAAGAAGTCCTCTTGTTATGACCACAGGCAAGTCAATGGGACGAAAATAGTGTCTAAGATCCACAGTTCTATAATCATCAGACGTCTGAGTGGAGCTCGGGAACATTTAACCCGAAGAAACCAGGTAAGAAGGCTTTAGACCTGGATGTGGGTGCATAGATTAAATATTCACTCCCCACCAGGTTTTCGAACATAGGCACACTTACCGCCGCCCGACACTAGATGTATTTCTGGAACTGAAAGGGACATTCGACAGGTCTTATGGCAGTGTTTCTCACTGAAGAGGATGCCTAGTAATTAAATCACAATGTTGAAAGCCTCTGTACTTGAAAACTCCTAGACGTGTAAGAGCCTATGTTAAGTTGTGCATATCGAGTTGTGTCCATCAAAAATATCCACTCTACATACATTTCTATTCATTTTTATCAGAAACGTACCCATAGAGTTCTCCGTATCGTCGTCTGGCTTCACAGAATTCAATCTCATCACAGGGGAATCGTTAGTAAATTTGAGTACGCGGATGACGTAGTCCTGTTAGGTGAAGACTTTGATAAGATGCAGAATTTTATAAGCACATTAAGTAGTAATTTGAGAATGTTTGGGATGCGTTTGTCGCCACCCAAATGTAAATTGTTGCTTCAGAATCAGGGCTGGTCTTCACTGGGGCCCTATCTGACAGTAGTGAGTGAAATGATTGAGCGCCTGGACCACTTTACTTACCTGGAAAGTCGGACCACTCCTGGCGGGTCAACAGCTGACGAAATCTCTGCACGGATGCAAAAAGCTCGGTTGACTTCAGCTATTTATGCCTTCGCTGCAGTATCTGGTTGTCTATTAAGGGTCGAGCGTATTGCACTACAGGTCACTCTGTTCCACTTAATGGCTGCGAAATATGCCCAATAAATGTAAGATAAATGAGAAGGTATCAGGTATTTGACTGCAGCTGCCTTCGTGCCATAGGTCGGGTATGATGATGTCACCACGACAGTAATGCAGAAGTCAGGTGTAGAGCTTCAGGGAGAATATGAATGTCAATTGACAAGGCTCAACTCAGATGACTAGAATACATGTTACGCATGCCCAGCCGCCGTCCACCTCGCTGCACAATGTTTGCTGAATTACGTTTAGTCTACAAAGAGATATGTGGCCAGACTAAAACATAACATCATTGCATCGTCTTTTACTGTTGGTCCGAGCCGTGCAGGTAAATGCAGACTTCCCAGGTGAGGTACGCGTGACAACAGACTCTGGGAGAAATGGAGCAAAATCGATGTCAGCTGCGCAGATGTATCCATACATTATCCTTATATTAACCATGCAATGTTTTCTTATTTCTCCTTCTTCTCCTTTACTACTGTCTGTTACCTAAGAATGATGCTTCTTTATTGTGTTATCTTTCCTCTTGGCATCTCCTCGATTCATGTGCTGACTTGAGATGTGTCAACATGGACCGTTATGAAGTAATACCTGATCTCATGTTTGGTGATGATGACTCAGAGATCAAAAGAAATCTGCTGGAGGCCGTTCACATATATTTTTCAAGAGTTTCGGACTAGGATTTCATTATGCTAACCGCGGTTTAAAAACCATACAGATTGGCACGAAAGATTGTAGTGTGAAAGAGAGTATACCATTTTCAAGGCCAGTCGCTCTTAACTTCTCCTTCCCATAGAAAAAGCAGCATTAACATGGTCTGCTGAACATCCGCAGGAAACACGCTATCACACCGTCCAATCAGTAGTACAGCTTCGCCCCTTGGAACTACAGTATACCTTAGATATTTTTACTATGGCGGTAACTGCTTTTATCTCACTGTTAATAAACACACGTTCCTGGTGGTACGGTTAGAACTCAAGACACGGATGTTGCAACCAGTACAGCTCTTTCAGCCTTCTTGATATGCAACGTCGGTCATCGTGTCAACGTAGTAGCGATCGGTCGGGAAACAAGCGAACGGGAAGTATTGCAACAATACAAAACGCACAATTATACGTTTGATAGAGAAATCACACAAATGAGATCATACAAGTAATTCTATTTGCTTAATCAACAGACACATCTGTAAATATGAAAATATCGCCTCAACGGCGAAGCGTAAAGAAAAATGGCTCCTTGTAGCTGAGTACCCAACGCCACTTTATAGCACATCGTTGGACAGGTAGACTATTTCATGATAATCTTTTTAAATTTTGACCATCGAGCAACAAGGTCAAGCAACCCGCAACATAGAAGAGAAATCTGAACAGATTCACATTCCTATACTCTGTCAAGGTAACATTACTGGTAGTGAATCCGACTACAAAGAGAAACGCTCTGCTTGGAGCTAATTATATAACCACTCTTTTGAATTAGTAGTCTATAATCATCGACCACTTCCCATAATTCTGATCTTCAAAGCACTCGTGGAGCTTACTACACCTTTTTAAACAGTTGACTTCCAACGAGTTCGAACCCTACCCCACTTAGCGAGGTTTATGCAGCATCGTTAGCGCTCGAACAAAAGCTGTGGCTCATTGTATAACAGATTTACAAGCTGGTTACTCAGCTACACTTGACCCTCGAATTCTGGGGTCCTGTACAATTACGAGGTCGAAATATACTCAGCAACCACGTGTACGTTCATGCAGTGACCCGCATCTACTGTGTGAAAGCTAGTGATACTACTTGGCTGCTCAGACCTTAGTAGGTAGATTCGGGTTGGGTTGCTCCATCGGTAGCTGCTACCTTGACGTGCTGGTCGGGGATGCATATCATACTGACCCAATGAGCTATGTTGGTGGAATACTTATCTCGAGGTCCTAACATCCCACAAAGCTCTATCCGATAGTCAGTAGTAAGACGAAAACCAGTTACCGTTGTAGTTGAAATTACTACGCTATGATGGGTGGCTGAGGGCGAAATCGTACTGATGCTAGCTGAATGGGGTGTGACAGCAGTTGAGTTTCCTTTAGGAGACCAGCAGTGCCAAACTGATGCTGCCTTCTCAACTGATGGGTTAAGTTTAGAAAAGGTCGGTTCCAAAAAGAAAGCACTTCACCATGACCCATGGTCCCTCGGCGCCAGAAATCTAGGTTCTCTCCATCCGTCGTTGGAAAAATCAAACCTCGAAACAACAAGCAGATGCCTCGTGAAATCGGCGGTTACAGAAATCTTTCCTCATGCAGGTACCTCAAGAAGACGGAGCCTTCCACGGTGTGGGAAGCCAGGAAGTGTCAATCACGCTTACAACTCTGTCAGCGCTCAAGTTCACTCAGACCACTACCCACATTCCTTATCCTTACCTTCTAATCTTCCTTCACGTCTCCCAGTTAGCAATCCTACATCACCTTTAATTTCCTCTAGCTCTGTAGCTTTCGACAACGACGAGCCCACAGAACAGTATCCTTGGTCTACTTAAACCACACTCTAAACTACACATGGGAGACCTCAATGTCCACACTCCTAGTCAAATTGACCAACAAGCTTCATTGCCCAAAACTCTAGCAACTCGGGTCATGGATGTGCTGTTTGTGAGACATATATACGGGTCGCTTAACCTCTCAAGAACACTATGGTGATGGCTGGTCCTGTGTTGATTTTAATGATGATGATGGATTCAGGTTGGAAATCGAGTGTCGTGACCAATGAGTCACAACTCCACAATTTATAATTAACTTTTGTGTTTGACTTCCAGGAGTCAATCAACATGAGGTCTTGTAACTAGATTTTATGTACTCGCCACCTAGATGTTGCTACAACCATGAGGAAACTGGTGTTCTCACTGATGATTTCAACCCGCTTCACTCAGTGCTGAATTCAGGTTTAACCACGAAGTTATTCATTTTAATGGGTAGATTTTCTCATAGTACGACTTCGCCCCCGGACCTTCACCATAGAGTAATAATTTATGCTATGACGTTATTCGATTTTTGTCTTACCATTGCCCAACTGACTTACCTTGTACGGTAGGATCTCAAGAGAACTGGTGTCCCACCAGCACAGTTCGTTGGGTCATTGTAATAGTAAGTCCAACCATCACAACAAGGAAGTAAATATTAGTCACGGTTATCAGCTTTGGAGCTGATTCAAGCAATAACGTTTGCTAGATGAAAGTTTAATTCCTTGGAAATGGAATACAGTATAAATATTGAACCAGCTAAAGTATAACTCATAAGTTTCTGAAGTAAGTAAACACCCTAAAGCCGAACTTGGTAAATGTTCATATATATCCCTGATTCACAAAATTTTGTTTTCACTTATTTTCAACACAATTACAAAACCCTTTCTCTCATGCATTTTGCATTCTAAACTTTTAAATAAGTACATTAGGTTCCATCTGTTATAACAGTATATAAACTGATATACTTGTCTCATGTGGTCGACTTATAACTATAAAATATAACTCCGACAATGTGGTGTAATTACAACTTAAATAAAACTCCCTGAATCGATACAATCGCCCTTGCTTACACTTCACTCGATGAAATTTTGCTCACCAAGCTTGTGAAATTTCCTAGCTTTCCTCATGTTACGTAATATTCTCAGACTGCTTTTCCAGTGTTCTCTTGACCTTAAAAACTGAGCAGAAACTCTTGTGCAACTTTTTATAGTTCAAATCATTTATCAGTGCAGAGCTTCGAAAAGACGTTCATCCAAATGACAGTTTTGCTACGACTAACGTTTTGTATCTTTGACTAAATGAGGAAATTTCGGCATTTCAAAAATACTACTCAATCGGGATTAAGTAACATTCAGATTTTACAACGATGTTTTAAGACCAATCAATACAGTTGATGACTACTTAGGAAAATATTTCAAATATATCAACAGTCAAAAAATACGAATTGAAGTTATAGCTGACTTATTGATAGTAACGTGAAACTCGCAGACACTTCGAATCACATGATGTAACGTGATGCCACGAAATTTCACGCTGGACCCCCGCAAAAAATGAAAAAAAATATAGGCAGAGATCTTACGGAGGACATGCATTGTCAACATGGATATTCCTCGAATGACTCATCACATATTTGGTGTAACTTGTAACTTGATTTGAGGTCTTTATCCATTGTATCTGACTTACAAATACGATGGGTCCTAGTTGGTAGGAGGCAATCAGCAGGAAGCCCTCGACCTAGCTTCCCTGCTTATTGGCATTCGTCAGTAAGGCGTATCTGCAACATCTAGGGAACTGGTGTCTCCTCAGAGGTTCGAGTACACGTCAGCCAGTTGCAGTCAGTGACGTTACAACTGAGCTATTTGGACCGCAACTGACCTCTTGTAGGACTGGACTAGATTCATTGATTAGTCATCGGACAGCAACCAATATCATGTTGACCAGTCATGAGTGCTGACAGAATTCTACCGACCATTTAGCAATATGACCGTTAGGCTAGGCAGCTTACCATTCCAGTGGATGTTGGTTTGGTTGGCGGTAATCGACAGGACGCCCTTGACCTAGGTTTCGTGCTTATCAGCACTGGTCAGCAAGGCGTATCTGCAACTTCGATGGAACTGATGTCACTAATGAGTTATTCGGGATTAACTGTTTCGTTCTAATCAACTATATTCATTGCTTCACTTCAAAGGACTTGTACAAAAGATTTATCAACTATTTACTACTTGCATTAACTAGTGTTATTAGTGGGAGCAAAAAATAATCTAATCCTGTAATAAATCTAACGTTTAAATCTACAGTTTGGAGGATAAATTATTATAAAACCTCTTAACACAACTTCCATAAGTAATGAAAAAGCCGTTCACAATTGGGGATATTCAGGATGAGCATCGCATTAAACATATTTATAACTTCATGCAGCAATAAAACTACTTAAATATTTTCTCACTTTTCCTATTTCGTCACTGCTGACCACCTTTCAAACTTAGGTTTCAGAAAGTTGAGTTATGGCTAATGTTTTTGAGGATTTCATAAGTTTTTTTTCCCGTAAAAGACCGAAGCAGCTACCACAACCCCTTTAATTTTTCTACTAGAATAAATACAACTGATTTAACTGACCTTGATCTCCAAAAAATTTTGTTCTCTTGACAAAACTTAACGAAGTCAAAGTAGTGTTTCCTTTACAACTTGTGCCGTTAGTTAGATAAATAGAAATGTACGTGAAATGACAATACTGTAAGATACCAACTTGATCACTTCTTTTCGATAAAGAGAAAAGTTCAAGTTATCGAAAATGTGAAGTCATACATAAGTGCGACGAAATTATGAACATGCTACCGATATCTGATGTCACTACTGTAAGAATAAGGGTTGACGTTGATTCAGAAAATAAATACTCATAACCTGAACAATGGTATTTAAGTTTTATACAAGACGGACGATTTATATTGGTATATATAGTACCTGGTTTGCAACAAGTAGTAAGACGTCTGAAGAAAGTAGTCAACGATGAACCTAGATAATGATCGATTAAGAAATGCAGGTAAATTTTAAGAATACAATTTCATTACACAAATGCCTGCAGTTCCAACCATAGATGTTGCCGACAAGTAGGTAAATTGTCTACACATTACGATGAGTTTCCTCTTGATACTTTTTCCAGGTTAAGCATTTTTTCCTCTTCACGTACTGAAGCATCAATTTGAGATATTTTATCTTCAAAGAACTTTGAAAACCATTCAGATGTTGTTTCTTCTCATTGACAGTAAAATATGGATTTTTGAAAGACCATTGCAAACAAGCTCCAAAAAGGATGCCAACGGTTTACACTTGAGTTGTTTTTTATCTAGATGGTTTTCCAAAAATACATGTTCATAAAATGGTACATCCATTTCTGAATCCCAGTCTGAAAAATAGAAAATTAGTAACTGAATTCATACATTATCGGTAGGATTAGGTTAGTAGGAAAAAGACTGAACAATATATACTTGATGAGTGTAAATATGCGTTGGTCGCTGTATTAGGGATACTACTCTTTGGGTTTATGCATCAGAAGAATACCTAAGAAATAGAAAGAAAATATTTACGAATGCAAAAAGCAATCTAAAAGATAGCCAAGCATGCTTACTACTGATTTTTCGTGACTAGTGTGCAACATACCTTCGATTTCACTGTATACCTCCTCCCAAACAAAAAATATCTAAAAAACAGCCTTAGAATCTCTTTGCGAAAGATCAAGTGGACATAAGACGTTGCTACTGTTCAAAATATCCTATTACAGTAGAGAATACGCCGTAAAGAAACAAATTCTTGAGTGATCGTCATATGGATTCCACGAAAGATTTCCAGAAGAGAGGCTACTGAAAGTTGTAACAAACATATGAACTAATGAAAGCGTGACAATGTAAGTGCATGAGCATTGTCATCAGACAACAGGTAATCTTACTGCAGGAAATGACCATCAGGAAAACATAAAATAATTCACCTTATAACTATCAGTGTTAACAGTATCGATTTTCAAACTGAACGCATCAATTAGGTGGACAGCAAGTACCGAATTTCCATTGAAATTTGCCTTTTCTGAATTTATTCCACCATAAAATCTAAATTGCAACCTAATGCCAAACATCGTGCAGCCGCAGATAGTGTTCTTTCGGTTCCTAACCAACGGAACCCAAATAATCCACTGTGAATCATTCCAATTTAAACACTAACTTGGACAACAGATTCCTTGGAAGACCTAGATTATGTAGATGACATAGACATTTTAGTGAAGACGCTGACAAGATGCAGAGCCTACTGGATACTTCAAGTGGCAATTTGAGAATGTTTGGGATATATTTTTGCCAACCGGAAAGAGACTAATGCTACAGGACTAGCTTCCGTTGATAACTCGTCTTACAATACAGGATCAAATGGTTGAGCGTTTTGACTGTTTCACTTAATTGAGAAATTAGATCAGCCATAATGGGCTGGTGACCGACGAAATCTCGGTACGGATACAAAAGGTTCTCTTTGCCGTTGCTAACTTAAAGCCTTTCTGATGCCACCATGATATTTGATTGCCTGCTAAGAGGGAAGTGTACCACACTGAGGTTCTCTTTGTTTTAATACATGATTATTCAAGGTATCAGGTGTTCGACCACCGTTGCCTTTGTGGCATAGACCGTGTTTGTGGTGTCGCCATGTCAGTAAATTAGAAGTCAGGCGCAGGATTTTACGCAGATGAAGAAAGTCGTTCGGCGAGGTTTTGAACTTTCATTGCTTCAGATGGCTAAGACATTATGACTGAGTCATACTGTCTCAAATAAGAGTCGTGTAACTTCTTGGGTTACACTCAAGAATAGGTGGTTACCTTCTTTCATTTCACAGTGCCAAGTTATGTACCGACTACCTTTTTTTTCTTGCTGATTAACTTCCAGCACTTAACGTCAAAACAGAGCGCATTGCAGTGTTGCGTTACCTCAATGAGTGGTCAGATTGCAGCAGCCTTATCGACAGGCTTTGGTTGGTGCTAAGCACAAAAGCTAGATAGCTACATCGGTTACCCATTGATGACCAGTCCGTGTATATCGCACAACTTATAAGTGGCGTTAGTTGGCAAATACCCAACGGGCAGTGTTTTCGCAGCATGTGACAGATCTTAAGAACACAACGGTGATGCTCATCGTGAAATTATTTTTTACAAACACAAATCCCTAAATAGAAGTTTTACACACATTATCTATTACAGCTCATTTAAAGTCATGCTGGCATTAGAAGTGACCCAGACTGGCGCATGCCTCTTTCGCTTCCGAATTACAGTTTTGACTTTTGTTGGTCGCATCTCGTCTGGGAATCACACAACGCTTAAGATACACAAACTTTCCATCTACTTTCAATGGTTCAAACACCAGGGATGAGTGTAGACAAAGGTTCATATTTAACTTGCAAAAGTACTTGGCATTTCAACAGTGCGAAGTACACATCAATTGATTTACCGCAATTCGAGTAGCGTGTATGCCAGCGAGCAGATGAAAGATAACGTCCCCATACTTGAGAAGCTTTTCTAGATAGCAGATTTAAGCCGCTAATGACCTTTATCCAGACATTTTTTAGGAATTTTGTCTACGGAAGAGTTGGAGAAGAATCATAAAGTCAACGACTCCTGATTGACCTAATCGCTAGTTTGGAACGATACAGAGACAATACCAAATTTTTTGTATAGGAGTCTTGAAATTTGAATAAACTCAGGGAAACTCCAGTCGGAAAAACAATTTCGGAATAAGCTCCTGTTCAATTAGTGCAAAGGCAGTCCTAATATCATGAAATACATCGTATACTGATCGGAGCCCAAGTGTCTGACAAAGCGGAAGGTTTACAAGCAATTAGTTCATCCATGCCTTGGACGAAATTTCGCCAGCTCCTTCAGAGTCGGTACTTTGCATGTTTCTCAAAGCTCGTGGAGTATGACACGTCTCTCTCCCTCTCGTTATATGTGTACTTCCGTAACCCCCGACCACCTTGCATAGACTCTTTTAAAGACAGGAACAATGACGATTTCATTTTTCAGTGACGTTACATTTCTAAACCAATGAGCCACAACTACACAATATATGTGACTTTGCTGTTTGATTTTCAGGAGTCAATCAGCACGAAGCTTTTTACCTAGGTGTTGTGCTACTTGACACTCAATAACCAGACGTCTCTATAACCACAATCAAACTGGTATTCGCTTGGCGATCCGAACCTATGCCTATGTTGAAGTTAGATTTGATCACTAGGTTATTCAAGAAAAAGGTAAATTGTCTCACGAATCTTTGAAGGAAGAAACCTTTAGTTCAAGAAATATCGTCAGTGAAGCAGATAAATTTTGATGAAACAGAACTTTTTTTGCAAACGTAGGTTAGGCCTAGTTAAAATACTTTGAATACTTTTAAACGTACAGCGTAACCTTTCATGTTCTACATTTTATGTCTCAGGGTCCTAGTAGTAACGAATTAAAAACAATTAGTGAAACCAAGCAACCACTCCACGGTTTATAAAGCAGATTATGAAGCACCTGTTGTAGAAGCGTTGATGGTACTACAAGAATTCCGAAATCTCGATAGGTGGGGTGACAATGAGTTATTTATAGGACGGTATTTATTGATGTATGAAGAGTCACGCTGTGCAGATTTGGATTTTCAAACGATGGTTTAATTACTTATGATTCTCATGTCACCTGCAATTTTTTCGTACAGCAATAAACGCAACTTTATTTTTCGCTGCCTATAAATAAACAGAATTCTAACACATACGATTATTCCTACATGTATATCGACTGCTATTAGTGTTAAAAACCATTTCGCTTAGTCTTTTGTGACTGACTGTTGTAAAGATCACATAAGATTATTTTCATTAGGACGTACAGTACAAAGACATTACAAAGGAAATGATAATCTTATACAAAAAGCCATCTCCCTTTAAAGAGATAGTTAGTTAATTGACAATACGTACCTTGTTCATTATTAATAGGGAAATTCCACATCTTCTTTTCAATAGTCCATTTCAACCATTCTTCAAACTGATTACTTGGACGCGCACAGCTTAGAAGTGAAGCTTCTAAACTTTGAATAGTATCAAACACTGGATTTAAAGAGACGCATGGATCACTAAGTGTCACTGAACAAAAATAGTAGTCTTACGCACACTTACCAAGTTCTGCACTGAAAATTTCTACATCTGCTGGTACAGGGAGATCTGCGAAGGAAGAGAACGTTGCTGACATTTCATTAGCCCGTTCTGAAATTACGAGCAGTAAAATGAAACCCACCAAATGTGTGTCTTCCCACTGGTTCATCGTTAATAAAATCATCAAGCAGGTTTCTAAAATAATTCGTCAGAAATTCCATTACAATAATAAACCAATGATCTTAACATACCTGCACGCAACGACATCTGTGGATTTTTCACAACTATAAAGTTAATTACGTGAAAACAACTTACTGGTGAGCGTTGCTCTCCTGTGTTTTCCGCTCACTAACACCTGCTTTATCTTTACTGAGTTCTTCTGAAAGATTTCCTATCCACCTTTAAACTATGAAATTTAAAAATAAACAGCCAACTTTGTTCGTGCAGCTCTGAAGGGTGTTACAAGCAATTTTTTGAAAGAGTGACAACTAACACGAAATCTGTGGTAGATTTTTCGGGTTAAGCTATCCGCAAACTCACTTGGATGATACACCAAGATAACAGGTAACCATCAACAAATATAGGATGCTCTGTATGGGACAGCGAACAGGATTAGAAGCTTTGTAATCTTCAACGCTGAAAAACTGCTGTCTAAACCTACAGGAAAAAGTAAATCAAATGAATCCGCAGCTAATTAGACTAATGTGCTGATAACCATCACCATTCATGCAACCACCTGATGGTTGTTACTAAGTATTAAATACTTCAAAGCGGAGCCCCATGATACTTTAACGAAAAACATATATTTGCTCAAATTCTTGTCTTTTCAGTGTTATCGCAGCAACATTCCGCGTACTAGGATCTGCAACTCACTTTTAAAACACTGACTGACTGAAAAACTCAAGGTTTAACCTCGCACACAATTGCATCGATTCATTACACCACATTTCACAGCAGCATGAGAAGGACAAGATAGAAAAAGACTGGTATCAAAGGTGATAAACTGGTGTGAAAGAATAAACAATTTGAAGATAACGGTTAGAGCGAATATTCAAGCTTTAGATGTCAAGGAGTGAATACATTTGCGCCATTGTGGCTGATTTCCAACCGCGTATTCGAGAGTCCTCAGCTAATGATTCCCTTCGTCTCGAAGACCACAACCAGGTAGTCCACATCTCCCCACACAGCTCAGACCAACAATAAGAGACTTCATCGACTGGTGCCATATCTTCATCTGGCCACTCTCTTGCAACCTAATCCAACTTCCCCTAAAATTCCACGTTGAGGTAGATGGTGGCTCGGTATGCGCAGTACACATCCAAGCCATCTCAGTCGACTAAAGTTCATAACCTCATCAATCGACTTGTTTAGTACCTCTCACCTGACCTCAACATTGCTCACAAGATGATTCCACCAAACCTGAGCAATGCCACGAAGACATCTGTGATCGAAACTCAATAATTGCTTCATGTCTTCTACTTTCAAAGACCTTGTCTCAGCCATATAACAGGACAGAACGGATTGTAATGTGGTATACTCGTCCCTTGTTAGACGGTCAAATATCTTGCTAATCAGCGCTGCAGATGGCGCAAGTTAGCAAATGCCGAACGAGCCTCCTGTATCCCAGCTGCGATTTCGTCAGCAACCATACCGTGCGAGCTGCAGCAACTCGTCAAGTAAGTGAAGTGGTCGACATATTCCACTATTTCACTTCATCTTACACTTGATAGGCGCTAGCGATACGGATGCCAAACATATTCAGATTTCTACTCAGCGCGTTCAGAGGACCATGTATTTTGTGAGCGTCTTCACTGAGCAAGACAATATCGTCTGCATACTTCAAGTCAGCCAGATGACCTCCAGGGTGTAAATCAATCCCTGCGAAGTCAGGTGTACCTAAGATTCTTACCATTAGTACGTCTACAACGAAGGTGAAGGATGAAGTGAAGGACGAGTTCTACCATAAACTGTCTAACCTCCTCTCGAAAGCCAAACGTTCGGACGTAGTGGTTGTTGCAGGTGACCTCAACGCACAGGTGGGTAGACTGAGTGAGGCAGAAAGGCACTTAGGTGGCACTTTCGGAATCCCAGCTGAACGTACAGATAACGGTGATCGCCTATTACAACTATGCTCAGATAACCGCCTATTTTTAGCCAGCACAAATTTCAGACATAAAGAAAGGCACTGTCTGACCTGGCGTCCACCGAGCTCGACTCAGCGATGGACACAGATAGACCACATTGCTATTAGTCATCGCTGGAGAGGATCGGTGGAAGACTGCCGCTCCTTCTGGAGTACGTGTTTGGACAGCGATCATGCGTTGGTCCGAGCACGTATATGCCTGCGTCTCAATGGACGTAGAAAAAATTTGGCAACAAAACCACTACGAGTTCTGCTGGACAACGAAAACACCAAAGCCGTGTTCAGTGAGAAGTTGGCTAGGCAGTTATCGGAACAAAAGACTGTCACTCATCCAGAAGAAGCTTGGTGCCATCTTCAGTCTACTGTAAAAGCAGCACTGGAGACTGTAGCCGACTCCAAGATAATGGCTAAAAAGAGCCAGTGGATATCAGCAGCTTCTTCCAAACTAATGGATGCACGTGAATGCATCCCTGCAGGCTCTGAGTACAATGAAGAGCGAGCGCAACTTAAAAATAAACTGACGAAAAGTCTGCGCAACGATCGTGAACAGTGGTGGGCAGCAAAGGCTAAAGAGATGGAAAAGGCAGCGGCGATCGGTAACAGTAGACAGTTATTTAGACTTATTAAGGAGACTGGGGGGAAATGGTCAACAACAGTTAGTGAGGTTATAGCGGAGAAGGACGGATCGGCGATTCACTCGCAGGGAAGGCGACTGGGACGATGGGCAGAACACTTTGAGGAACAGTTTAACTGGCCTCCAGCCACCATTGCGCTGCCCGCTATCCAGTCGGACCCTGAATGGGACATAGAGACAGGTCCCCCAACACTAGAAGAAGTTGAGAAAGCGGTAGGTAGCCTGAAACGGGGAAGGGCAGCAGGACCAGACGGACTACCTGCTGAGGTATACAAGAATGGTGGTAGAGTTCTCTTAGTCAGGCTAACGGAAGTGTTAGCCAGTATATGGGAATCAAATACGATCCCCTCCGACTGGTCTAAGTCACTCATCATCCCAGTCTTCAAGAAAGGCGAGAAGTCCTCTTGTGATAACCACAGAGGAATCAGCCTGACAAACATAGTGTCTAAGATCCTAAGTTCTATAATTCTCCGACGCCTGAGTGGAGCTCGGGAACAGCAAGCCCGAGAAAACCAGGCAGGCTTTAGACCTGGCCGTGGATGTATCGACCAAATATTCACACTGCGCCAGGTCCTGGAACATAGGCATGCTTACAGACGCCCGACAATAGCTGTATTTCTCGACCTGAAGGCGGCATTTGACTCCGTTGATCGAGAAGTCTTATGGCAGTGTCTGTCACTGAAAGGCGTGCCTAGTAAGTACATCACCTTATTGAAAGCTCTCTACTCGAACACTTGTGGGCATGTTAGAGCCTATGGTGAGTTGTCCAGGGAGCTATACTCATCAAGTGGTGTCCGTCAAGGATGCCCACTATCCCCATTCTTATTTAATTTTATCATAGATATTCTTATGGAGGTTTCCCTCTCGTCACCTAATTACAAAGACGTTGACCCGATCACAGGTGAATTTTCCTTAGATCTAGAATATGCAGATGACATAGTCCTGTTAGGTGAAGACGCTGACAAGATGCAGAGTCTTCTGAACACTTTGAGTGGGAATTTGAGAATGTTTGGGATGCGATTTTCACCACCCAAATGCAAATTTTTGCTCCAGGACTGGTCTTCAGCGGTACCGCGGTTAACAATAGAGAGTGAAGTGGTTGAGTGTGTTGACCACTTCACTTACCTGGGAAGTAGGATCAACCCGGTGGGTTAGTTGCCGATGAGATTTCTGCACGGATACAAAAGGCTCGATTGGCTTTTGCCAATTTGCGCCACCTATGGCGCCGCCGTGATATTCGTTTGTCTATTAAGGGTCGCGTGTACTGCACAGCAGTCCGCTCTGTTCTACTGTATGGCTGTGAAACATGGCCATTGAAAGTGAGGAGACAAAAAGGTTACAGGTGTTTGACCACCGTTGCCTTCGTAGTATAGGACGTATTCCGTGGTGTCACCATGTGAGTAATGCAGAAGTTAGGTGTAGAGTTTTAGGGAGAAGAGGTAAGTCAGTCGACGAGGTTGTGAACCTTCATCGACTGAGATGGTTGGGACACGTACTACGTATGCCTAGTCACCGATTGCCTCGTCACACAATGTTGGCTGAGGTGGGTTCAGGCTGGAAAAAGGCCCGAGGTGGCCAGACTAAAACATGGCACCAATGTATGAAGTCTCTGACTGTTGGTTTAAGCCATGTAGGACGATGCAGACTAGGTGGTTGGGGTCCACGGGACAAGAGGAACCAGTGGTTGGAGACCCTAGGTGATATGGCTCAGAACCGAAGTCAGTGGCGCAGATGTATACACACATTATCCTCATCTTAACAACGCTATACCGAATCTCACTATTTTGTCACTCCTCTTTCCTTTCTTCTCGTACTTTATATTTCTTTTGACTGCATTCACTTATCTTCATCCTTCACCTCACTACCTTTTTACTTGATGTGCTGATATGAGGTGTGGCAACTCGGACCGTTACGCAGTAATGCCTGGTCCTATGTTGATAATGATGATGTGCATCCGTGGCGGACACCACTAGTTGTCAACTCATTTGACAACTTTTCACAAGCTCTTTTCTCACATGTCTGCATGAGTTCGAGTAGAGAGCTTTGATTAACGCTAAATACTTGATCGGTACTCCCTTCACAGTCAGACTGCCACAAGATCTCACGGCCGACTGAGTCAAATGACGCATTCAAGCCGACAAATATAGCAAGATGCAGAAATAAGGAAGAATTTCATGCATTTAGATTTGTTTATAAAACCAAACACAGAAAGAAGGGCGAAATTTGCAGAAGAAAATGATATCACTATTTCACGAATACACTTCAGCTGCATACAGCCTATAAGTACTATAGGTGTTAGAACACGATATTTCAAAGTAAAGAAATCAATAATCTCAAATTGTGCAGTAAAATCATTGATAAGTTAACATGCAACAGAATTAATTGTACAGAAGTAAGAAATACAAGAAAGGAAAAAGAATAATAGATAAATGACGAGTTACGTAATTAGAATGAGAATGAAACAGGATCAAGTCATAGTCACCATACTCTCCTCTTTTATGCGAAAGTCATGTTGAAGGCGTTTTATTGCCATCGCTTTCGTCAGGTGTAGTAATCCAGACATTTTTTGTACGTTTATTATTTGAAAAACACTCGAAGTTTCAACCTGATGTCCTGTGTCTACGACGTGTCCGGGGATTGCACTGGTTATAATTTTATTTCTTTTCAAGCAGTTCCGTGGGGAATGGACGCCTTTCTTTCAGTCTTTCCGATGTACTTGCTACCGTCAGAACAAATGAATTCATAAGTGCAGTTGGGAGTGACATGAACAGGGTAATCATCCAATTCTGACTCGTTCAAGGAGTATGTGGTATTGTATACTGATACAAGTTTAGCTGCAAGAAAGCTCGTTCTCCATGTTCCTTTGATTCTTGAGTCTTTTCTCTCGGATACTGCATTTCCCTAGAATGTAAGGTGTATAAAAACCTTCTCCGCAGTTGGGTTTGTTCCTTCGATCTCTTCTTTTACATACGACATAATAAGTGCCTTGGGATACCAATTCTCTCGGAGACACTTCTCAATGAAGTTTAGTACTTCGTCTAAGTTGCTTGCATAACTTCATTTCCTTGCTTTGTTGTAGTGTTTTGACTACTCCACGCTTATAGCTGGTAGGATAGAAACTGTTTTAGTTAAGGTGTTCTTTGGTACACGTGTCTTTCAACAGTGATGTACTTACCCGGGATTTCCTTCAGTGACAGACACTGCCACAAGACTTCTTGATTGATGGAGTCGAATGCCGCCTTCAGGTCCAGAAAATATAGCCACCGTCAGGCATCAGTTAATTTCTTTGTACTCCAGGACCTGGTGGGAGGTGAATTTCAGGTCGATAAGTCCACTGTCAGGTTCGAAACCTGCCTACCTGGTTTTGTCGGATTCGCAGCTCCCAAGCTCTATTCAGACGTCTGATAATTTAAACCTAGAGTCTTAGTGTTTGTTAGGCTGATTCTTCTGTGGTAACTGCAAGAGGACTTCTCACCTTTCTTGAAGACTGGGACAATCAGTGACTGAGGCCAGTGAGAGGGGATCATATCTGACTAGCAGTCATGAGTTGACGCTTCAGTCAGTTTGACCAATAACTCCCCACCACCCTTCTTAAATACATCCGGTACTAGTCAACCTGGACCTAGCACCTCTCGTTACAGGTTACATATAGCTTTCTCGACTTCAGCAAGTGAAGGACGTCCTATCACGTTCACTCAGGCGCCGACTGAATACCGGACAACGGAATAGTGGTTGAAGACCAACTGAACTGTTCCTTGAAGTGTTCCGCTTTTCATCCCAGTTGCCTTTCCGGTGAGCGGATCACAGACCCATCCTTCTCTGCTAGTCTCCCTAACCACCAACCCTTCCCTCCAATTCCCATAATAAGTCGAAATAACTCTCCGTTGTTACCATTAGCCTCTGCCTTTTCTATATATTTAACCTTCACTATCCAACACTGTTTTCGGTTGCGTAGACTTTTGTCAGTATTTTTTAATTGCTTTCACTCCTCATTATGCTCGGGGTCTGGGGATATGTGTTTGAGTGCATCCACTAGTTCAGAAGAAGCTTCTGAGATCTCCTGACTCTTTTTAACTACTTTCTGCGAGTTAGCTACGATGTTCTGCGTTGTTTTTATAGCAGAATGGAGATAGTGCCAGGCTTCTGGATGAGTGATATTGTCTAGTCAGTTTCTCGCTAAAAGCAGCCCTACTGCTCTCAACATCAAGCTGCAATCGCAATGCTCTCGCTGCTGTAGTTTCTCGACCTCCATTTGCACACACGTCCCCATTCTAAACCGTGGTTGGTCCAAACAAGAGCGATATTCTTGTCAACTTTTTTCAGCAATAACTGACAGTAATATGGTCTTTGTGACCAAAACGGAGTTGAGGTAGGTGGATGCCACTTCAGAAAATGTCTTTCCGTATGTCTGAAGTCCGTGCTTACCAGAAATGGGTGGTTGTTTGAATTTGAGCCTATATTGAGTGAAGTGACTTGAAAATGTGTTGGGCAGACCGAACGACCAGCTACTGCGACATTCAATGACAGCCAAAATAGGTTTGGGTCGGAAGGGAGCTAAAGAGGATGAACAAAGACGTAGTACCAGCTCATGAAGTCTTTGACTGTCTGTTCTGAGAAAGTTCACGGAGGTGTAGACTACTTGGTTGAGGTCCTACAGACAAAGGGAATCAATACTTACAAACTTGGTGACGCACAAAATTGGTCACTGGTGCTGATTTACATATATTCTCCAGGTTTTATCAACTTACTCTAGTATCCTGGATACACTAAATTCTACTCTAACATCACATTTCTGTCCCCCTTTATTAATGCAGATATGAGATTTGGCAGTCTGAATTGATGCACGTCTGTATCAGGCTCCTAGCTGATTTGTCTATCAAAAAGTTTATTTACCTTCCTAACTTACACTGACAAGTCTGATTTTTGTCAAAGCAAAGCCCACTTTAGACAGATCACTGATTGCGAGCTGACTGGCGTATGGTTATTAAAATTTCCTTCGAAATTAGCTGTTGAAATATTGGCATTAATAACAGACACTATATTAAGTGAACAGAAAAAAAGCAAGGTCAAACTTCTTCATAATGCTTTACATCACTCATAATCCCCCGCATCCCACTAGATTTCTCTTAAAAGTTGGCAGTCATCTCTTATGAGTCGAGCATGAATGAACACGTACAAAGATCCGACCTAATTCGTTTGTAATCTTATCATGTAAAATGTGAAAATTTATTCCTGAGGCTGTTACAACCTCTTCTCCTGATGCTTTTAAAAGGTTAGATGCATACTTGGAGTTGTCATACTGATGGTTTGTACTCAAGTTACTTTCCATCGTCCAAAACGTGAGTGGCAGGACTTTCAGTCAAGAGCTGATTAGTTAGTAGTTATCTGTCGTACCAGGTTTTCCACAACTGGGAAAAGGACTCCCACCATTCGAAATGGAGAACATATTCCAATAAGGCATACGTGGATCCCAAGGAACCATCGTTCGTCATTTTCTACAACACGGTGTCTGAATTCAACCTCGAGTTTCATTCTCACTATCGCTACTTACAAATTCCTTCTAGTATTAGCTGCTAGGGTAGAGAAGTTTAGCTGCTGACTTCCCTATCAGAAAAGAAAATTTTACATTAGACGTAAGTTAGTGATTCTTGAATTTTTTGTTATTCATTGAAGCTCAAAACAGTTGGGTGCGCGAACATATCATAAGAAAAACATATCGCCAGTTGATATATTAATACCACCAAATATGATGAAAAATATTAGGCAGTAGATATGAAAAACACAAACTTCACTTCTTGTGATAGCAGATTCCTGACGTCTGCTGCAGTTTTGAAATTCCGCGAGTCAGATAAAGTCTTAACTTTAGTCATTCTAATTTTTCAGCAAGACTTGCCTATGGATGTCAAAAGAAACTACTTTATAACCTTATTATCTGCCCATTTTAACTTTTGTGGTCTAAAGATGTATTTTTAGAACATTCAGAGTTCGGACAGTGGCACTGAAATGTAGGTAGAGCTTAACACAAATGATAACAGACCTCAGAGACGACTGGTCAGGCCACAGATTTCATGTCCTGAATCATTAGTTTACTACCACTTGCCATGTCTTTCACGCTGCACAAGCTCATTAAGACGAAGCCCACGTTGTTGGTTAGTGAGTGAGAGTTGGATTTCTTGTGATAAGTCGAAGTTGTGAATAAGATATTACAATGGGTAACGAAGGAGCTTCATCTTTCTTCATCTAATCTGTTACAAGAAGAAACCTCTGCAAACGATATCCCTTTTCAAGGGATTTCATGTGGCAAACACTGAAGTCCTGTTGTTGCGTCACACACTTCCCCAAAATCAATAGCCTAGGGTTCGACGACATTCAACATTGATGCTGACCCGCTTAGTTTAACTGGACTAGACAAGCTGAAGACACCCGGTCAATCATCCTCGCCATTTGGCACACTGTCATGTTACGTTGCACTGCTCGTATTCGACTCTCTAGCCAGTTAGTTGGGACGCATCGGTGTCTTGGCACAACCACCCAAATATACTATTCCATCTGACTACGCTATTGTGTTCTTCCTAGGTCTCGTATTCGAGGGTATATAACAAGTTCGAATGATCAGTGACTGGCCTTTGCGTCTGTCGAGCTCACACCAGGACAACTCCTAAAGTGTGTTGAGCTGTCATACGGGCAGGAGCCATAAGATGTGCTAGTTTTCTTCCGACTTGTTGTTTGAGGATAGGAGGCTGGGAGCCCATATGAATCCCTTCCCAGTGGATTTCTGTGCTTGTCCAATCCCCTTTTGATCGAAACAATGATGATGCGGACCCTACTTCATTTGGGAGTCGGTTCCAGGCGTTGATTGCTCAACGTGGGAACCAGTACTCTGAAAAGACTATGTTCGTTCCTTGCTTTTGTAGTCTCCTACTATATCCTTTGTGGTGTTCCGACCTGGTGGGAAGGAAATGACAAGGTCGACCAGGTCCGAAGCCATTTCTCAGAATCCTATATTGCGTTATTAGGTCTCCCCTCTGTCTGCGATAGGACAGTGAAGATAGGATAGTGAAGAGGTTCATCTTCTTAAGTCGGTCTTCATAGGTGAGGCCAGCCATCATACGAGTGGCTGCCCTCTGAACTCTTTTTAGAAGGTCTGTGTCACCTTTCAGACAAGAGTTAGCCTCCTGTGTACAGTTTTCCAACTTAGACCTAACTAAGGATGTGTATAAGATGGTGAACACGTCACCACTTATTTTCGTAAACGTTTTATGTAATGCCCAGAGAGTCTTAAAACTCCGAGCTGCTACCAACCGACAGTGGGCCGTGATTTTCAAGTCATAACTCACTGTGACTCCTAGGCCATTGTGGGTCAGTACTGACGATAAAGGAGTCCAATCAATATCGTAGGTGTTGCTGTGTGTGAGTGTGCCGCAAGTACATGCTCACACATTCACATACATTGATAGGCATCAGGCACTTCATTGACCAAGTAAACAATCTGTTCAGGTCTATCCGAAGTGCACGCAAATTTCTACGAAAACCGTGCTGTAAACGAGATAATAGAGTGTTGCTCTCTAAGTTGACTTTGATGGCTTTCTTGATTACCCTTCATAGGGTTTTCACTACAGTAGTGGTCAAACTTGTCAGTCTGTAGTTTGATGGAAGCTGTCTAGGACCTGCCTTGTGGATAGGCGTTATTATGGCATCCTTCCAGCTGTAGGGGAGTGTGCCTTCACTGAGAGAGTCTGGATACAGTAGTCAGTGGGCCGGCTTCATAGATTACAAGCTCTCTGAGCAGTCTTGGGTGCAGCTCATCCGATCCCGTTGATTTTTCTACATCGGGAGTACTTAGTGTCCGAAATACATCATTACGATCGACATCCACAGAGTTTATTATGTTGGATGTCAATGCTTCTACTTTTGGATGTGTCCATAGAGGACTCTTGTGTGAAAACCGCAGCAAAATATGCAGCCATGGCTGCTGCTTTCTCTCCATTGTCCTGAATCAGTCATTTTCTGTCCCACTGATTGGGCTGGTATACCACGAAGTCCCTTGGGTTCAGAATTATCGTCATTACAGAGATATTTACTTTGGACTAATCTGCTGGCGGGATGTAAACAAATGTTTTCTTCGGAGACATGTATATTCGAAGAAAAGAGCTTGAAATGGACTGAGTAAATTGCGCCCACACTTTTAGACAAATCACACATTCTGGGTCCCTGTGATGGAAATGAGCAGAGACGAAATTTTTAGTGGATGAAACAGATCAGAAAAACCTGTCTTAGCAGCTTCACGAAAATTAGACAGTATTAGTAGCTTCAATATGCACAACTGCTGGGAAGTCATATATGTTAGCGTTTGGAATGGGTTACCCCATCAGGTTGTTTTTGACAGCAGGCACTTAGCTGAATTGACAACTGAAGTACACACAAACGACTCTGGAAACATGTGGAGTTGTCTTCGAAAGCCTTTAGAGCATTTGGCAAGCACACAAGGCGAAACTGTGTTGTCTCATATAAATGCGTGGAAACACAGCCAGTGGTATGGTTTCGGCGGTGTTATACCCCCCAGAATATGTGGATATCTTTGTTCTTCATGCAAAGCGTATCTGTAAATTGTGAAATAGATACCATTTTCTCCAATAGTCGTATTTTGTTTGATGCGGTGGATTCTTTTCGGTTAAAGTACACTGGAATGTAATTTATCATCTCTAAAGTTTCATCTCGTCAAAATGTCCCTTCTACTGAATGTTGTTTTGATGAACCTGGTAGCGATTCAGTCAACTTGTGACGTGTCGGACACCACGAACTTGGCAGGAGCATGATGCTTTGACCAACCGATTCTAGGAAATATATGAATTGTCAAGCTAATAGTTTGCGTAGGGTTCAAGACTGAGTCTAAACAGATGGGAAAACGGCAGCGTAGGTGCTGAGTGCATCTTGCGAGGACAAGGAGATACTTGGTTTCTGACATCAGTGGCCGAAAGTAAAATGGCATCCAGTTTCGTCTCTGTATACAACTACCATCTGGGTTTGCCATAAGTCATGGAAGATCAGTTGGATATCCTAAAAGCGTACATGAGGGATGAAATTTTCCGCGGAATATGCATGCCTTACAATGACTTGGTTTCTGCTGGTATCAATGATGGCTAAGATGCAAGACAGGCCGAAGTCACCTTGAAAGTTATGATGGGTGTAGTGTTTGGACCAGATCTCGAGCTGGAGTCTCCGACCTTGGATACTTCGTGAAATAGTAGGGTTGCGAAGCAAACCTTCCACAAAGTACTAGGGTGTAAAATTCACTTTTTATAATGTACTCCCCAAAGCCGTAATTCATTCAGTTTGTGGCTATACTGCTTGGCCAAAGAGAAGCTGAAGCGCTGGTGGATGTATCTACTGAGTAGTACCTCCACAACTTCCGGTACATTGGTTAGGCGCTGCGAGTATAAAACCCCGCAGGTTTTCTTCTATATTGCATATTCCCTACCTATGTGGCGTCACACACTTCTCCAAATCGATAGCCCAGGGTTCGGAGCGATTCAACATTGATGCTGACCTTCATAGTTTGACTGGACTCGTCCAGCTGAAGGCGCCTGGTCAAGCATCTTCGCCATTTGGCACGCTGTCGTGTTACGTTTCACTGCTTGTAATCGACCCCTACCCAGTTAGTTAGAACGCATCGTATCTCGGCCGGCCTCGCAAACATACTGTTGCATCCGACTACGCTATTGTGTTGTTTCTTGGTCTCGTGTTCGTGGATATATCGCAAGTTCCAATACTTAGTGATTGGCCACCGAGTCCGTCGAGTTCGCACCAAGACAATTCCTAAACCTATGTAAATCTGATTGGAACTACTAACATTTTCATTGTGGTAGCCTTCTTTGAGAGGGCTGGGTGGCAGAACCAAAGAAGTGGTCTATCATGCGAAAGGGTTCTCTTCATTTTTACACCGAATGACATTTGGTAAGTCCTTATTTGAACTTCCTCTTCGTCCACCCACGGAAATCTCCAAGTGTACGTAAACAGCTAAATTAATGGAGATATTTCAGTCACCATGTGCATCTCGCAAATGTCATTTCATGAAATGTACATCTATGCCATCATCATGACTGCTTTATGCAAGTGGTAGATGAATTTAGCAACCAGGCAGGTAGTGGGTGAACAAAGCGAAACCTGCGCTTACTAGGGCTTATGGGAAGCTCTGTCTATTAGAATAAAATTCAGAAACCCTACAAACTTGAGACGATCAACTGGCATCTGATGTACGTACTGCTCGTCTGGGTAACTAAATTTTAAAACAAACATTCTATCATATATTCTCACTCGGTTCTTCACTCAAGAGAAAAGTCGAGAGGTCTCCGCCGATAACACTGGGCATTGGAAAATTTACAAGCTACCGTTCTGTGACTCGTGAGTCTGGGCATTCAGCTGTCGACCCGTGAGTCATGTATTCGATGTATGTCCCAACAACCGGAGTCTGAGCAGCCAGGTAATATCACTAACCCTAACGTGACAGGCGTCGTTACTAAGCCTGCTAAGCGGTACGTCCTTCATCAATAGACGGCTTCACTGTGGTTCTCTGTTAGACAGTAACCAGTTCACTTAAGCAACTAGCGCAAGGTAGCGGTAGGTATATGCTTCGAATGCATAATACTTCCTGATGAGTCAGGACGGTCTTTCCTCAGTTTACCCAAATGCCAAGTGTGCACTTATCCCATATCATCTGAACTTAAACCTTCACCGAGAGCCCCACAGTATGCGGAGGATCTATTACTTGCGATTCGCAATGACACCGTTTCACAGTCTACTGACACTGCAAAAAGCACTGACACATTACTTAGGAACTCACCTTTATGAATCGGTCATTATTTACAAGTGCATGCAAAATTATAAAGATGCGATGTCGAGAAAGGTTAGGGTTGAGCTGCCCGCCCTCATCATACTGCTTCTCCCTGACACATGACCCACATCCTTTCGTTACACTAAAATCCGTAACAATCCATTCCACTGAAATTCAAATAAAAACTGGATATACCATCGCTCTTCTCTCTGACGGTCTATTAACCCTCACTGTCCACCGTCGACAGCATTGACAAACCATGGCTGTATCAGAACTACTGCTTTAATGTCAGCTCAAGTGTTGAAGGCAGCTTCCTATTAATTCACCAGGGAAGGATATAAAAGGTATATGCCTCGTCCCAAAGGGATAACTTCAAACCTTGCAAATACTTTCGAGTAGAAGCGAATATCTTTAATCTCCTTCGAAATGTTTCACCCGCAAAAGAGTCTCTGGAGCTTTTTTATTGGTTTTCAGGTGTTTCATTAATCCGAAATCGTAAATAGAAGATCTCAGTCAGAACTGGAAGGATGTTGCAGGGAGCGTGTAATATGCAGTCGAAAAGCACTCCTTGCTTTGACTTTCAGGTTCATAATTTTCCGAACATTTAAGACGTTTTAGCCTACAAAGTAGAAACTCATCTTGTAGCCGGAGGTAAAACACTCTACCGTTAGAAAAGGAAGACTCAGCAAAAAAACTAACACACTCTTCTTTGGAAGGATTAAGTTCCCATGCTTACTGGCTGTCTTGTTCACTCACCTAACGCTTCTTACTGTATCACGCGACATTTCTGCAAGATAAGGAGATTGCTTACGCCCGAATAAGCAACAGTCTGCGCCACATTATTTTTGCAGTAGAATACTTCTTATACGTCAATCAGGACTCGAAAACTAATTTTTACTGCATACCTCCTGGCTAATTTCCCTTCGGTGACAGCTGACCGCAAAATCACTTGTGACTTACTGCCGTCCACATATCGCTTTCCTTCTTGTGACTGTTTCGAATGGAGCAATGATAGACCAAGTCGCATGTACTTGAGTCCACTAGGGTCGAGTAAACATTTGGCTGCGGTTCTTCTGCGAGGTGTGATATCTGAAGAATCTGCAGACTTCAAAGATTGTGAAGCAACATTCCGTGACTTCAATGAGGTAACCACCAAATACTGTGCAGACCCATGTGGATACCCTGGCCAGAACTAGGTTGGGTGAACACTGGAGCCATCAAGAGGCATCATGTACACACTTCAGGTGCGCTTACAAGCGGCGAAAAATCTCCTAAGTTTTTTACCTCCGTCAAAGCTTGCATGGCAAGGGTGCTTGAGTATGCATACGCATTTTGTCCCAAGAAAAGAATACACCCATCTAAGGATACATGGCCTAAATAATGGAGGTTGAACCACGCCTGTTAAAGTGGCGAAAAATTGGGAACTTAGAGAGTCCTGAAGGTTTTGGGGCAGAACGTGCGTCTCCCCGAGGGAAATTTTGCGCAGCCCTCAGCGCTTCCCGGTGATTTCTCCAGAGTTTTTGCCCAAAACCTCCCAAATGGACTCGAAGTAAATGCTGGCTAAAATGGATCCCAGACATCCTATTCTTTGGTACTATCAAGGCTAGTCACTCCGATCACAACGCCAGTCCGGAATATTAATCGTGCGCTGATGTGTGTGCATTTGGTCAGTGAAGAATTCCTTTCTAACCTTGTTAGCATTTATTCCGGATGCCCTTTAGAAGCTTGAGACGGAAATCCTCGAAACGTTCACTGGGGTGTACATGGGAGTGCTCAGCTTCTTCACCAAAGAATCCATAACTTTCCCTTTATTAATCGAAGTCCCACAACACGCCAGAAGACTCTTTTCAAATCCGCCGAATGTCCCAATTTTCGTCCAGAGAATGTCTTTGTACCTGTCAAGTCCTAAAGTGTGCCCAAAAATTTGAGCAGCTGTGGAATATTCATACGTTGCATATATCCTGCAACGCCTCACTGCGTAACGTAAGATGGTCTCCTCGCATGCTCAGCTGCGAACATGAGGCGCCTTTGTAAAAAGTCACTTCTCAGAAATCCGTGTACAGCGGTTAATTTATTTCGGAGTTCCTGAACAGCAAAGCGACACACGTGCTCAAGAACGAAGTCGCTGTCTGGTTGTTAACGTACTACGTCCCCTCAACGCTCTCCGAAGAACTGCGTAACCGTGTGCCAACTGCATAACTGGCTTTGGATACTGGAGCCCGATCCTCATCTTCTGCCAATTCATCAGCCTAATGACATGGCATTAAGGAACGTATGGAGCATGCACATCAAGTTTCGTGAACTAATTATCGTCATTATTATCTAGAGGCAGAATCTGAGTGCTCCATGTTTTGCTAACAGGCATCAACAAGGGAAGACTGTGCAGACATTTTGCTGAGAAATTATTACACAGGTGGGTTTCAAGCAGACCAAAAAGGAGAGTGTTTCACTTGGTTTATTTAGAAGTGCTAAACAAAATGAAGAAGTGTCAGTACTGCGTCCTAAGTGTTTGAAAGCTAAATACAAAATAACAACTTTCGTGGGGCCACATTTCGGGGCATGTTAGCATGCTGGAAAAACCTTACAGTACAAGGTTAAGTGGAAACAAAATGAAAATTCAGAAGACTTCCACAAAAGTTCGTGAGTGCGCCTGAAGATGTTCGCCTGTTAGTGGAAGATTGTGACTCATCCGCCGCTACTGCGACGTCCAGACATTCATGGTCAAGTCGATTTAATTTTTTCAGCCTGAGTGAATAAATCACTTTGTATTACACCCTTCCTAAATTAGTTTGCTGTGATTCCTCAGCCAAATTAACAAGCTTAAGTGAGATTTTTGGTAATGAGTGCAATAACGCTGCAGGTTTTCTCCGATTCAGTCATTTGTTGCTGGCTTTTTCATTTTGTTAAACCGCACAACATTTGGCTTCCGTGGACAGATGACAGCCGGTGCCGTAGTGGCTCTACTGGGTGTTTTCAAAATTTTATGAGGAAGAGAGGCGGAACAGGGAAATTTTTCATGGAAAGTTGACCCGTAGGAACGTGGTTGGCACTAAAACTGTATCTAAGTTACCGAGTCACTTTGTCTTCCTTTCATGCATTGAGTACTCCTGGTAAGGAGCCATGCCTCACAATCTAAAACAAGGATGATGATAACGAATTACCTCACATCTTGCATACGCTTGTTGGAGGCCCACAAGTCACCGAAAAATTGTAGATACGAAGTCCGTGGTTTACTTCGGCGTTAACCGTCGTCAGTGACGCCCAACAACTCGTTGCTGACAGCTAGTGCAAACGGTGTGTTTCCGTTGGGACTTCGCGTACCAAGCATGAGACTGCTTAGTGAACCTAGGCTGCTTTGGGAAATGTGCTTTGAATAATTCTTACAGCCAAGGCAGTAGATTTAAGAGCGTTTTGAAGAAGGCCTGAGTAACCGAACTTATGGATGTGCCAATCGAGAAGGCCTGGTTCGAACTAAGAATAAACGTAAAGATGAGTCGGGAAAACGTAAGGCGAATCGAACAAAATGAAGGAAACATAAAAAATGTGGGACAAACTGATCGGAAGTGAGGAGCAAATGTCGGCAGAACTAGGGCTCAAAACAGCATGGCACAAAACTCAGAGGCTGTTCCGAAGGCCCCGGTTATGCCGTAAGTTTTCAATGAAATTTTCCTCTATGGCTACCTGCCCGATACTGGAAGAATTTTGGTTGGGTTATATGACAAAGTTAGAGCTGATGCTGCGATCACTAATCACCTGTAAACATTTTCCGATCATTCGTCACTCAGGAATTACGACTTAATGTCATAAGAAAACGAAGTATCACAATATCGAAGGATAGTTGTAGAGTAGGAACCTTCGTCCAGTTGTAGTACGATATTATACATAAATGATGTTTGCCATAGGCGGAAAATGTGATTCTTCACACGTCATTGACATGAAAGTAAACTATGAAATGACGTTAACAACTGGAAGAACAGACGGTGGGGTCATTTCAATCTATCATCACCAGGTAGACTGAAACAAGTGGATAAATTTTTCTTCGAGATAATGATAACAATATATTTCATACAACATAAGTTACATGAAAACAAACCAGTTTACAGATCTGATCATTTTGGCAATGTGAGCTGACTTGTTATGTACAATATGAAGCCATACAATGGACACCGTTCTTTCCGGTACATGAAAGATGCGTCCAGAGTAAGCACGTTAATGCTCTACAGACGGCAAAGAATGAAACAGATAAACACCAGCATAACTGTTCATCACACTGAGGCGGGCTCGGTTCGAAAGTAGGAAATATTCGGCCACTTCTTGAATCTTCTAATATTCTTGAAGGTGGGGCGGTTACTACAGCTGTGGTATTGGGTCTTATGCGTTCGTCATAAGGTCTGGATGGCATGGCGCGCGCTGACAAATTAGACTACTTAAATTCCACATGGATGAAGGACTGGTTGGGTAAACCTGAAAGGTGAATAATAAGAGCGAGCGGCAGACGAAATTCAGAACAGGAGCACAGAAATACTACGTAGAAGTACATCGACCACGATACATGTAGGCGAGTTCATTGTGCTGACTGCAAAAGTTACTTGAAGAGGTATCAGACCTACTGTTTATGGATAAACTCATGGGGAAGAAGATGAAGGTGCATACAAAAGCAGTGGAAACTAAACTGAAGCTGAAGATATCACTATGGAATAGAGAGAATAGAGGATTTTGGACCAAGCACTCGTTTATGTGTAGAAAACCTATGTACGAAAGTTTAGTGAAGTTATAAACATTCAAATAGAACTCAAGCTTTTTGCTGTAGTGGTAACCACTCTTTATATAGTCATGGGGGAGGGATGATCATGGTGTTGCCTATTGGGTGTTACCATATCAGAACTATAAGAGACAATATGGTGGTGCATGGTGAGCTGGGCTAGTAGACCTAGAGGACTATTTTGGTAACCTCATTCTTTTTGCTATTATTTTGTCGCCATAAGTACACTGAGCCGTAGGTTTCATAAAGATACCGCCATAGAGGCAAATATAGTTCAAGTTTATCTCCCTACGATCATGTCTCTTGGTCAGTTATCACCATCTTTGCATATTTTCACGTTATTTTCTTAATATTTTTGTGTTACGCTCAACAGAGTTGATGGTTCCGAGGATACTTCCAGCTTACTGTCAGCTGGCTAAGACCATGCATACACTGTTGACTCGATCGCCCCTTGGTATGCGCCACACGTCAGGTAACACTTATGACCACTATACCTCTACTCATGCAATAGTCAAGCTTGATCTATCACGCAAAACTGACTTGTACCACTGTACAGCACAAAGACTCCTAGCTTATTACAAAGAAAAAAGGGAACGGTGGGTGGAATGTTTAGTTGTAGGAGGGGTTAAGAGTAGCTGAACTATGGCAGCATTGAGATTAGGAACAGTAACTAGCATTGAAAACAATTACCACAAATTTGCATAGAATATTATGTAAGTCAACAAAAATAACTCACCGTTTGATAAATTTTTGGGTGGTTTCATTGAATTATTGCCCATTTGACTCTAGATATTCGGTGGGCCAATAAGGAACGTATCGTCTGTGTAGGGTACATTACGAACCATGCGTACTCCGAGTTCATCGAGGTAGTGGTCCAAGGTCATTGAAATTGAGATATGGTCTTGCAGCATCGGATATCGTGCGGCAGTCTGTTCCAAATGTTAGCGTAACGAGTTGTGAAAAATGAAGACTTGAGCTGTTTCGACGCACATGACAGTGTGACTAGGCAGTCTTGGCCTCTAAGATCATAGAGTTTTTTGCCAGCGAACTTTACTGTATCCACATCAGCAGCCACTTCATGGTATAGGACTTTATGGAAAATGCTGAGGTTTAACGTTATCCACCTTAACCACAAAGGCTCTAACCGGTTAGCATGACATCTGCCCTTGTATGAATTACCTGGGGAAAGAATTCTGTTAAATTGTCGTTGTGTTTTCTCTATTTTCCGATTGTCACTGGATTGCAAGCAACTAAGTATGATAGGACGGTATTCTAGTAGTAGTCGCACGCACATCTTATATAGAATCAGTTTGGTTTCATTCAGGCGAAAGTTCCGGTGAATGAAGCCAATGAGGCGGCGTGATTTGGAGCACTGTGCCGTTGCGTGTTCTGTAAGGGAAAGGTCACTGGAGTGCCTTATTCCAAGACCGCAAAATACTTTTGAGCTGTTGGAGTGCAATGTTGTTCAGTCGGAGATTAGCTGGCACGCTTTGTTCACCGAAGAGCATAAAGCCCGACTTCTGTGTATCCAGAGGTAGCAGCTACGTGTCACACCATCTCTGTAGCTTGTCGAGATCGTTTTGTATGGTGGTATTGATGCTGCTACATTAGTTAGGGTGAAAAGTGTATACCACTTTCAAGTCATCTGCAAAGAGGGAGGTTTTCCCCGATTTAAAGCGGGCGCATATATCATTTATGTACATTATATAGAGAGGGAATCCGAGAACAGAGCCTCGGATAACTCCACTGGTGATATTTTTGGGAAGGGAACAATGTGAGCCTGTTTTGAAAACTTGGATGCGGTTCAGCAGAAATGAGCCGATCCAGTCATGCAACTTGCCACTTATTCCGAATGAATTCAATTTCCGAAGGGGTGAGGGGTGATGAACTTTGTCAAAAGCTTCGGTGAAATCGAAGTAAAGGAAGACAACTACTTTTCCATCATCTCTACTGTTAGTTACGTGTTCGGAGAATTCTAGGTGACACGTTATACAAGATTTCCTAGACAGAAATCCTTGCTGCTAGGAGTTCATAAGTTTGTGATCTGAAAGGTGAGAAAAGATGGAGTTTTCACTACTTTCTCCATTGTACGCGAAAGGACAGATGTTACGTTGATGGGGCGGTAACTTTCCAGGTAGAGCCTGAAGCCTTTCTTAAAGCACGGAGTAATATAACTAGTCTTTCATAAAACTGGGGAAGTGCCAAAGTTTAAGGACAGGCTGAATATTCTTGCTAGTAATTTGGGTAAGTTCACGCTGCAATTTTTAATGGAAATGTGAGGTATTCCAACTACTCCCTCACTAAGAGAGGGTTTCAGTGAGTTTATTGCGTCACATAAGTTGCCTAGGTTAAACCCAACTTCCGAGATTTTAAGTGCTTCAGTGTCACTAAGTGTAGCAAGGTTGCGATTACGACCAGTGAAAGAAAAGCTAAACGTTTCGCTTAGTATTTCATATATCTCTTTGGGGTCTGTAACAATCTTGTTGCCTACTTTCAACACATTCAGTATGTCGGGTTTATTACAGAGTTTCTTTTTAAAAGAAATGGCAAACAGACCAGTTTTATTCGCATGTTTCAGAATTTTACTCTCAGTGAAGGTTTCACCTTTTCGCCTGTGAACATCCAGGTCACTGAAAACGGCATGGATACTAAGAATAGCAGAAAAGTCATGTGATGCGAAAAACTTTTCTCTCAGTTTCCTTAGTTTCCGCCTGAATGGGATAGGGATGTAGTCTTTGATGTTAATATGCAACTTTTGTGTTTTCTTCAGGGCTACGGAGTCGAAACAAACGTTCAAATTTAGATGGAAGTTTGCAAGAGAGTTGTTCAGATCATTGGATGAAAAGAACTCGTCCCAGTCTAGACAGCTTATCAAGTATTGTGAGCTTGGCCAATCGACATCAACAAAACTTCTGCGAACGAGTGTTGTAAGCCTCAGTAATGTGGGAGTGCACCTACATGGCGCAAAGAGATATTTCAGTCACCATGTGCATCTCGCAAATGTCATTTCATGAAATGTACATCTATGCCATCATCATGACTGCTTTATGCAAGTGGTAGATGAATTTAGCAACCAGGCAGGTAGTGGGTGAACAAAGCGAAACCTGCGCTTACTAGGGCTTATGGGAAGCTCTGTCTATTAGAATAAAATTCAGAAACCCTACAAACTTGAGACGATCAACTGGCATCTGATGTACGTACTGCTCGTCTGGGTAACTAAATTTTAAAACAAACATTCTATCATATATTCTCACTCGGTTCTTCACTCAAGAGAAAAGTCGAGAGGTCTCCGCCGATAACACTGGGCATTGGAAAATTTACAAGCTACCGTTCTGTGACTCGTGAGTCTGGGCATTCAGCTGTCGACCCGTGAGTCATGTATTCGATGTATGTCCCAACAACCGGAGTCTGAGCAGCCAGGTAATATCACTAACCCTAACGTGACAGGCGTCGTTACTAAGCCTGCTAAGCGGTACGTCCTTCATCAATAGACGGCTTCACTGTGGTTCTCTGTTAGACAGTAACCAGTTCACTTAAGCAACTAGCGCAAGGTAGCGGTAGGTATATGCTTCGAATGCATAATACTTCCTGATGAGTCAGGACGGTCTTTCCTCAGTTTACCCAAATGCCAAGTGTGCACTTATCCCATATCATCTGAACTTAAACCTTCACCGAGAGCCCCACAGTATGCGGAGGATCTATTACTTGCGATTCGCAATGACACCGTTTCACAGTCTACTGACACTGCAAAAAGCACTGACACATTACTTAGGAACTCACCTTTATGAATCGGTCATTATTTACAAGTGCATGCAAAATTATAAAGATGCGATGTCGAGAAAGGTTAGGGTTGAGCTGCCCGCCCTCATCATACTGCTTCTCCCTGACACATGACCCACATCCTTTCGTTACACTAAAATCCGTAACAATCCATTCCACTGAAATTCAAATAAAAACTGGATATACCATCGCTCTTCTCTCTGACGGTCTATTAACCCTCACTGTCCACCGTCGACAGCATTGACAAACCATGGCTGTATCAGAACTACTGCTTTAATGTCAGCTCAAGTGTTGAAGGCAGCTTCCTATTAATTCACCAGGGAAGGATATAAAAGGTATATGCCTCGTCCCAAAGGGATAACTTCAAACCTTGCAAATACTTTCGAGTAGAAGCGAATATCTTTAATCTCCTTCGAAATGTTTCACCCGCAAAAGAGTCTCTGGAGCTTTTTTATTGGTTTTCAGGTGTTTCATTAATCCGAAATCGTAAATAGAAGATCTCAGTCAGAACTGGAAGGATGTTGCAGGGAGCGTGTAATATGCAGTCGAAAAGCACTCCTTGCTTTGACTTTCAGGTTCATAATTTTCCGAACATTTAAGACGTTTTAGCCTACAAAGTAGAAACTCATCTTGTAGCCGGAGGTAAAACACTCTACCGTTAGAAAAGGAAGACTCAGCAAAAAAACTAACACACTCTTCTTTGGAAGGATTAAGTTCCCATGCTTACTGGCTGTCTTGTTCACTCACCTAACGCTTCTTACTGTATCACGCGACATTTCTGCAAGATAAGGAGATTGCTTACGCCCGAATAAGCAACAGTCTGCGCCACATTATTTTTGCAGTAGAATACTTCTTATACGTCAATCAGGACTCGAAAACTAATTTTTACTGCATACCTCCTGGCTAATTTCCCTTCGGTGACAGCTGACCGCAAAATCACTTGTGACTTACTGCCGTCCACATATCGCTTTCCTTCTTGTGACTGTTTCGAATGGAGCAATGATAGACCAAGTCGCATGTACTTGAGTCCACTAGGGTCGAGTAAACATTTGGCTGCGGTTCTTCTGCGAGGTGTGATATCTGAAGAATCTGCAGACTTCAAAGATTGTGAAGCAACATTCCGTGACTTCAATGAGGTAACCACCAAATACTGTGCAGACCCATGTGGATACCCTGGCCAGAACTAGGTTGGGTGAACACTGGAGCCATCAAGAGGCATCATGTACACACTTCAGGTGCGCTTACAAGCGGCGAAAAATCTCCTAAGTTTTTTACCTCCGTCAAAGCTTGCATGGCAAGGGTGCTTGAGTATGCATACGCATTTTGTCCCAAGAAAAGAATACACCCATCTAAGGATACATGGCCTAAATAATGGAGGTTGAACCACGCCTGTTAAAGTGGCGAAAAATTGGGAACTTAGAGAGTCCTGAAGGTTTTGGGGCAGAACTTGCGTCTCCCCGAGGGAAATTTTGCGCAGCCCTCAAGCGCTTCCCGGTGATTTCTCCAGAGTTTTTTGCCCAAAACCTCCCAAATGGACTCGAAGTAAATGCTGGCTAAAATGGATCCCAGACATCCTATTCTTTGGTACTATCAAGGCTAGTCACTCCGATCACAACGCCAGTCCGGAATATTAATCGTGCGCTGATGTGTGTGCATTTGGTCAGTGAAGAATTCCTTTCTAACCTTGTTAGCATTTATTCCGGATGCCCTTTAGAAGCTTGAGACGGAAATCCTCGAAACGTTCACTGGGGTGTACATGGGAGTGCTCAGCTTCTTCACCAAAGATCCAATAACTTTCCCTTTATTAATCGAAGTCCCACAACACGCCAGAAGACTCTTTTCAAATCCGCCGAATGTCCCAATTTTCGTCCAGAGAATGTCTTTGTACCTGTCAAGTCCTAAAGTGTGCCAAAAAATTTGAGCAGCTGTGGAATATTCATACGGTGTATATATCCTGCAACGCCTCACTGCGTAACGTAAGATGGTCTCCTCGCATGCTCAGCTGCGAACATGAGGCACCTTTGTAAAAAGTCACTTCTCAGAAATCCGTGTACAGCGGTTAATTTATTTCGGAGTTCCTGAACAGCAAAGCGACACACGTGCTCAAGAACGAAGTCGCTGTCTGGTTGTTAACGTACTACGTCCCCTCAACGCTCTCCGAATAACTGCGTAACCGTGTGCCAACTGCATAACTGGCTTTGGATACTGGAGCCCGATCCTCATCTTCTGCCAATTCATCAGCCTAATGACATGGCATTAAGGAACGTATGGAGCATGCACATCAAGTTTCGTGAACTAATTATCGTCATTATTATCTAGAGGCAGAATCTGAGTGCTCCATGTTTTGCTAACAGGCATCAACAAGGGAAGACTGTGCAGACATTTTGCTGAGAAATTATTACACAGGTGGGTTTCAAGCAGACCAAAAAGGGAGTGTTTCACTTGGTTTATTTAGAAGTGCTAAACAAAATGAAGAAGTGTCAGTACTGCGTCCTAAGTGTTTTGAAAGCTAAATACAAAATAACAACTTTCGTGGGGCCACATTTCGGGGCATGTTAGCATGCTGGAAAAACCTTACAGTACAAGGTTAAGTGGAAACAAAATGAAAATTCAGAAGACTTCCACAAAAGTTCGTGAGTGCGCCTGAAGATGTTCGCCTGTTAGTGGAAGATTGTGACTCATCCGCCGCTACTGCGACGTCCAGACATTCATGGTCAAGTCGATTTAATTTTTTCAGCCTGAGTGAATAAATCACTTTGTATTACACCCTTCCTAAATTAGTTTGCTGTGATTCCTCAGCCAAATTAACAAGCTTAAGTGAGATTTTTGGTAATGAGTGCAATAACGCTGCAGGTTTTCTCCGATTCAGTCATTTGTTGCTGGCTTTTTCATTTTGTTAAACCGCACAACATTTGGCTTCCGTGGACAGATGACAGCCGGTGCCGTAGTGGCTCTACTGGGTGTTTTCAAAATTTTATGAGGAAGAGAGGCGGAACAGGGAAATTTTTCATGGAAAGTTGACCCGTAGGAACGTGGTTGGCACTAAAACTGTATCTAAGTTACCGAGTCACTTTGTCTTCCTTTCATGCATTGAGTACTCCTGGTAAGGAGCCATGCCTCACAATCTAAAACAAGGATGATGATAACGAATTACCTCACATCTTGCATACGCTTGTTGGAGGCCCACAAGTCACCGAAAAATTGTAGATACGAAGTCCGTGGTTTACTTCGGCGTTAACCGTCGTCAGTGACGCCCAACAACTCGTTGCTGACAGCTAGTGCAAACGGTGTGTTTCCGTTGGGACTTCGCGTACCAAGCATGAGACTGCTTAGTGAACCTAGGCTGCTTTGGGAAATGTGCTTTGAATAATTCTTACAGCCAAGGCAGTAGATTTAAGAGCGTTTTGAAGAAGGCCTGAGTAACCGAACTTATGGATGTGCCAATCGAGAAGGCCTGGTTCGAACTAAGAATAAACGTAAAGATGAGTCGGGAAAACGTAAGGCGAATCGAACAAAATGAAGGAAACATAAAAAATGTGGGACAAACTGATCGGAAGTGAGGAGCAAATGTCGGCAGAACTAGGGCTCAAAACAGCATGGCACAAAACTCAGAGGCTGTTCCGAAGGCCCCGGTTATGCCGTAAGTTTTCAATGAAATTTTCCTCTATGGCTACCTGCCCGATACTGGAAGAATTTTGGTTGGGTTATATGACAAAGTTAGAGCTGATGCTGCGATCACTAATCACCTGTAAACATTTTCCGATCATTCGTCACTCAGGAATTACGACTTAATGTCATAAGAAAACGAAGTATCACAATATCGAAGGATAGTTGTAGAGTAGGAACCTTCGTCCAGTTGTAGTACGATATTATACATAAATGATGTTTGCCATAGGCGGAAAATGTGATTCTTCACACGTCATTGACATGAAAGTAAACTATGAAATGACGTTAACAACTGGAAGAACAGACGGTGGGGTCATTTCAATCTATCATCACCAGGTAGACTGAAACAAGTGGATAAATTTTTCTTCGAGATAATGATAACAATATATTTCATACAACATAAGTTACATGAAAACAAACCAGTTTACAGATCTGATCATTTTGGCAATGTGAGCTGACTTGTTATGTACAATATGAAGCCATACAATGGACACCGTTCTTTCCGGTACATGAAAGATGCGTCCAGAGTAAGCACGTTAATGCTCTACAGACGGCAAAGAATGAAACAGATAAACACCAGCATAACTGTTCATCACACTGAGGCGGGCTCGGTTCGAAAGTATGAAATATTCGGCCACTTCTTGAATCTTCTAATATTCTTGAAGGTGGGGCGGTTACTACAGCTGTGGTATTGGGTCTTATGCGTTCGTCATAAGGTCTGGATGGCATGGCGCGCGCTGACAAATTAGACTACTTAAATTCCACATGGATGAAGGACTGGTTGGGTAAACCTGAAAGGTGAATAATAAGAGCGAGCGGCAGACGAAATTCAGAACAGGAGCACAGAAATACTACGTAGAAGTACATCGACCACGATACATGTAGGCGAGTTCATTGTGCTGACTGCAAAAGTTACTTGAAGAGGTATCAGACCTACTGTTTATGGATAAACTCATGGGGGAAGAAGATGAAGGTGCATACAAAAGCAGTGGAAACTAAACTGAAGCTGAAGATATCACTATGGAATAGAGAGAATAGAGGATTTTGGACCAAGCACTCGTTTATGTGTAGAAAACCTATGTACGAAAGTTTAGTGAAGTTATAAACATTCAAATAGAACTCAAGCTTTTTGCTGTAGTGGTAACCACTCTTTATATAGTCATGGGGGAGGGATGATCATGGTGTTGCCTATTGGGTGTTACCATATCAGAACTATAAGAGACAATATGGTGGTGCATGGTGAGCTGGGCTAGTAGACCTAGAGGACTATTTTGGTAACCTCATTCTTTTTGCTATTATTTTGTCGCCATAAGTACACTGAGCCGTAGGTTTCATAAAGATACCGCCATAGAGGCAAATATAGTTCAAGTTTATCTCCCTACGATCATGTCTCTTGGTCAGTTATCACCATCTTTGCATATTTTCACGTTATTTTCTTAATATTTTTGTGTTACGCTCAACAGAGTTGATGGTTCCGAGGATACTTCCAGCTTACTGTCAGCTGGCTAAGACCATGCATACACTGTTGACTCGATCGCCCCTTGGTATGCGCCACACGTCAGGTAACACTTATGACCACTATACCTCTACTCATGCAATAGTCAAGCTTGATCTATCACGCAAAACTGACTTGTACCACTGTACAGCACAAAGACTCCTAGCTTATTACAAAGAAAAAAGGGAACGGTGGGTGGAAAGGTCTAGTTGTAGGAGGGGTTAAGAGTAGCTGAACTATGGCAGCATTGAGATTAGGAACAGTAACTAGCATTGAAAACAATTACCACAAATTTGCATAGAATATTATGTAAGTCAACAAAAATAACTCACCGTTTGATAAATTTTTGGGTGGTTTCATTGAATTATTGCCCATTTGACTCTAGATATTCGGTGGGCCAATAAGGAACGTATCGTCTGTGTAGGGTACATTACGAACCATGCGTACTCCGAGTTCATCGAGGTAGTGGTCCAAGGTCATTGAAATTGAGATATGGTCTGCCAGCATCGGATATCGTGCGGCAGTCTGTTCCAAATGTTAGCGTAACGAGTTGTGAAAAATGAAGACTTGAGCTGTTTCGACGCACATGACAGTGTGACTAGGCAGTCTTGGCCTCTAAGATCATAGAGTTTTTTGCCAGCGAACTTTACTGTATCCACATCAGCAGCCACTTCATGGTATAGGACTTTATGGAAAATGCTGAGGTTTAACGTTATCCACCTTAACCACAAAGGCTCTAACCGGTTAGCATGACATCTGCCCTTGTATGAATTACCTGGGGAAAGAATTCTGTTAAATTGTCGTTGTGTTTTCTCTATTTTCCGATTGTCACTGGATTGCAAGCAACTAAGTATGATAGGACGGTATTCTAGTAGTAGTCGCACGCACATCTTATATAGAATCAGTTTGGTTTCATTCAGGCGAAAGTTCCGGGTAATGAAGCCAATGAGGCGGCGTGATTTGGAGCACCTGTGCCGTTGCGTGTTCTGTAAGGGAAAGGTCACTGGAGTGCCTTATTCCAAGACCGCAAAATACTTTTGAGCTGTTGGAGTGCAATGTTGTTCAGTCGGAGATTAGCTGGCACGCTTTGTTCACCGAAGAGCATAAAGCCCGACTTCTGTGTATCCAGAGGTAGCAGCTACGTGTCACACCATCTCTGTAGCTTGTCGAGATCGTTTTGTATGGTGGTATTGATGCTGCTACATTAGTTAGGGTGAAAAGTGTATACCACTTTCAAGTCATCTGCAAAGAGGGAGGTTTTCCCCGATTTAAAGCGGGCGCATATATCATTTATGTACATTATATAGAGAGGGAATCCGAGAACAGAGCCTCGGATAACTCCACTGGTGATATTTTTGGGAAGGGAACAATGTGAGCCTGTTTTGAAAACTTGGATGCGGTCAGCAGAAATGAGCCGATCCAGTCATGCAACTTGCCACTTATTCCGAATGAATTCAATTTCCGAAGGGGTGAGGGGTGATGAACTTTGTCAAAAGCTTCGGTGAAATCGAAGTAAAGGAAGACAACTACTTTTCCATCATCTCTACTGTTAGTTACGTGTTCGGAGAATTCTAGGTGACACGTTATACAAGATTTCCTAGACAGAAATCCTTGCTGCTAGGAGTTCATAAGTTTGTGATCTGAAAGGTGAGAAAAGATGGAGTTTTCACTACTTTCTCCATTGTACGCGAAAGGACAGATGTTACGTTGATGGGGCGGTAACTTTCCAGGTAGAGCCTGAAGCCTTTCTTAAAGCACGGAGTAATATAACTAGTCTTTCATAAAACTGGGGAAGTGCCAAAGTTTAAGGACAGGCTGAATATTCTTGCTAGTAATTTGGGTAAGTTCACGCTGCAATTTTTAATGGAAATGTGAGGTATTCCAACTACTCCCTCACTAAGAGAGGGTTTCAGTGAGTTTATTGCGTCACATAAGTTGCCTAGGTTAAACCCAACTTCCGAGATTTTAAGTGCTTCAGTGTCACTAAGTGTAGCAAGGTTGCGATTACGACCAGTGAAAGAAAAGCTAAACGTTTCGCTTAGTATTTCATATATCTCTTTGGGGTCTGTAACAATCTTGTTGCCTACTTTCAACACATTCAGTATGTCGGGTTTATTACAGAGTTTCTTTTTAAAAGAAATGGCAAACAGACCAGTTTTATTCGCATGTTTCAGAATTTTACTCTCAGTGAAGGTTTCACCTTTTCGCCTGTGAACATCCAGGTCACTGAAAACGGCATGGATACTAAGATAGCAGAAAAGTCATGTGATGCGAAAAACTTTTCTCTCAGTTTCCTTAGTTTCCGCCTGAATGGGATAGGGATGTAGTCTTTGATGTTAATATGCAACTTTTGTGTTTTCTTCAGGGCTACGGAGTCGAAACAAACGTTCAAATTTAGATGGAAGTTTGCAAGAGAGTTGTTCAGATCATTGGATGAAAAGAACTCGTCCCAGTCTAGACAGCTTATCAAGTATTGTGAGCTTGGCCAATCGACATCAACAAAACTTCTGCGAACGAGTGTTGTAAGCCTCAGTAATGTGGGAGTGCACCTACATGGCGCAAAGAGATATTTCAGTCACCATGTGCATCTCGCAAATGTCATTTCATGAAATGTACATCTATGCCATCATCATGACTGCTTTATGCAAGTGGTAGATGAATTTAGCAACCAGGCAGGTAGTGGGTGAACAAAGCGAAACCTGCGCTTACTAGGGCTTATGGGAAGCTCTGTCTATTAGAATAAAATTCAGAAACCCTACAAACTTGAGACGATCAACTGGCATCTGATGTACGTACTGCTCGTCTGGGTAACTAAATTTTAAAACAAACATTCTATCATATATTCTCACTCGGTTCTTCACTCAAGAGAAAAGTCGAGAGGTCTCCGCCGATAACACTGGGCATTGGAAAATTTACAAGCTACCGTTCTGTGACTCGTGAGTCTGGGCATTCAGCTGTCGACCCGTGAGTCATGTATTCGATGTATGTCCCAACAACCGGAGTCTGAGCAGCCAGGTAATATCACTAACCCTAACGTGACAGGCGTCGTTACTAAGCCTGCTAAGCGGTACGTCCTTCATCAATAGACGGCTTCACTGTGGTTCTCTGTTAGACAGTAACCAGTTCACTTAAGCAACTAGCGCAAGGTAGCGGTAGGTATATGCTTCGAATGCATAATACTTCCTGATGAGTCAGGACGGTCTTTCCTCAGTTTACCCAAATGCCAAGTGTGCACTTATCCCATATCATCTGAACTTAAACCTTCACCGAGAGCCCCACAGTATGCGGAGGATCTATTACTTGCGATTCGCAATGACACCGTTTCACAGTCTACTGACACTGCAAAAAGCACTGACACATTACTTAGGAACTCACCTTTATGAATCGGTCATTATTTACAAGTGCATGCAAAATTATAAAGATGCGATGTCGAGAAAGGTTAGGGTTGAGCTGCCCGCCCTCATCATACTGCTTCTCCCTGACACATGACCCACATCCTTTCGTTACACTAAAATCCGTAACAATCCATTCCACTGAAATTCAAATAAAAACTGGATATACCATCGCTCTTCTCTCTGACGGTCTATTAACCCTCACTGTCCACCGTCGACAGCATTGACAAACCATGGCTGTATCAGAACTACTGCTTTAATGTCAGCTCAAGTGTTGAAGGCAGCTTCCTATTAATTCACCAGGGAAGGATATAAAAGGTATATGCCTCGTCCCAAAGGGATAACTTCAAACCTTGCAAATACTTTCGAGTAGAAGCGAATATCTTTAATCTCCTTCGAAATGTTTCACCCGCAAAAGAGTCTCTGGAGCTTTTTTATTGGTTTTCAGGTGTTTCATTAATCCGAAATCGTAAATAGAAGATCTCAGTCAGAACTGGAAGGATGTTGCAGGGAGCGTGTAATATGCAGTCGAAAAGCACTCCTTGCTTTGACTTTCAGGTTCATAATTTTCCGAACATTTAAGACGTTTTAGCCTACAAAGTAGAAACTCATCTTGTAGCCGGAGGTAAAACACTCTACCGTTAGAAAAGGAAGACTCAGCAAAAAAACTAACACACTCTTCTTTGGAAGGATTAAGTTCCCATGCTTACTGGCTGTCTTGTTCACTCACCTAACGCTTCTTACTGTATCACGCGACATTTCTGCAAGATAAGGAGATTGCTTACGCCCGAATAAGCAACAGTCTGCGCCACATTATTTTTGCAGTAGAATACTTCTTATACGTCAATCAGGACTCGAAAACTAATTTTTACTGCATACCTCCTGGCTAATTTCCCTTCGGTGACAGCTGACCGCAAAATCACTTGTGACTTACTGCCGTCCACATATCGCTTTCCTTCTTGTGACTGTTTCGAATGGAGCAATGATAGACCAAGTCGCATGTACTTGAGTCCACTAGGGTCGAGTAAACATTTGGCTGCGGTTCTTCTGCGAGGTGTGATATCTGAAGAATCTGCAGACTTCAAAGATTGTGAAGCAACATTCCGTGACTTCAATGAGGTAACCACCAAATACTGTGCAGACCCATGTGGATACCCTGGCCAGAACTAGGTTGGGTGAACACTGGAGCCATCAAGAGGCATCATGTACACACTTCAGGTGCGCTTACAAGCGGCGAAAAATCTCCTAAGTTTTTTACCTCCGTCAAAGCTTGCATGGCAAGGGTGCTTGAGTATGCATACGCATTTTGTCCCAAGAAAAGAATACACCCATCTAAGGATACATGGCCTAAATAATGGAGGTTGAACCACGCCTGTTAAAGTGGCGAAAAATTGGGAACTTAGAGAGTCCTGAAGGTTTTGGGGCAGAACGTGCGTCTCCCCGAGGGAAATTTTGCGCAGCCCTCAAGCGCTTCCCGGTGATTTCTCCAGAGTTTTTGCCCAAAACCTCCCAAATGGACTCGAAGTAAATGCTGGCTAAAATGGATCCCAGACATCCTATTCTTTGGTACTATCAAGGCTAGTCACTCCGATCACAACGCCAGTCCGGAATATTAATCGTGCGCTGATGTGTGTGCATTTGGTCAGTGAAGAATTCCTTTCTAACCTTGTTAGCATTTATTCCGGATGCCCTTTAGAAGCTTGAGACGGAAATCCTCGAAACGTTCACTGGGGTGTACATGGGAGTGCTCAGCTTCTTCACCAAAGAATCCATAACTTTCCCTTTATTAATCGAAGTCCCACAACACGCCAGAAGACTCTTTTCAAATCCGCCGAATGTCCCAATTTTCGTCCAGAGAATGTCTTTGTACCTGTCAAGTCCTAAAGTGTGCCCAAAAATTTGAGCAGCTGTGGAATATTCATACGTTGCATATATCCTGCAACGCCTCACTGCGTAACGTAAGATGGTCTCCTCGCATGCTCAGCTGCGAACATGAGGCGCCTTTGTAAAAAGTCACTTCTCAGAAATCCGTGTACAGCGGTTAATTTATTTCGGAGTTCCTGAACAGCAAAGCGACACACGTGCTCAAGAACGAAGTCGCTGTCTGGTTGTTAACGTACTACGTCCCCTCAACGCTCTCCGAAGAACTGCGTAACCGTGTGCCAACTGCATAACTGGCTTTGGATACTGGAGCCCGATCCTCATCTTCTGCCAATTCATCAGCCTAATGACATGGCATTAAGGAACGTATGGAGCATGCACATCAAGTTTCGTGAACTAATTATCGTCATTATTATCTAGAGGCAGAATCTGAGTGCTCCATGTTTTGCTAACAGGCATCAACAAGGGAAGACTGTGCAGACATTTTGCTGAGAAATTATTACACAGGTGGGTTTCAAGCAGACCAAAAAGGAGAGTGTTTCACTTGGTTTATTTAGAAGTGCTAAACAAAATGAAGAAGTGTCAGTACTGCGTCCTAAGTGTTTGAAAGCTAAATACAAAATAACAACTTTCGTGGGGCCACATTTCGGGGCATGTTAGCATGCTGGAAAAACCTTACAGTACAAGGTTAAGTGGAAACAAAATGAAAATTCAGAAGACTTCCACAAAAGTTCGTGAGTGCGCCTGAAGATGTTCGCCTGTTAGTGGAAGATTGTGACTCATCCGCCGCTACTGCGACGTCCAGACATTCATGGTCAAGTCGATTTAATTTTTTCAGCCTGAGTGAATAAATCACTTTGTATTACACCCTTCCTAAATTAGTTTGCTGTGATTCCTCAGCCAAATTAACAAGCTTAAGTGAGATTTTTGGTAATGAGTGCAATAACGCTGCAGGTTTTCTCCGATTCAGTCATTTGTTGCTGGCTTTTTCATTTTGTTAAACCGCACAACATTTGGCTTCCGTGGACAGATGACAGCCGGTGCCGTAGTGGCTCTACTGGGTGTTTTCAAAATTTTATGAGGAAGAGAGGCGGAACAGGGAAATTTTTCATGGAAAGTTGACCCGTAGGAACGTGGTTGGCACTAAAACTGTATCTAAGTTACCGAGTCACTTTGTCTTCCTTTCATGCATTGAGTACTCCTGGTAAGGAGCCATGCCTCACAATCTAAAACAAGGATGATGATAACGAATTACCTCACATCTTGCATACGCTTGTTGGAGGCCCACAAGTCACCGAAAAATTGTAGATACGAAGTCCGTGGTTTACTTCGGCGTTAACCGTCGTCAGTGACGCCCAACAACTCGTTGCTGACAGCTAGTGCAAACGGTGTGTTTCCGTTGGGACTTCGCGTACCAAGCATGAGACTGCTTAGTGAACCTAGGCTGCTTTGGGAAATGTGCTTTGAATAATTCTTACAGCCAAGGCAGTAGATTTAAGAGCGTTTTGAAGAAGGCCTGAGTAACCGAACTTATGGATGTGCCAATCGAGAAGGCCTGGTTCGAACTAAGAATAAACGTAAAGATGAGTCGGGAAAACGTAAGGCGAATCGAACAAAATGAAGGAAACATAAAAAATGTGGGACAAACTGATCGGAAGTGAGGAGCAAATGTCGGCAGAACTAGGGCTCAAAACAGCATGGCACAAAACTCAGAGGCTGTTCCGAAGGCCCCGGTTATGCCGTAAGTTTTCAATGAAATTTTCCTCTATGGCTACCTGCCCGATACTGGAAGAATTTTGGTTGGGTTATATGACAAAGTTAGAGCTGATGCTGCGATCACTAATCACCTGTAAACATTTTCCGATCATTCGTCACTCAGGAATTACGACTTAATGTCATAAGAAAACGAAGTATCACAATATCGAAGGATAGTTGTAGAGTAGGAACCTTCGTCCAGTTGTAGTACGATATTATACATAAATGATGTTTGCCATAGGCGGAAAATGTGATTCTTCACACGTCATTGACATGAAAGTAAACTATGAAATGACGTTAACAACTGGAAGAACAGACGGTGGGTCATTTCAATCTATCATCACCAGGTAGACTGAAACAAGTGGATAAATTTTTCTTCGAGATAATGATAACAATATATTTCATACAACATAAGTTACATGAAAACAAACCAGTTTACAGATCTGATCATTTTGGCAATGTGAGCTGACTTGTTATGTACAATATGAAGCCATACAATGGACACCGTTCTTTCCGGTACATGAAAGATGCGTCCAGAGTAAGCACGTTAATGCTCTACAGACGGCAAAGAATGAAACAGATAAACACCAGCATAACTGTTCATCACACTGAGGCGGGCTCGGTTCGAAAGTAGGAAATATTCGGCCACTTCTTGAATCTTCTAATATTCTTGAAGGTGGGGCGGTTACTACAGCTGTGGTATTGGGTCTTATGCGTTCGTCATAAGGTCTGGATGGCATGGCGCGCGCTGACAAATTAGACTACTTAAATTCCACATGGATGAAGGACTGGTTGGGTAAACCTGAAAGGTGAATAATAAGAGCGAGCGGCAGACGAAATTCAGAACAGGAGCACAGAAATACTACGTAGAAGTACATCGACCACGATACATGTAGGCGAGTTCATTGTGCTGACTGCAAAAGTTACTTGAAGAGGTATCAGACCTACTGTTTATGGATAAACTCATGGGGAAGAAGATGAAGGTGCATACAAAAGCAGTGGAAACTAAACTGAAGCTGAAGATATCACTATGGAATAGAGAGAATAGAGGATTTTGGACCAAGCACTCGTTTATGTGTAGAAAACCTATGTACGAAAGTTTAGTGAAGTTATAAACATTCAAATAGAACTCAAGCTTTTTGCTGTAGTGGTAACCACTCTTTATATAGTCATGGGGGAGGGATGATCATGGTGTTGCCTATTGGGTGTTACCATATCAGAACTATAAGAGACAATATGGTGGTGCATGGTGAGCTGGGCTAGTAGACCTAGAGGACTATTTTGGTAACCTCATTCTTTTTGCTATTATTTTGTCGCCATAAGTACACTGAGCCGTAGGTTTCATAAAGATACCGCCATAGAGGCAAATATAGTTCAAGTTTATCTCCCTACGATCATGCCTCTTGGTCAGTTATCACCATCTTTGCATATTTTCACGTTATTTTCTTAATATTTTTGTGTTACGCTCAACAGAGTTGATGGTTCCGAGGATACTTCCAGCTTACTGTCAGCTGGCTAAGACCATGCATACACTGTTGACTCGATCGCCCCTTGGTATGCGCCACACGTCAGGTAACACTTATGACCACTATACCTCTACTCATGCAATAGTCAAGCTTGATCTATCACGCAAAACTGACTTGTACCACTGTACAGCACAAAGACTCCTAGCTTATTACAAAGAAAAAAGGGAACGGTGGGTGGAATGTTTAGTTGTAGGAGGGGTTAAGAGTAGCTGAACTATGGCAGCATTGAGATTAGGAACAGTAACTAGCATTGAAAACAATTACCACAAATTTGCATAGAATATTATGTAAGTCAACAAAAATAACTCACCGTTTGATAAATTTTTGGGTGGTTTCATTGAATTATTGCCCATTTGACTCTAGATATTCGGTGGGCCAATAAGGAACGTATCGTCTGTGTAGGGTACATTACGAACCATGCGTACTCCGAGTTCATCGAGGTAGTGGTCCAAGGTCATTGAAATTGAGATATGGTCTTGCAGCATCGGATATCGTGCAGCAGTCTGTTCCAAATGTTAGCGTAACGAGTTGTGAAAAATGAAGACTTGAGCTGTTTCGACGCACATGACAGTGTGACTAGGCAGTCTTGGCCTCTAAGATCATAGAGTTTTTTGCCAGCGAACTTTACTATATCCACATCAGCAGCCACTTCATGGTATAGGACTTTATGGAAAATGCTGAGGTTTAACGTTATCCACCTTAACCACAAAGGCTCTAACCGGTTAGCATGACATCTGCCCTTGTATGAATTACCTGGGGAAAGAATTCTGTTAAATTGTCGTTGTGTTTTCTCTATTTTCCGATTGTCACTGGATTGCAAGCAACTAAGTATGATAGGACGGTATTCTAGTAGTAGTCGCACGCACATCTTATATAGAATCAGTTTGGTTTCATTCAGGCGAAAGTTCCGGTGAATGAAGCCAATGAGGCGGCGTGATTTGGAGCACTGTGCCGTTGCGTGTTCTGTAAGGGAAAGGTCACTGGAGTGCCTTATTCCAAGACCGCAAAATACTTTTGAGCTGTTGGAGTGCAATGTTGTTCAGTCGGAGATTAGCTGGCACGCTTTGTTCACCGAAGAGCATAAAGCCCGACTTCTGTGTATCCAGAGGTAGCAGCTACGTGTCACACCATCTCTGTAGCTTGTCGAGATCGTTTTGTATGGTGGTATTGATGCTGCTACATTAGTTAGGGTGAAAAGTGTATACCACTTTCAAGTCATCTGCAAAGAGGGAGGTTTTCCCCGATTTAAAGCGGGCGCATATATCATTTATGTACATTATATAGAGAGGAATCCGAGAACAGAGCCTCGGATAACTCCACTGGTGATATTTTTGGGAAGGGAACAATGTGAGCCTGTTTTGAAAACTTGGATGCGGTTCAGCAGAAATGAGCCGATCCAGTCATGCAACTTGCCACTTATTCCGAATGAATTCAATTTCCGAAGGGGTGAGGGGTGATGAACTTTGTCAAAAGCTTCGGTGAAATCGAAGTAAAGGAAGACAACTACTTTTCCATCATCTCTACTGTTAGTTACGTGTTCGGAGAATTCTAGGTGACACGTTATACAAGATTTCCTAGACAGAAATCCTTGCTGCTAGGAGTTCATAAGTTTGTGATCTGAAAGGTGAGAAAAGATGGAGTTTTCACTACTTTCTCCATTGTACGCGAAAGGACAGATGTTACGTTGATGGGGCGGTAACTTTCCAGGTAGAGCCTGAAGCCTTTCTTAAAGCACGGAGTAATATAACTAGTCTTTCATAAAACTGGGGAAGTGCCAAAGTTTAAGGACAGGCTGAATATTCTTGCTAGTAATTTGGGTAAGTTCACGCTGCAATTTTTAATGGAAATGTGAGGTATTCCAACTACTCCCTCACTAAGAGAGGGTTTCAGTGAGTTTATTGCGTCACATAAGTTGCCTAGGTTAAACCCAACTTCCGAGATTTTAAGTGCTTCAGTGTCACTAAGTGTAGCAAGGTTGCGATTACGACCAGTGAAAGAAAAGCTAAACGTTTCGCTTAGTATTTCATATATCTCTTTGGGTCTGTAACAATCTTGTTGCCTACTTTCAACACATTCAGTATGTCGGGTTTATTACAGAGTTTCTTTTTAAAAGAAATGGCAAACAGACCAGTTTTATTCGCATGTTTCAGAATTTTACTCTCAGTGAAGGTTTCACCTTTTCGCCTGTGAACATCCAGGTCACTGAAAACGGCATGGATACTAAGAATAGCAGAAAAGTCATGTGATGCGAAAAACTTTTCTCTCAGTTTCCTTAGTTTCCGCCTGAATGGGATAGGGATGTAGTCTTTGATGTTAATATGCAACTTTTGTGTTTTCTTCAGGGCTACGGAGTCGAACAAACGTTCAAATTTAGATGGAAGTTTGCAAGAGAGTTGTTCAGATCATTGGATGAAAAGAACTCGTCCCAGTCTAGACAGCTTATCAAGTATTGTGAGCTTGGCCAATCGACATCAACAAAACTTCTGCGAACGAGTGTTGTAAGCCTCAGTAATGTGGGAGTGCACCTACATGGCGCAAAGAGTTGACAGGTTGCAACCTTGTGGTCACTTTCCGGGAATTCGGTGCTAGTGTGTATGGTGAAAGGTGATGCATTGTTCAAAAAAATCAGGTCAAGTATATTATTTCGTCGAGTACAGCTATTACAACTTAAACTCATCCATTGGCTTCTAAGGTTTGAAAAAGTAGTTTGAAACGAGATGGTCCTTCCAGTGTCTCCTACATGATACCCGGCATAGTAAAATCGCCACCTACTACTGTACAAGTTAGTAGGGATGATAGCAGTTGAATATCCGTTGATATGTTCGTCAACGGCAGGCCCAGCATGCGTGACCTATGTAGGCAACTAACGGTAATTATGTAATGTTGGCAGGTGTTGATATTCACGAATAATGCATCATCTAACAGGTCTCAGCCTGACATGAAGGCATTCGAAGACGAAAAATGGGAGTGAACATGGACGATGCAACCTCCACCTTTAGAAGTACTGCGGTCATTAGGATACAAATTGTAATTATCTAACACCAGACCGAGGTTTGAGGTATCTGACGTACACCAAGTTTCAGCCATTAAAATGCAGCATGGTTTGATTAAGTAATCTAGAGATTTTAGACAATTTAGCTTATTGCAAATTGAACGTGAGTCAAACAGAAGAACAGAAAATTCTGATGGGGCTATAAAAAGGCTTGAGTCATCAACGAGATGGGATAAAAGTGTTCTTTCATGGTCATCATTTGAGTCAACGGGATGTGGGGTGGGAAATATCGGGGTAAAGTCAACTTCCTTAGTGTTGCGTGCCGGACTACCCATTGTCGCCTCAGACGGTGACCAACCATTTGTTGGCCTGGGGGATGGGAAGGTATCACTATAGTATTTCTGCCACTGAATTGGCTGCTGGCTATAGCTGATGCAGTTGACCCGAGTATGTCATCATCTGCATGGCTAGAGGCGCTGTTATTTTGCGAAGCCCGAAAAAGGTGGTTTTCCGGTGGGTTCCAGAGTGTAGATTCTTCATAGAAAGCTGGATAAGTGTTACTCATGCTAGCTTTAATATCATAGCTAGGGGGTATAAGGTCCCTTACTCCGAACGCTCAAGGGGATAGTTTTGGGCTTATTCACTTTGGGTTTGTCAGCTAAAGTACGTTGGCGGTGCACTGGGGTTATATTCCTGGGTAGACGGAAACTGTACAGTGGGACGTGGCGAGAAAAACCTATCATTATTTCTTGAAATTGTATTTCCCAATTTAAGTAGCTTGGGCTGTCTGCGGTTGTACGCTTTACTCGTGCTCCCACAACTGAACAGCTGAACCTTATTATGGTTGGATGGCTGGATGTTTCTGGGCAAGAAGCGTTTTTATGATTATCGTTGTATGGGAATGAACCAACTTGAGAAAGATTCATGGCACTATGTGCCACCGGGCGATTGGGGGTTCTTAATTTTGCTGGGTAGCACCGTTTGTTGTTAAAACGTTTACATTTCCAAGACGTTTCGCTTCGGGATAATGCATTCAGCAACAAAGCCGAGGAGACAAGTTGCATAGACTGGTCTGCTTGTGTGATATAATCGGATTGACTACCTTGGGATCGTTGTAGTTCATCACTAAGATTTGTATCGTCATCTAGGTCTATGGATATTATATTAGTGCATGCTAGTAGTACGGAGCCAGCATTTCTTATGCTCCCCGTTGTATCTATAAGTTCTTCACTGGTAACTGGGGGTGTAAAGATCAGTGAGGTTCTAGTTGGCTCGTCACCCTCACAACTCGTTGGCTGCATTCCACTCTCCGTATGTCGTGGTTTTGGCGAAACTTGAGAAGTCAGTCCACCACGGAATATTCGTGTGTGGTGCTGACAAGAAGTTAGGTCAGGAGATATCTTAACCTTGTTGTGTGGTGTTGTGGATGCTACAATTCTCTAAGAGTCAGAGAAGTGTTTTGCATTGCAAGGCGAGTTAAACTGAAATAGAAACAGGACGTGGGGACCTGATTGTAGCGGCCGGAATCCAATAATCTTGGCCTGAAAGCGAGAAGTAACCAGGCGGTGCCAACTGACGTGAATCTGACTAGTTCCTGCGTCCTACCGTATAGCTTCCTAACTTCCGCGAGTGACGCACAGTCAAAGGTTGGATAGAAATATCAAAACACGGTTTGTGGTACTTCAATAGTCGATTCGTAACAAAATCTGTGGTACTATCAAAGCAACAATAAGTTATGTCAAAATTACAAAAATACCTCAACAGTGCCGTTGGGTAACCATACAGTCCAAAACGTTCTCGGGTACAAATAAGTACTACACGGTAAAAACTGGTTAAACAAATACAACTGTTAAGTACCTGTCGGTCAATAGGAATATTCCCGACAAAAGGGATCCGAACTCTGCCTACAGGAATCAAATCAACAAACAAACGCTCCCGGTAGACAGTCAAAAGACAAACAGTCAAATCACTGCACAACCGTAAGTTGAACCAAAACAAAATGTCGGCGCAGCAAAACAACATCACCTTGTCAACAGTCCAGCGTCACATAATAGGAAAGTGAAACATTCATAATAGGTCTCAAACATACAAAGGCAAATACCGAGTGTAAAGTCAAATAAGGCCGTTAAACAAGCAAACAACATTACACTGGCTAGGGTCAAAGGTACACCATCCATAACGAGGGTAAAAATGTCAAAATAAATGTCAATGCAATCAAATAAGGGTGATTGGGAGGGATTTTCGGATCAATTTTCGGTTACACTGATTTTTCTTTTCCTTAGGAGACGAACATTACAAGCTGAGTTGGCCAAGCCGCATACTTGTAAATAATCAGTTTTAACCCGCTCTAGTGGGAACTGTCGGGCATGTTAAAGACTACTGAATTGCGGGAGGATCGCATTCGGTTGCCTACCTCACTGTCTACAAAGTCAAGTAATCTCTCGCATTTCATTAAACTATCAAGTGGGGATTTGCTTTTGGAGTCTAACAAATCCATCAACGGGAGGAGATATCCAATCTTATACTGCATATTCCCAACTGCCTTCGAGATTTCGAGAGTATCGGACTTAACATCCCTCTAGACATCAGTTATAAGATCGGGTAACTCAAGTGGCCGACTGCAATCTCTGGTGAAACTTTTAACCTTAGGCGGTAGATCAGATGATTTTAGCCTTTTCGCGCCAATACTCTTATTTCTACGGAGGCTACTGACACTTGTTTTCACTCTCAGAAGAGCAAGCAAGAAGCGTTAAAGATATAAATAATGCCATTATGTTAGACAAATAGTTAACGAGTTGAATAATAACAGATATTAGGTATCACTTAACTTCAACAGAGTCGTGGGTTAGGCAATAACAATAACTTTTCTTGCTAGCTTATAAGTACTTTTCAATAAGCGGGTGACAATCCACCTGTCTGCTACCTTGAAGTCTAGATGGATATAGGTAACTTCAGCGTTTGAAAGATGGGTTCAGGGCTTCTTTCCGTTACCTGTGGACTGAGGCTTGCAGAAGTTGGAGAAAGATATGCACACCCACAAGAGATTCAGCGTTTTTTCGGGAGGCAGATGGAAACCAGAAGCACAGAAGCGGACAGAATTTCGTTGAACACGAGGGAAACCAGAGGTTACGTCAGGCCCGTAAGTCGCGCGTGGCCATGACGTCTTTCACATTCTTGTCGACCTACAGCGGTCATTCGTACTCTTATTTTCTATTTTGTACTGTAAACTTCCGCGTCAGGTACGCCCACTCGTGCTTCATACTTTGGGAATTAACAGAAGTAGCCAATCATTTGCTTAAGGGGTTATTACTCTCGTGCACGCAGTTGCCTCCTGAGGACACGGTGTCACTGGTTGGCGTCAGTGCTTTTATGCTGCGTACTCGTTCAAGTGAACTAGTATCACCCCATTAAGAACATCGTGTAAGGAAGTTTATGGGTAAGGGAGATTGGTTATCTTGGGGCATAACGTTTGTGGGATAATCCGACGTTTGCAAACGGCCATGTAAGGTGGCTGCTTCTCAACCCTGTTTCGTTTCTCTGTTCACCTTCCCGAAATAAAAGCGTGAGTCGGTCGTAGGTGACAGACATTATGAAGGGCAACTTTGGGGTTTGGGTGAATAACATATTCCGTACTGTTGTACCTTTGTTTCCCTGCTGAGTATGTTCCGGTTTTGGTTTGCGAGCAGCTTTACGCTTTCCGTGCTTCTGCATCTACATCTGGCAGTGCAAATCGCACCGATAATAATAATAATATTTATTCTCGAACATACAGGCACACACCATTTTTACAGGTATGAATAAGTTTATGTACAAATTACACTCATCTTCATGGAAGGTAATCTCAATCCCCACTTATTGTCACAAGAAGATATAAGTGCTGCATGTTAATATAATGGAACATCCCATCAGAATAAGAGTGCAGAAAATTTACAAGTCGGACTAGTGGAAGTATTGTTTTAACATTAACAAAAAAACCAGGTTTGTATCTAGACACTACTGGTATTACCCGGAGAAAAATAAAGCTTGAGGCTAATACCTTCATTGTAACAGTTTGTACTTTTTGCTTGAGATAATGATAAGAAGTTTATGAATTGTTTATATATTGTGCTTCATTGACGACTTCAGGACTGTATACTTCGTTCATGTTGACACCATTCCACAACAAAGATTCATAATCTTGATGAATATTATGACTGAAAGCCAAATATCTTCACTTTTCCAACTCCAGAATCCGGAAGCAATAGACTTGTTTGAATACACCAAATGGGCTTCCAGAACACCTTGTCCTTCGTTTTCACTGGTTGTGACGGCCTTGCAGTCGGTAAGTGTTGGACTTTGCTGGTCACTTTTACAATGAGTTAATCCTAGATTTTGTAGTCCAGTGAACATTTTTTTATTTCTGCTTGTTGTAGTCAGGTATTCTGAACCTGGTAAAGCTGGTTACCCTCCATGAAGGGCCCTAGCCAGCACTAGCTTAGGGCGCACATTGTGGGTTTCGAGCTAAAGCCGAAAATTTTGCTTCGGGCTCAATCGGGTGACGCACGATATCCCCCGAATGTTCCAAACATTTTCCCCTAAAGTGTCAAAAGTTACGAAGTGCTCTCCAAGTTTATGCAACGCCCCCAAAGTACCCAAAGTGTCTGTAGTGCGCCCGAAGATTTGTAATAACCCGCATCCCAAGTGGTGAGAAGGCCTAATCCGTAAAATTTTTATCTGAATATTTGACGTTTATGTGCTATATGTGTGTGTTACAGAAGTCAATAAAATATTAGCGGCCAAGTGAAATATTCATGAAATTTAGGGGGAATACCCAAAAGTTGCTAAATGCGCCCGAAGTAGCTTCAGGTGAAGCCTGAAAGTTCCAAAAAGTGCTGGGGTAGTTTCAGCCATGGTCTGTTCCTTAAGTAATTAACTATCGATGGCAACAAAACAAACGCTCAGAACTGAATTGCTTTTCTGCAACGAGAAAAAAATATGCAAAGCAGCTGGCGGAGAAAGCAAGAATATCAACAAGGAGAGTGTTTTCTATATTCATGTTTCTCCCTACTTAACTTCCTTTGCTTTAGCTTTCGTTGTATATCTTCTTTCTATAGAGTATTTAAAAATATAAATTTCATGCTGTAATAAAGTGTAGGGTTTCTGTTTTTAATTACCGTGCTGAGCGATGCACAGTGAGCCGTTAGTTTGAGGTGGTAATTTATGCAAGTCTCCCCAACGCTTCGTATGAAAGGTCAGTGTAGGTGTGGTAGCTCTCACTATACATCAAGAGAGCCGAGTACACGAAGTGCCGTGAAAGGGTCTGTTGGTGTATTCGATAAGCCGAGGAGTCGCCAGGTGATAAGAAGTCAGCCAGTAACCGACCAAACTCAGAGGTTGATTTGGAGGCCTTCACTTCAGCTGGAAGTCTGTTCCACAACTGAGAGAATTTGACCGCAAGGAAGTTCGCGCGCAAGCAGAACTTGAACGACTTCATTTTGACGCTATGGGTGTGGCTGCGCAGATCGTAACAACTGTTGTGTTCGAACTGAAACTCACCACTGGCTGTAAAAGTGTGTTTATGTAACACATTAAAGAAGTGTCAGGTTAATTTTGAGTCGTCCCATCCAAAGTGTTTCTAGACTTAGTGTTCTGCATCTGGAGCTGTAGTCCTGTTTGCAATCGTGTCCTAACAATCTAGCTGTGAAATACCTTTGGACACCCTCTATTTTATGTTTGCCTGTTATGCGGATACCGCTCAGTATAAATGGACAGCATTCCAACAGTGGACGTATGCAAGTTTTGTAGAGTACCAACTTGACTTCTTTGAAGGAAGTAACGAACTATGCAACCCATCAGGATCCTAGATTTGCGAGTCTGTGATGCCACCCGTTTAGAAAATGTGAGGTCTCCCGAATATCTTAGTCCAAGGTCACATACACTTTTAAGAACAGGAAGTTTCGTAGACTAAAGATGTAGTTGGACACCCACCGATGGAGCACCAAAACATATCCAGCCACATTTGCATATTTTAAACTGAAGTTTCCAAGCAGTAGACCATGAGGATATTATATCGAGCTCCCTTTGTATTAGTGCTTGGAAGTGGGATAAACTATCACGAGTGAATGTGTATGCAACTTTTAGGTCATCAGTAAACAAGAATGGTTTGCCGCATGTAAAGCAGCTGCAGATGTCATTGACGTATAAAGTAAAGAGAAGGGGGCCTAATACACTGCCTTGAACAACACCAGAGGTGATTGGCCTAGGTTTTGGAGTGTGTGAATCTACCCTCACTATTTGAGTGCGATTACTGAGGAAAGACTTAATCCATCCCACTAGCGGATAGTCGATTCCCATAGTCATCAACTTACTTATTAACAGCGAATGATAGACTCTGTTGAATGCCTTTGAAATGTCTAGATAGAGTACAAGGACTAATTGGTGTCGGTCGCGCATAGTTGTCATGAAATTAAACAGGTCAAGATGGCAAGTTATACAGGACCTCGACTTTAGGGACCCATGTTGACTCGATGTGATGATGTTGCCACTAAGCATGTGCCGAAGAATGCTCTCTTTACTAACTCTCTCCATAATTCTAGAAACCGCAGGCGTAATATTTATTGGACTGTAGTTACTGGCTGGTGTTTTTAAACCAGATTTATATCTAGAGAGAATAAATGATGTTTTCCATATATCAGGGTATGTGAACGATTCCAAAGAGAGAAAATATTTTAAGTAATAATAGTGGAATATCAGGGCCACCAAATTTAAAGAAATGTAATGATATTCCGTCTGTGCCAGCGCTGCTGGAGCATTTTAGCGTCCTAATGGCTTGGTGAATATTAGAGTATGTGAACCCAACCGTATCTGTTGTCGTTAGTTGAGGAGAAGAATAGCTTTTAAAAGTGCAGACCGCGCTAGTGTCACACGAAAAATTTATAGGTTCCAGATAACTGGCTGCAAGTAAGTCGCTGAGTATTTCACACATATCCACCGGATCCTTATAAGCGTTGGTATCATGGATAAGAAGAGGAACTTCATGTCCTGTGCAATTCGATCGCTTCCTAAGGAGTGCTGAGAGAGCATATATTCTAGATGAGCTAGCTAGTGCACCACTCTCTTCAGTCCTCAAACGCAAATCATGGTTATGTGGGATAGAGTTAAGAGTACCAAGAATCAGCCCAAATGCATTGATGTCGTGATGTCTATAGTATCTTGTTGAGAGTTTGCGTAACTTTCTACGAGTATTGGGAGGTGTATATGGCTTATTGTTTAGTGGCATTTTTTTGAAACCTTTCAGTGGAACGAGTTGTAGTAAAACATATCAATGTTTAATTTGAGGTCTGTAGTGTGAAGAATGATCCCCAGTCAGGATATCTAAGGGAACAACTGAGGCGGAAGCATAAATAACCTCACTAAAATCTCCTTGCTTCTTGATAATACCCTATGCTACATGAAAGCGACTACTCCTATGAATTTGATTTCATTCATAGTCCATAAGTCACATCCTTATGCAAATTTCAACTTCAGATTCCTGAAACTCACATATTATGTAGATATTTCACAGTCCTAAGCCCAAATAATTTCACGCTGACAGTCATTCACTTAAATTTAGTTTCGAAATTTCCATTTTCTTTAGCACGCGCACGCACGCTTAGGCAACATTCTTGCCATTAAATGGGAGCCACACTCAGTGCTTCAACCGAATAAACCAGCTTATCGTGATCGTCCAGGCAGTGAGATACGGCTTCAGACATCCAAACGCTTGAGACGGGAGAGAAAGCTAGAAGAATTTTGCTCTGAGGAAAGGAATTACAGGGTGCTGCCAAGGCTCTGTTTCCCGCCGATGGCCGGGTACAGCCGTCTTGGAAGCATCCGGAGGTAGTCGAAAAGGATTTCACCTACACTAAAAACGGAAGAGGGAAGTGTTTCCATGTAGTGCATATAGGATAGATATCAACTGTTTTAACCAGTCATATCTGATAACTTCGGCCGTGGGGTCTTACTGGACTTGGATGGGTCAGGAAAGAACTGAGAACAGGCGTCGTTAGGATCCTCCACTGTTTCCGAGCCATCATAATGGATGTGAGCGAAACGCAGACATCCATCGTGAACCCTGAACAAGCCGAAATGTCAGACGTACAAACCATACGTATGCGAGCAAGCATCGTGTTGTCTGCACTTTGTGTGTGCCTTTCTCTCTGTAAAATTATAATTCAGAAAGATATGCAATAATGGTGCCACTTTCAGGCCCAGAATGCAACAGTCAAACACATCTGTGTCCTTCAGCGACGTGCGAGTACACTGGAAAGTAATACTTGTAAGACTGAGTTCTGGGGCCCTATTGGTATTACAGATTAGACAGAAACGCTGGTAAATATCTCGACCGCCACCACTAGAATAGAAAACACTTGTGATATGCGGCATTCAACAGGCACGTAATTACCCCTGGAAGTAAAGCCAACTAACATGAAGGGTTTCTTCGGGCAAATGAAGAGGTGGTTACGTGGAGCAGTTCTCTTGAAAAAGAGAACATTGAAGGCACGTAGCTGTGACACACGAAGTTCCTCTCGAAAGAGTACTGAAGCTGAGGTCACGGAGACAGAGCGTCACAAACGTGACTACTGTAAGTGCTTACTCCCCATACTCAGGTCCATCACATCCTGTGCAGTTCGCAAAGTTGCACAGAATTTTAAAGGAAGAACGAACACGTAGGTCAAGAATGAAACGTGCAACTATGTTTTCCTCTCGAGAAGTGACCACACAGTCGTAACTGGTCTCCAGTCATTTGAACTGGCTTGCCGGACGTTCCAAACGCATCATTGCCCATGCGGATGGATGCTCCTGATCTGTTTAAGGAAGCATGCTGTGACAGGTATGTCGCATTTTGCAACAGCCTATCGGAAATTTGTTGCCAGTCGCGTTCATAAGCACTGCCAACTTTTTACTTTGTCAGGGTTTCTGACATATCATCTAAGGCGCCGTCGTTCTTTGTTGCAAAGTCATGTAGCTGCAATACTGGTGAAATATTACATGAAAATGTTGTTGCGCACTCGGGAAATTTGGATGATATTGCAGCTACAAGAAGGTCTTTGTCATATGAAGCAGGTGTTTTATTCCCACAATGTTTTTCTCTGCTCGAGCCTGCTCCATAGCAATGCTGCCACTCTGACACTCCCCAAAAAACCGCAGTATCCGAAACCTTTTGACCGAAGACACAGCCATATGAAGACTTATAGAGGGTGTTTCGTACTGCATTCGCTGACAAGTTTGACATTTACCCGAAGATTTAACGCTTGTCTAATCATCCTCAGATAGGACTTTTGCCTCGTTTCCTCTGGTCTCGAATCCGTTGATTTACTGCCAGTGCAACACCACGGTTTATACTCCACACCATCTTCTCTCACACCTTTTGGCTCATCAATTTTCTGGATCATAACAAAAGCGGGAATGCCCGTGTCGTGCATGTTGCCTTGAAGGCTCTGTGAGGAGTGGTCATTATTTCGCTCAAATAAATATTTTAAGCATATGACAATGAATGAGGAGGCAAATTCAATTACGCTCAAAGATATTCATTTCACACAATATTCGATCGAAATAATGACTCCTAATGTCGGTCACGCTCAGATGCTGACACGCCGGATACTGCAAGTCCAAAAGCGACAATATTTCTGGATTATTATTAAAAGGCTGGAGTCAGATGGGGCTAAGTAGACCAATGTGAACCAAACCTTCTTCAATACCGTTTTGAATTACATCTATAGGTATCCTCGATTCCTACTTTTTACTCATTGGGCATACTAAATGCGTTGGTACTTATCACTACATTCAGCGCCAAACCATACGCGATGTTGTTCGTAAGTGACTCAAGCATGAGCACTAGTTGAGAATCGTAGTTATGCATTCCCGCAGACGCATACTCTGGCACATAGCATGCAATTTATGACTTCCAAAAAAAGGTGCAGAGGTGATTGACTTGTATTCGTGTTATAAAGTTAGACAGAATTAACTGAAGTAAGCGGAAACATCGATCTAAATGAAGGCGGTGCATGTACAGTTTTCTGCTGCACAAAGCAAACTAATTTTTTCGGCCACAGTCCTGCGAGAAAGTAATAACTACGTCCCTTTTTGTGGACAGGAGGAAGCGGTTTCCATTGTAACGTAAGAAATCCAGTACTTCCGGTGGCTGATGATACTTCTCAAGGAACATACATACAACATACAAACACAGTATGTTGTCTATTGATGATATACCGACTTCTGCTGTTTAACACCACCAACTTACCTGGCCACGCCACCGTTAACTAAGATCCGTTACCGCTGAGGCAGTAAGGCAAAATAAATGACAAAATAAGCCCCGCTCAGGTTTATTGTGCACCCCATTTTATTACAGCAAACTATTTCAGTAGATAAAAGCTGTACATCTTAAGTAGACACACCAAAACGGCTAATGAGCTGAATTACAATAAACTGTGAGTGCTTTCATGCAATGATTCACTGGACAAGATAGATAAGAGGCAGCCTTTATAGGCACCGACTGATGTAGATATTCGCGGAGCATAAAGCTGGCTTAACCAAAATTAGCAAACACATCCCACGCTAACTAAACACCGCTGCTACCTAAGTCTTTCGGCTTCTCTATCACACTTTGGATGCGACACAAGATCAAAGACTACGTTATAGTGAGCTATATTTATCGCACGTGTATTAAACCTTCAGCTAATGTACAACTTTCGTATGAAGAGACGCTCTCCTCGTAAATGTTCATTGACTTCACCCGTCTTCGGCCACCACACCAGCCGCGAAACTTTTATCTGGGGACTTCAAATCCGGTTAGTGTCTAATCATCTAACCCTTTCGACACAAGATGTAACCTCTGTGTGACGTGACCAAGCAAAGGACCAGTCAAGGGCCCTAAAACTGTCTACTGCTGAATGACTGGGTGAGTCCTAACTTAATCAGCGAGTGAACCAAACGAACCGCTCAGTTTCGATTTTTCGTAAATGGCACCTTTCCTGATGAACCGTGCTACAGGAGCTTTGCCGAAGCCTCGGCCTACTACATCCGAATTCCACGAGGTATTTCATGCTGAAACAACTTGCCATGTTCTTGCATCGGTCTCGTCAACAACCTGATGCAACCTCGTCCGGCCTCAGCTGCAAGAACCACTTGGTTTGGCTTATTTGGTATCAACACTGTCCTTGAACGCGGCTAATCCCGGATATAATTACTCAGTCTCGTGGCCTGGATTCTCGGACGATGAGTCACGCAATTTCGCCTTCCTAGCTGCGTGTAGCAGAACATGGGGCCTGACGCTTACTGCCCGTGTATTTCGAGTAACTTCATTCGTCTGTGTATGTGAGGGAATTAATTTACCAAAACGCATCTTGGTTCATAAGAATGGAACAGCCAGTTCCAAGCGCAAAACGTGGGGTGATGCACAGCGAAGGATTTCACTCGATGAGCAGTTACTTCCGAAGTGTTGGTGACGCGAAAACTGTTGATGGACTGACCAAAATCTCATGAAGCTAGCTACACAAAAATTTTGCCAATAGTTTCATCCGTAAAACGATTCGTAGAGCATATAAAATAATACGACCGGTGACATCTATCTGAGATCCGCGTTTTCCGCCTTTTGGCTGATATGACAAAGCCCAAACGGTTCTCGACAGTACCTCGTTGTCACTCCAAGTAGAAAGGTTTTGAATCACAATTCATCGTCACAAGTGAGACTGTTCTTACAAAATTTTTGTCACCACCGAGCGCTAGGAACCGCGATCTTGTGGTTTTATTGCGGTTTAGGGGCCTAGTCCAGAAGCGAAAACTTCCCAAGAAGCTACCATCTTGAACTAAGCCAGCTGCAGGCCCTTGCTCACTCATTTTCCTTCTTCACATCCGCTTAGTCATTTGCCACTGCAATGTGTCGTCGGCGCCTGATCTAGCTGAAGTTGGTCACAACCAACGTATCCGTAATATGTTGCCTTTCACGATATTATTAGGCGGCCACAGAAGACAAAAATCCGGTCTGATGGTCGTTTCGTTGCAGTTTTTTTGGTGTCTCGCTCCTAGTAGTGCATTGTGAGCGGTGAGAAACGGAAAAGATGGTTTCTAACAGGTTTGTTGTTGTTTATATGGTTCCAATGATTGTTTTATCTACTGTGTTCGAAAAGCCTACGAACGAATAAATGCTTACACCAACTTAACGCTACCTTCATATTCAAATACTGCAACATGTAGATGAAGAGAAGCTATCAACGGGTGCAAAGGATGTGTGGTCCACACAAAGCAAGAAAAAGTGTACCGAACCAACAACTATTCATCAGGAGTTGGTATTAGCCGGAGAAGGACCAAGAAACTCTGCCACCCCTAACTGGCCACCAGACACTACCATGCATTAGTTCAGGCTGCAGTGTGTAAGTAAATCCTCTTCAGTCTACTCTGTCAAGTATTTCATCAGCTGATGGAATCAGAAACGTCTTCGCGTGAGGTGAAAGCTGATGAACCTTCATCATTTTCACTGAAATTTATTCAACTATGTTTTGCATCAGAGTCTTCAAAAGCTGCTTTTTGCTTCGATTGGCCCCGTCAGGAGCTAGGTCGAGAACTGTGATCAGCAACATCGCTGAAGGAGGAACGCCGCACAGGTATTATTTCAGATTCCGAGGAGAATGAGTGCGTTTCTGTGGTCAAATGTCGGAGAAAAATGTACGTGTAAAATGCCTAAATATTAGAGTAAGAGAAAAAAGTGAGCACCGTGGTGGAGTGCGTTATCATATTAGATTGTTTATTTCACCAAACTAGCGCACAGCGATACAGTATAAGTCACCTAATGAAATTTCAAGCGGAATTTATCACTTATATTCGTATCAAAGTGGATATGACTAATATATTATACTCAAGACGTCATCCGGTCACCGCATTTCTCAAGAGCCATCCAAACAAACTAACACGCAAATAGAAGTGTATATCCGCATGGTATTTCTAGTTTTTCCAATCCATTTGTTACGGGTTGAAACATCAGCCTTCCTGCGGGAACTCGTCGGGTGTATGCTGGTGGGCAACTCGTTTCTTAGTTTAAAACCATTGTATCTGACCGTCTTGGTCGAGAGCCGATTCGAAGCTCAAAAGCTAGGCTGTGGATCATGGGGTTTCTGTTTACTTTCCCTGTGTTTCAGACTGTAGTCATCTGCCGAAAAACCACCATCTTCAGCCATTGACAGAATATCAACGAAAGGTTTTGGATGTACTCCGTAAAAATTGTCTCGGCAACAGGCACATCAAGTTTCATAAGAAATATCTCCTACAATGAAGCAAATCTGTTATTCCTGATTCTTATCTGCAAATCTCTTTTCCTGGGCGATGTAAAATTCCACGCAGTGGCGGGACAGGAAGAGAAAATTTTAATTTGACAGTGCCGTAGAAGGTGGCTGAGAATAGTAATGATAATAGTCTGAAGGTTATTTTAGAATTG